>BLSH010500869.1:366234-390401 GCA_018402905.1 Glandirana rugosa | reverse complement strand
GGAAAAACTGCTTAGAAGTCAGCTGGCAGCCTCAGGGAAGAAGCACCCTCCTCTGGATTTTAAAGATGCCGCCCCCCCCGGCCGGCCAATCAGGCGCCGCCAGACGGCGCACCAATCATAGCCGCGCCCGCTCGGCAAATCAGGGGAGGCAAGACATCACAGGCATGCCAGCCAGAACCCGGAAGTGGAGGAGAAGCAGCGGCGCCCGGCTCCCATGCAGGAACTCAAGAATAAGGAAATAACTGAAGGGAAAGAACCCAGGATGGCTGCCTGCGCGCGACTTATGGCCATTTATGCCAGCGCCAGCTCCGGCACCAGGAGCGTCACCATCCGAGGGTTTTACCCCCTTACCGGGACCTTCCACCGCAGGGACAGACGGCAGGAATCGGGACGTCCGGAGCAAGGACAGAATAAGAACACCGTCTCCAGGTACTGCTGTCCTTTTATGCTCTGTTAAAGGGATGTCCTATACGGGGTCAAGTGGGCGGGGTTGACCCGAGGTGTGCTGACATGGGGCTGAGCCAGGAAAGTCAAATATCCCATACAAATCCATATAAAGTTCAATGCTAAAATCAAATTAATAATATAAACAAAAAAATTGTCCATAAAAGCGCAGTGCTCCTTTATATGTGCAAGAATAGAAGTGGCCACTCACCAGACCAAGATGCTGCCTCAAGCAATTAAATGCAGGTGTACTTCTTCATCTAAGGTTACGTCTGATGTCAAATGTCACTTCCTCCAGATCGTATGCAATCCAATCCAAACATTATGAACAGAAAAAGTCTTATAGCGTAGTATTTAGTGAATATTCAGTGAAATAAATCACTCGTGATATTGCCAAACACTGATGAATCCGTGTATCAATCTGTCTTCCCCACATACAATGCAAACTCACCAGAGGGAGTATATAGCCATGCAGTATACAGCCCACTTAAGAAAATGAATGGATCCAGACAGTGTCTCCGATATCCTCTCAATCAGTTATTTTTGCTACAGAGGGGGTCCTGTAGGAAATAGCTCTGTAGGAAATTCTGGCTGTCGCTTCCTGTCCAGGTCAGTTTTTGTTGTAATGCCCCCCTCTAGTTCCCAATACTTCAGGGGCAACGTAATGATGCATCCGCAGCAGCCAGAGGTCTTTAGTATTGGCCCAAACAGAACAGCAGCTACGCCCACAACAGCTAGAAGCTTGCAGACTTCTAGGACATGTAGTCCCTATCTTGCCACTGCTCCCTGCCTACCGCCAGATAAGGCAGTACAGCCAGCCCTCCTGTACTGGGCCCGGGCTCCATCAGTTCAAAAGGGGGGCCCGGGAACCTGTTGAGCAGGAGGTCCGGCTGTACTGTCTTATTGCAGACATCGATCCTCTTCTGCCTCTCCCTGCAGCACTTCCAGTTTCTCCTCTTCTTTGCCCCTCCAGCTGCACTGCAGGGGGATTGGTTCTACTACATGTGCCCCTTTCATCTGCTGTCCGGATCCCCTTGTGTGACCCTTTCCCCCGCAGTACTTTCGGCTTTCCTTCTCTCCTCTCCTGCTGAGGGCACACAGGGGTATGTTTTGCGATGGCAAGTGGTGGAAGGGGATGGTAAATATACAGATCATTTACTGGCCCCTTCATTTCCTGAATGAACACAGTGAGCTATCAGTACCAATCACTCCTCTGTCCATTCATCACCGAAGCATAGCAAACAGTGTTTACTATGCTTCAGTTTGTGAATGAGCAGGAAGCCTTGGAGCGCTTCCTATTTATTCATTTATGCTGCTGAGGCCACAGAGAAATGGACTGATAAACCTATGTCTGTCAGTCACTTTTGGACGGGGGAAGGGGGCCCTGTCAGGTAAGCTGTAGGGGACCCCATGATTTCTAACAGCAGCCCTGCCTACCGCCATACCACAGTAAGGAGAAGTATGGGACTGGAGTGGTTACATGACCGCTATAGAACAATCATTTTGTGGGCATAGCTGCTGTTCTGTTTGGGCCAACAGTAAAGACTTCTGGCTGCTGTGGATGCATCATTACGTCACCCCTGTAGTACCGGGAACTAGAGGGAGCATTAAAACAAAAACTGACCTGGACAGGAAAGGGCAGCCAGAATTTCCTACAGAGCTATTGCCGAAGGTGCCCTGCATGCAGAACATGAAGCTGTAATGCAACGGAAAGAATATATTGGGGTCAGGCTCCCCTCTGTAGCAAAAATAACCAATTGAGAGGATATCAGAGAAACTGTCTGGATCCATTCATCTGCTTAAGTGGGCTGTATACCGCATGGCTATATACTCCCTCTGGTGAGCTTGCATTGTATGTGGGGAAGGCAGATTGATACACGGATTCATCAGTGTTTGGCAATATCACGGGTGATTTATTTCACTGTTTCACTGAATATTCACTAAATACTCCACTATAAGATTTTTTCTGTTCATAACGTTTGGATTGGATTGCATACGATCTGGAGGAAGTGACAACATTTGACACCAGACATGAACTTACATAGAGAAGTATACCTGCATTGTATTGCATAGTGTGTGGGCTGTTCTCTTAATTGAGGCAGCATCTTGGTCTGGTGAGTGGCCACTTCTTCTATTTTTGCACATTTAAAGGAGCACTGCACTTTTAAGGACTATTTTTTTGTTTATATTATTAATTTAGCACTGATTTTATATGGATTTGTATGGACTATTTGACTTAAAGGGTAACTCCACTTTCATGGGGGAAAAATTGCAAATAAAGAAAAAATAATATAGAATATATAATTGCGATACAAGTCATATTGTGATTGGATGTTATTAAAAATTACCTTTCCTTTGCAACCTGCAACCACTGTAATTTTCTATAAATGCAATGCAATATGGCTACCTGGAGTTGTTCTGTACACAGAATGTGTACTGACCACTCCCCAGAAACATCATTTCCTGCTTGTGTGATTGGCTCACCAATTTTCCCAGAAGTCTGCCTAAGATACAAGTCAGATTTCAGGCATCCCCTGCAACAAAAGAGTAATTTTAGTGAGATACTTCCAATAGGAACACGTCTAAAGGGATACAGGCCCAGCAGATCTTCTCATCAGACCTCTCACACTGAGGCAGTTTTCAGTTCAGTTTCAGTTTTTTTAGTGCTAGAAATAGTGCCTGTAAAGCGCCTGAAAACTGCCTCCCATTTATTGCAGTGAGTGCTTTCGTATATAGCGCTCCCAAAATGCCCATGTCCATTGCAATGAATGGGCAACGCTTCCAAAGCGCCTGAAAAGAGCTTCGGAAGCGCCGCAACACAGGAGTTTTTAACCCTTTTTTTTGGTTAAAAGTGCCCACTTGCGGGCGAAAAGTGGCGCAAAAGTGCCTCTTAAACAGCGCAAAAGCGCCGCTAACACGCACTTTACCGTGAACGACTATTTACACAAGGAGCAGCAGAGTTTAGGGGCAGTTAACCGTCCCTCTCCTGAACGGAGAAGAATCACGTTCCAGAGAGGAAGGTTTTGGCAAAAAACACAAATGTAGCAAGATCGCATTTTTCTGCTGCCAGGAGAGTTAAGTTCAGGGGTGGCCAGTGCTCATGTAGCCTTAGTGTACCTAAATCTGCTAGTACATTTAACACTTCCCACCCGCCAAACTGACAATGAAAGTGAAGAAAACTCCGGACGGCCGCACTCCTTTCAATGCTTTTATTGTATCAAAAATCCATGCGATACAGGATGAGGGGGAAAGCGTTTCACGCCCCCCTAAAGGCGCTTACTCATAGCTCTATGAGTAAGCGCCTTTAGGGGGGCATGAAACGCATCAGCTGCTTTTCCCCTCATCCTGTATCGCATGGATTTTTGATACAATAAAAGCATTGAAAGGAGTGTGGCCGTCCGGAGTTTTCTTCACTTTCATATGCTGACTGCATACTGGGCCGGCACCCTCGGGGACAGCTTAAAGCATATATAGGAGCCAGGGAGTTTGGAGCGGTCTATAAATTCTTTCGCCAAACTGACAATGTTGCTGTGCAAAGGTGTGTTACTGGCCAGATCACCAGGTGAAAACAGAGGGAATTAAGCCTAAGAAAAAAAGAAAACTAATACAGCCACCACATTGGTAAGCTGCAATATATTACATTTTTGGTTTGGGGTTTAAACCACTTTAAACTGTAATTTATTTATGTGACATAAAATATGCAACATATAGTCCTACTAAAGCTTAGGTTTGGTTTCCTCTTTCTCCAGACCAAGTCTAGTGTGCTGAATAGAAAGACTCCCTGTTCAGACTGTGAAAGCAGTGATCCAGAAGAGGAGAGTCAGGACAACCTGAAAGACCTTCTGAATCAGCATGGTTCACCTTGGGAGCTGGACGACAGATGCAGTGCGGAGGCTCAACATATTAGGGAGCTGGCAGTCACACGTCCTGAAGTTATTACTGAACAGTTCATCTATTCATACTTCAGATCTCTAAGAGTGGTAGACCGGGAGGTGAGTAGATGTGAGCCAGGAGTGTGCACTCTAGAAACCATATCGCTGTTTAAAAGAACATTGGAATAAATAATGATCTGTAAATAGGCTGTAATGATGGATCGTTTAAAATCTCTAACTAGAATTTAGTATCAATACTTTGATTTCCTGGCTTGTAAAGAGTTGGAAGATATTGCAGCTAACTAAAGCTAATGTCTAAATGTCTGGTGGAGTTTTAGCCACCATGGCAATAAAACTGGTAATCAGTCTTGCAGTGGATATAAATGAGTAAGGCTCCATTCACACTTTTGACATCAAAGTCGTATGACAAGTCGTTCCCCATGTTTTCCAATGATAACCATTCAAATAAGTTGCAACAACTTCAAAGTAGTCCATGCACTGCTTTTGGTCCCGCTTTCATGCAACTTGGGGGCCATAGACTTCAATGTTAAGCCTCAAAAGTTGCATGAAAGTCATACCTGAATGTTATACAGTGCAACAGTTGTCCATTATCACTGGTCAAAGCCAAAGTTTTTACTTTTTGCTATAATACATATCCAAAAAAAATATATATATATATAAAAAAAGAATTTATTCATCAGTTTTGGCCGAAATATATTCTTCCTCATATTTGTGGTTAACAAAAATCGTGATCGGCGTTTATTGATTGGTTTGCGCAAAAGTTGCCGCATTTACAAACCATGAAAATTAATTTATGGCGTTTTTACTATTTTTTTTTTTTTTTTACTAGCAATGGCAGCGATCTTCGATTTTTATCAGGACTTTGATATTGCAGCGGACATGTCAGACATTTTTGACACTTTTGTGGGACCAATGGCATTTGACACTGATTACTGTATAAATGTCATTAGCAGTGAAGGGGTTAACCTGCCGGGGGCGATCTAGGGGTTAAGTGTGTTCCCTAGGCGTGTTCTAACTGTGAGGGGGCTGGGCTGCCAGGGGCATAAGAGATCTAACTGATCCCAGTGACAGGGATCAGTAGATCTCTTACATGCCGCCTGTGTTTACATAGGCGGTTCCCCGTTTTTCTTCTATGCCAGGCAATCGCAGCTAGCCAGCGGATATCGAGTCTGCTGGACCCGTGGCCACACTGCTGCAGAGTGCGGCGGGCATGAGAGGGTGCCACTAGCCGAGTACGTTTATAAATGGCGGTTCACGGGATCGTGCCAGTCTGCAGCAGTAAATGTACGTGAGGCGGTCGGCAAGTGGTTAAAAGGTTAGTTCATCTGTACCAAAAAAATGCCTATACAGGTAAAGGGCACCTGTAGATAAAAGCACACTAAAGTTGGATAATGCCATTGCTATGGGTGTAGGCATTTTACATACCTTCCAAATCCTAGCTGAAAAACTCCTAGAGATGACATCATCCGGTCCTGCCTTGTTGCCAGGACATTTCTAAGACACTCCCAGTCGTTACTGCTCCTCCCCACCATCACAGCAGCGAGCTCTCGAAAGCCTGCACATGTGTGCTTCTCTATCTCCTCCCTTACAGCATTGCTGAGCTCAGAGCTACTACAATGGGGAAGAGAGAGGGAACCGGTGTGCTTTAATCTGTAAAGTAATGATTCTCAGCATGTCCCTCTTTCCTGTTCAGCTGCTGAAAGTGAAGAAAATACCTGCTACTTCCAAACCTGTGGAGTATGTGGCTCACTCCTTCTTTTTCTGCTTTCCATTACAAAGCATCAGTGCAGTCACTTTTGTGCTCTTTTCCTTTTACAGGTAACAGAAGTAGATGATGGGCTGCTGAAATTCCACAGTCTTGAAGAACTTGTCTTAAGTGCCAATAAATTAAAAACAGTCTGTTCCAGCAATCTTCCCCGGACATTAAAGGTGGATATGTGCATTATAACTAATGCCACCAAAATGCATTTCACTATTTCAGTCAAATGAAGCTGAACCCGTGTCCCTTATGCAGTGTTCATTTTGGCAGCAAATTTCGATTTAGTTTTAGTCTTAGGACTAAAATGGCATTTTAGTTTTAGTCCCATTTTAGTTTTCTGCAATTGTTTAGTCGTATTTAGTCGACTAAATCTCCAGTACATTTTAATTGACTAAAATGATTTTAGTGGATTTAGTTCTAAAATCTAATGGGTGTAGTTAAACTGTAATGCATTATTTAAGCGTTTCTCAACAATTTCCAAACTCATGATATACTGCTGGAGTGAAAAATCAAATATGTTATTATTTATGGTATTGAGGTATAAACATGCACTACAGACCAGTGTTCATTTTGACGTCAAATTTCAATTCCTTTTTAGTCTTAGTCTTTTGACTAAAATGGCGTTTTAGTTTTAGTCCCATTTTAGTCTTTTGACTAAAATGCTATTTTAGTTTTAGTCGTATTTTAGTCATGTCAAATGTTTTAGTTTTAGTCATATTTTAGTCATCTCAAGTGTTATAGTTTTAGTCGTTCTTTAGTTGACTAAATTGGTATTAAGTTAGTCGACTACAATGTTTTAGTTGGTTTTAGTCGACAAAATTAACACTGCCCTTATATGTTTCAGGTGCTGGAGTTGTGTTCAAACCACATTTCAAGCCTAAAAGATCTTTGTGTAAATCCTCCTCCAGGGTTACAGCATCTGGGCCTTGCCTATAACAAGATTCAGGTTTCTTCAGAAAGTAAATATCTGACAGCCAACTTCTGGTAAGAATATTAGCTTCTGAAATCTGAAATTGACCACATCACGAGTTCAGTTTGTATTATTGTACTGGTAACTTTTTTGTAGCGAGCCTCCAAAAACATTAGGGCTCCTTCCCACCAGCAGTTTTGGACTGGAGAGAAAATGAAATAGCAAGGCTATTTGTCTCATGTCCTATGCTGGCTTCCTTTCATATCAACAAGCTGAAAAAAAAAGTCATGTTGCACTTTTATATAGCGCATTCGAATGTGCTGCAGCACAGAATTATACATACAATTAAAAGAAAAAAGTACCTGCTCTATCCCTGTGAGTGAAACACGTCTGGGGGGTATGGCTTGTTTGGTGAAGACATTATGTATGCAGCCATCTCTATTTTTTTTTTTAAGCAACAATCCTATTTTACTATGAAGTGCAACTTTCATCTAGTGCAGACTTTTTTAAGAAGTTACAGCAAAGTTTTTTTCCTTTGGGCAAAGAGTTAAGCTATATTAAAACCCACAATTCAACATAGTCTATTCCAATCCTGTAACTTTTAGTGGATAGCTTGACTTGTTACAAAAATGTGAAAAATGACAGCTCTACTAACAGGATCAAGTCAACAAAAAATTATAGCTTTTCGATGATTCCTAAAAACCCTCCTCTTCAGAGAAGCCTATCCTACCCACACCTGACAACTGTATTCTCATTTTCTCCATCTGATCATCCCCCAGTTATTACCTTTTGTCCCTCTTGACCCTCCCTTCTAGATTGTAAGCTCTAGCGAGCAGGGTCCTCTGATTCCTCCTGTATTCAATTGTATTGTAATTGTACTGTCTGCCCTCATGTTGTAAAGCTCTGCGCAAACTGTTGGCACTCTATAAATCCTGTATAATAATAATAATAATATACAGCAAAAAGAACCGGCACACTGAAGTACGATATTTAATAAATTTATTCCATGCCCATAAAAATACAGCACACGCAGACGCGTTTCGGCTTGTAGCCTTGTTCAGTGTGCCGGTTCTTTTTGCTGTATCTAATTTGGACTATCGGATGAGGAGGAACATCCTGAACCTGAGCACCTGACACAGGTGTGCATACTTTTATAATGACCTGAATCTTTCTGAGCGGTGCACCTTTGTGGTTTGAATAATAATAATATCACAGAAACCAAATATGTTAATGTTCGTGACAAACTGTATCATATTATTATTTTATAGACCGTTCCCATGTCTTCTAGATTGGTCCACAAAATAGAGTTGATGAAATAACCAATTTTATTAGAGGTTCCTTTAGCAATGGTCAAATTCTACCTCTCAGATAAATTCCCAATGATACCATTGATTTTAAGCTATCTGTAAGGGGGGTAATTCTTCCCAATGACCACAAGTGTAAGGAGCATTCTTCCCATTGACCATCACACTAATGTATCATGAGTTGTAGATTTTTAATTTTTAGCAGGGGTTCCCCGAGACCGGAGAATTATCTCAAGGGTTCCTCTGTGTTGAAAATGTTGAGAAAGGCTGCTCTAGTACCTGCTGCTATTACACAACATAATATGAACTCTGTGCTCTATAAATACACCCATTCTATGTTAAAATACACATTTGAATGTATATATCAATGTATTTATCTACTTTATGAACAAAAAGCTTCATCTGTCTTTCAGGCCAGCTTTAGTTTCCCTGGACCTCAGCTTCAATGATCTCACAGACCTTTTCGACCTGATTTCCAGACTCTGCACCTTGCATAAGATGCGTATCCTGGTATTGCAGGGTAATCCTCTGACCTTCATTCCCGCCTATCGAGGCTATACTATAGACAGTTTAAAAAAGCTGTGTGTATTGGATGATATTTCAATACTGCCCGATGAAAAACACAAATATGATGGACTATGCAACCAGAAAGGTGAAGATGGGTTACAATGTTATAAACTGAGACCACTATAGCTGGCACCATAATTTGTCGCAGCATACAGTACCTTTATTATAACAACTTGTCCACTTTACGGGGCCACTTGAGCCCTCATAATTCTTGTTTAAATACCGATTTCCTGAAAGACTATACAATATTATTATCTTTTCCATTTGTAACATTTGGGGGGCTTCAGATTTAGTCCTCACAAACTTCTGAAGACCATACATAACATTAGAGCTTAGCAAGTAGTATTAGTAGTTCAACGCTAACGCACCTAAAGCTCATGTAAATCGCATCTAAAACACAATGCACAGATGTGAACCAGGCCTAAAACATCAACAGTGCATTACTGAAGTCACTAGATGAATGTGAACCACTAGAGAAGAGCAGCAACATGTCAACTATATCAGCATTAATGCCCAGCATTTTGTATAAAGTAGTAATTCTTGTTTGTGAGAACATAATAATCAAGTTCATGAGTACTGTTGAAGTAGCTATGGATGTCTGCAGGCATTACCAGCTAGGCACCACTAAGGCTTGATTTACACCTATGCATTTTAAGTGCTTATTGCATTTTGCAGATTTGCACTACAGAATGTGTTCCATAGGAAACCATTTCAAATGGATTATAGTGCAAATCTGCAAATTGCAAAAAGCACCGAAAATGCATAGGTGTGAATCAGGCCTAAATTATTTATTGGTATCATTTTCCATAATGCTTAAGGGCTCGTCAAATGGCCACTGGCACCCATACCACATGAAGGAGGCATTTGTTGGTGTCTGCATCCCCACGATGCATGCAGGTAGCCTTGGAAAATGAATGCAGATTCAGCAGCTGCATAGATACAGCTGCAAGTCAAAATTAGACAGCCATGCAGGAATGGGTGCATGGCCCCAAATGCAGACAGTGCTGGAATGCCAAAGGCATAGCTTGAAGCTTGTGGGCCCCGATGCAAAAGTTGACCTGCCCACCCCCCCCCCCCCATTACCACCCACCACTTCCATGTGCATGTGGATACACCCACTGCACACCAAGATACTCAAAGTAGCTTAAGAGTTTGAGTTCCCAGAGTTCCTCCTTACATCAGAGGACAGGGACCACCACTGGAGAATCACAGGACAGGGATCACCGCTGGAGAATCAGTGGATAGGGATCATCGCTGGAGAATCAGAGGACAGAGATCACCGCTGGAGAATCAGAGGACAGGGATCACCGCTGGAGAATCAGAGGACAGAGATCACCGCTGGAGAATCAGAGGACAGGGATCACCCCTGGCAGGTCCCTTGGCAGAGCTCCTTTCCCATCCCAGCACTGTATACAGCCCTCCACTACACAGGGCTGAAATCGCATTCATTAACAGTCTGTCAGCCTTCACAGGATGTATGTGGCTTTTATGTTGCCGTTCTGACCTGTGAAATTCTTTGGTCGGAATGGCAGTGTGGTTGCAATTGGCAAATACACCCTGTGCAGATCATGGCTGACTGGCTGTGTTGTAAAGGAATGTGATTTCAACCCTGCGGAGGAGGAGCAGTATAGAGTGCTGTAATGGTAAAGGAGCTCAGCAGCCGGGCATAGCATCCAGGGGGAGGGAGTGATCAGGGGGCTTTGGGGGGGCACTACTTAGATCTGGGGGGGCAAAGCCATGTGACACAAAATCTGGAGCCTGCAGCCCCTCAGGAGGTGTTAAAGGATTTAGCAATTTCTGAAGGTTTCTCGGCGTTGACAGGTGTTGGGGGAAAGTCACCTTCTGGAGCTGTGTCTTTTACCCAGTTGTCAGGAAAGTGGGGTGACATCGGTCCCATCATGGCTACAGGACGGCACTCTACTCCTCTTAACTGGCTGAATTTGGTTATCATTCCATGTTGCCAGCACACAGCACAGACACTTCCCCATCCTGGGCTATTCTCACCCCATGCTCCTCTCCATTCAGGAAATGGCTCGCAGCTTCTCCCATGAGAATGGAAGGGTGTGGACTGTGGAAGGCAAAGTGGAAGCCCAGTACTGGAGCGTGGCTGTGGGGCCTTAGCAGGGCTGGACTGGGACAAAAATTTGGCCCTGGACTTCATCCAGACTGGCCTAGGGCACATCAGGGTTCAGTGCACATCAGGGCAAAGGGCACGGGAGACATCAGGGCACAGCACATCAGGGAACAGCACATCAGGGCACAGCACATCAGGGCACAGTACATCAGGGCACATGGAGCACATTAGGGCACATGGAGCACATTAGGGCACATCAGGCACATTAGGGCACAGCGGGCACATTAGGGCACAGTGGGCACATTAGGACATATCAGGGCACATGGGGCACATTAGGGCACATCAGGGCACATTAGGGCACATTAGGGCACAGCAGGCACATTAGACCACATCAGGACACAGCGGGCACATTAGGGCACATCAGGGCACAGCGGGCACATTAGAGCATATCAGGGCACAATAGGGCACATGGGGCACATTAGGGCACATCAGGCACATTAGGGCACATCAGGAACCATCAGGGCACAGCGGGCACATCAGGCACATCCGGGCACAGCAGGAACATCAGGCACAGTGGGCACATCAGGGCACACCAGACACCATCAGGGCACAGCAGGCACATTAGACACATAAGGGCACATTAGGGCACATCAGACACATAAGGGCACATTAGGGCACATCAGGCACATTAGGGCACATCAGGGCACAGCGGGAACATCAGGCACCTTAGGGCACAGTGGGAACATCAGGCACATTAGGGCACAGCGGGCACATCAGGGCACAGCGGGAACATCAGGCACATTAGGGAACAGTGGGTGCATTAGGGCACATCCTGGGCAAATTAGGGCACATAAGGGCACAGTGGGAACATCGGGCACATCAGGGCACAGCGGGCACATCAGGGCACATTAGGACACATCAGGGCACAGTGTTTACCAGTGTATTTCTTGCAGAGTAGCGCGGGAAGCGGCTGTGTATTAAGTTCTCTGTCAGTCATGTCATGCTGCTCCCCGGCGGCCCCGCCCCCTCGTCTTTCCTCGTCCATCCCAGGTGATGTCACAAGCGAATTGGAATGGACGAGGAGAGAGGAGGCGCAGGGCCGCTGGGGAGCAGCGTGACATGACTGACAGAGAACTTAATACACAGCCTCTCCCTGCGCTTCTCTGCAGCTGAATCCCGATCTACCTGTCAGGCGTCAGCTGACTGGCGGTAGATCGCTGTGAGGACGAGGCCGGCCCACTGAGCCATCAGCCCACCGGGAAATTCCCGGTAGTCCCAATGGCCAGTACAGGCCTGGGCCTTAGGGCAGATCGGAGCTGGACTTCGTGGAGGACAGGATAACATGGCAGGGAGGCTGCAGGGGCCCCTGGGAGCTAGGGGCGGGGTTGCGATTGTGACCCCTGCAACCCCTTTTGCTACGCCCAAGCTTGCAGCTCTGGAAGGCAGGTTCTTAGGGTAGTATCCAACAGGTGTGAGGAAGCACTGCAGGGAAGATATTTAACAGAAGCAGCAATCTGCAAGTAATTGGATAAACACCATTACACATAACTAATATGTATAGTGCTGTATCCACCCCCCCCCCCCAAAAAAAAAAGACATCCTCAGCTTTAAAACCCCTAAACCTTATATATTTTCTGAAAGTAGGGACCCTGGAGCATGAAATAGTCCACCAGAAAACTGGCAGTTAGGTGAGAAAGTACACACACACAGGCTCCTGGCTGCTGCCTCTGTCGCTGTTAGCTTTATGCTAAGGGCAGTGAAAGGGTTAAAGTACATCTGTTTTATGGAGGCTGCTATTGCTGAACTCTCATTTTGAATATTTTAGTAACCTGGATGCAATTTTGACTCTTTGACTTCAAAACTTTCTTAGTCACTGACTCACACCAAGTAAAGAGATAATGAATTCTGATAACTTTTTGACACCTATAGCATGTTTGTGTCTGGTCTGTGAGTCCAAATATTGAAATGAAATACAGTCAGGAAACTAGCATTTCAGGAACGCCTCCATGCGTTCGTGACAGATGTACTTAGTCCAGCATTTGTTGCTGATTGCTGATTGAAGCAGTGGTAGCTAAGTGAGCAGTAGACCTGATAGCAAATATAATTTATTAATTCTGATAGGACACGATCAGCGCTATAATTCATTTTATTGTTGTTTCATTAGATGTAGATGTAAAAAAAATGCTTTAAAAGCATGCTTTTATAATTTGATTTATTTATAAAAATAGATAAAAGTAAAAATGTTAAAGTACTTCACACTACTTACATACACACATGTATATTTACCAAAGCAGGGCAAAAAGTAATGCTGCTTTAACCAAACGAAACCTATCAAATTTCACTTTACTGTAAAGAGATCAGTTTAGGATGGCATCTGATTGATTGTCACAAGTTACTTCACTTGGAAAATCTTCCTTCCATTACCTACTAAACTTTTCTTTGTTTTCTTTATTTACTTATTTATTATTTTATTTACATTTCTTTTAAATGGGCCACAAGAAGAATGTTATAAACCTATTTTCTATGCTGGACGAATGTTTTTCATTGATTTAGAACAGAAAATACCACATTTGGCCATTATTTTCCTATTCCTGATAAATCAAACAATTCAATCCATGAAATAAATATTATTATTATAAATGTAATGATGCCTTTTATGCATTATACAGTGACACAACCACTGCTGGCAAATGCCTTATATAACATATTACCATTCTCCTCGCAGAGTCTCTGACCAACAGAGCAAAGTTGTTTGTGCACATTGGAAAAGTGCAAGGAATTCCAAACCCGAGCATTGTCACAGAACCACAGAACGCAAGTGAATATCCCATCATTACATTTAATTACCGTGTTTGCTATGAGTTCATTGAGGAGCAGGACAGAGGAGAGCTACCTGAGTCTCAAGTAGGTTGAATAAATGCTTTTCCAGCCAATGTCATCTTCTTGCAACTGGTGTGCCCCCTAATTGTAGTCAGCTGATGTTCTTGTATCCAACAGACTACTCTGGTTTTTACTTCTTCCATAGAGCTATATACCCTCTTCATAGGGTCTTTAGCCACATTCTATGCTGGCCACACACAAGGGTATTATGTGGCGATTTCAACCACTTTCAGTCAGCTTTTAATAAAAAAAAATGATTAAACACTTTAAAAGCAGCCTACTACCAGCAGTTTTGATACTTCAACATTTGGAGAGGTACATTTTCTATATCCATTTGCTTGCTTTTTATTTCTATGAAAAGTGGTTGAAATTGTCATGGTCATAGGGTTGTAGTTATAAATAAATTTACATAGAAATTCGCCCGGTGAAAATACATGTGTTTTCCTTCTGTACGAATGAGCCAATCAAACAAATGTTGTTAGCCTATTTTCCTGTGCTGAACAAATGCTTTAAATTATTTAAAATAGAAAATACTAAATGTGGTCACTAGATAGCGCTCACAGGGAAATCGATGCTGTCTTTTTGTCTGTTGGATTTTTTATTTTCTTTTATCTCAAATATATACAATTTTTTTTTTCTGCTGGGTTAAAAAAAAAAAAAAGAACAGGTTGTGGTTAATTTCCATTTTTCCTTTCGAAAGGGGGGAGGGGGTATGTATGCGTGTGAAATAAAATTGGGTTGGTTATGGATTCCCCAAATTTATTATAAATATATATTAATTTGTCTAGTCCTATAATTCGTTAACCTACTAAAACTCTGATAAAATTAATGGTGATAGTAATTAGATTACATGTTGTGTTCCAACAATATATACATATATATATATATATATATATATATATAATTTTTTTTTTCTTTCTGGGATCTTATTTTTAAGGTCTGCAGCATGCACTTTTTGCTGACATAAGCAAAGCTGTTCGTCACTCATACTTGTCCAGTGCACCAAAGCACCACATTTTTACTCCTCCTATTGTCAAAGCTGCCAATAAATTCAGGCAATCCCCTTTATTGAAAATGTCAAGCAGCGGGCTCCTTTACTGAAAATGTCCAGTGAGTGGCAGAGGTTCTGCACATGTAGATAGCAGGAGGCAAGCAGGTTCTGTAGGACAGAATGGTGGCCAGGCCACACCCTCTAGAAACAGGTCTGCCTTTTTAATTTCAGAGTGGTCATGCTATTCATCTACAGCATGCCCAAGAGGTAGTTGAGTGGCTGACAAACCTCCTTTTCCTCCTCGGTAATGTGCAAGCATTCCTAATTTCAGATATTGAGGATGATGACCTCAGGCAAGGAGCAGCAAGAGGCAGTGATGTTCATGAATCTGGAGATTACTGCCAAGTGGGCTCCAGCGATTGGAAGGGGGTGGATGATGAGGTGACAGACTGTCCACGGATGCCACCAATTGGAGGGGAGGAAAGTTCTGAGGGAGAGGCAGAACAGGAGCAGGGCAGCTTGCAGTGGACTAGAGGCATGAACTGTCCTAATTCATCTGGCAGCGCTGCCCCACAGGTACAAAAAACTGCTTTTCCCCGGAGCTGATTCACAATCTCTGCAGCATGGGCGTTTTTAAACTAAGCTTCTGCCGATGACACTGTTGGGGTCTGTAGCCTATTAATAGAACAAGTTAGCAGCCAAAGGCCCACAGTCCTCCTGTTCCTCCTCATTCTTCAATCTCTGCATTCCCCCCTTTCCCCCAATAATGCTGCATCCACTGCTCCAATGCTCATGCTGCATCCACTGCAACGCAACAGCCAAACTGCTGGTTTTACAGCCCCCGTTTCCGTTCATGGAATCAGCCCCCTTTCAAGAATTTATGGGCTGTGCTACACCCTAGTAGCAGCTACCCAGCTGCCATTATATTGCCCAGAAGGCCATCCCTTTTCTCCACCAACAGGTGAAATGTAATGTGTCCCAGTAACAGGGGCAATGATGCCACATATATTTCATGGCACAATGGATCAATCTTCTAGCAGCTGGGAACAATGCAGGGGACACAGACTTGGAGCTGGTGGTGCTGCCTGGTATCTTTACTGGCCCCAGAACCAAAATTCCCCCCAAATGTCCTAGAGCATGTGTGATGTCCAAAAATAAAAGCTTCTAGAAGCTCCCCAGGCCCAGGTTGAGAGGTGATTGACCCCACACCATCTTCAGCCAAGCAAAGTGTATGACCACAGCACTAACTGCTGGCTGCTCTTTGCCATGGAAAATGCACACATGTACCTTGCCTGGCACATGTTCTCAACTTGGTGTTAAAGTGGTTCATTGTGAAGTACCCTGGTTTCCAGGAGGTTATTGTGGCCATTTTAGGCAGGCATACTAGACCAGTTTTGCCTGGCAGAAATGCAGTGCCAACATCAGCTGCCTGCCAACTGCATCATCATACCCCCACATTCTGTAAATCAACATTGACTATGCTGCAGAGGCTGCACCAGCAACAGGGTGCCATCATTGAGGACCTGGGTGATTATGGTACCAGGGCAGGCACTGGGGAGATGGGGTTCTTTTGACCATGCCAGTGGCTCAACAATCAGGTTGTTGAAAAATGTTGGCACCTTTTGAAGAGACGACCAAAATAGTGAGCAGCGATGAGGCATGGATTGGTGATACAGTACTTCTCATTCAATGGCCTGATAAAGTAGGCACTGAAGGCACAGCAGGAGTTAGAGATTGTGTTTTACTGTCTTCAGGGCAAGAAGGGTTATTTGCCTACTTTCTCCCTCCATGGCAAAGGCAACAGGAGGCAGAAGAGGAATATAAGCAGGGAGAGAAGGTTTGGGGTGCTGGCAGTGAGGAGGAGTAAATGGTGCAGGCTTCCAGGGGGACATGTTGTCAGCAACATCAAATAATCAGGGACCTCTGCTTTGGGCAATATATGGCGAATGGGGTCTTTTATGCTCAAATGCCTGTGCAAGAATCCCAGAAATTGGGTCATAACATTGGACCCTTTAAGGTCCCTAATACATATGAGCACCTTATTTCCACCACCCCAGAATGCAACACTTTGAGGAGATGCTGCACAAGAACCTCTTTGACACATTTCCTGATGCTGGCAATATCCCTTTTGCTGAACAGTGTGTTTCTGATCCTCTGATCCCAGAATAAATAAGCAGTGAGGGCAGTGGCTTCCTCAGTGCTACTCTCAAGAGTTTTTTTAAACCACAGCAGCCCGGCCCAGCTGCGCACAGCACTCACATGATCCACAGGATTGCTAACTAAATCAGGTTCAGGGCTGATGTGGATACTCTCAGAACTCTGTGGACGCCATGGACTATTGGGTTTTCAGGCTGGACCACTGGACAAACTTGCACAGTATGCACTGTAGGTTCTGGTTTGCCTTGAAGAGTGACCAGCGCCCCAGCACTGCCACACAATGTTTCCATAGCTAGACCTCATCTGCCAAACTCTTTATGTTTCCTGCAGGGTAAATTACATCGTGTGTTGTGCCTCAAAGTTTGCTGCCTATGCCAGGGCTCCGGCACTCAAAAATATATATAACTATTGTCTCTCATTGCAGCCCAAGCTGCTTGTATACTGTTCAGCCAATGTATATTTGTGGCTATCTACTGTTAAGAATTACAATCTAATGTTTATTTCAAGATAAAACCTGCCTCGTCTCTCACATTTATATTGCTGCCTAACCAAGCTGCATAAATACTGTCCAGCCACAGAAAAATATTTGTGGCTATTGTCTCTCAGATAATACACAAGATAAAACCTGCCTTTTCTCTTTCTATTTGCTGCCTATTTAAGTTCATCCATAATATCTCTATGCTAATTTCTACCAAATGCATGGAAGAAGTCTATATTTGTAATGTTTTAGGAATTAATTGGAATATAGGAATGGGAGGTGTTTTGGGAAATGTGGGGTTGTGGTTTTTAAGTGTTTTTGTGCATTCTGTTTTCAGATTACATCAAACTTTTAAGACAATGCAATGTGGAAAAAATAAGCTCAAAAATTATACTATTAAACATTTGGGCCACTGGAAAATGTGTAAAGAATTGGGGGCTTTAGCTTTATTTTTTAAGAGTAAATTTTCCCATAGCTTTTAGATCTGTTTTCTATAGCTTTTATATCTACTTCAATAAACCCCCTGTGAATCGAACCTTGGCAGATTCTCTCATCCCTACTCCCAACCCGAAAGACCAGGGTACCCCTCTTTGCCTTGGTCATTGAGACCTTACTGATATATAAGCTGCTGCAAATAAAGCTGTTAGAGTAATTTGTCTTTTTAAGCCCCACTTAGTCACCAAAGTAGTCACACTACTGAAACAGGCACTGCCTGTACAGCGTCTTGTAGTATTCACTGTACCCAGGGGGAGGTATTCACATTTTGTTGTGTGGTGCACCCCCTAAGGAGCCGCAGATGAACTGGAATCCCCCACTTTGCACAGCCAGGCACACCAAATTTTCACAGTCACTTCAGAGTCAGGAAACAGTCCAGTACTTTTTTGTGTGTGTGTGTATGTGTTTTATTGAGGGAAAATAACTTGGATAGGGATTGGGAAAATTATGGGATGGCCACTTGACTTCAAACAACTTCAGGGACAACTTCTACTATATACAGTCTATATACAGTCCCCACGTCCTCCATCACACTTGCTTGCAGATCTCCAGCTGGCACACTGTTTGTGAATCTGACAAAAGCACTCAGTCAGATTTGTGAGCAACAGCATGTTATAGGCAGGAACCCGAGCCCCTTTAAGTATGTAGCAAGAATTCAGTGTCCAGCTTAATTACTCCTGTGCACCACCTCTTCAGGCACTGCCAGCCTGCCCGGTTGCAGCTGCCCCTTTCACTAGTCATCCTGGCTAACTTCTCCAAAGTCCTCCCAGACTCACTCTCTCTCCACAGTCCTCCCAGACTGATCACCCACCAGTTATCTTCTCAGTAGATCTCTCGGACATGCTGATCTGCTCCTGCTGTCCTCTCCTTGCTCCCGTGCCCCCAGGAAGGATTCCTCCTTGTGTTGTAGAGGGTCCCTCCAGCCCCCGAGCCCCAGGCCCAAGGTCACCCCCCTCCTCCTCCAGGCTAGGAGGCACCCTCAAGGGCCTCCTCAGTACTCCTTCTTCATCTTCCACCCGACTGCCCCTGCTGGCATGACCCATGAGTATTTATGATGTGCCTGCCTCCTGCCAGCCAAGTTTGCTTAGGCCCTCATCAATACTCCAAGCATCTCCTCCTAGACTCCACCCTCTACTTCCGGAAGCTTCTCCAAGGTTCCAGGGAGCAGGGGGAGTTACCAGAGATGCTGCTTGCTGAGTCATACAGCCTCCCTGAGTCACTCAACCCTGACCCAGATTCAACCCAGGCCTGGCTCTTAGGCAGGCCAAATTTTCCTACACTGCAACTATAAATACTAGCATCACTTCTAGCACACACTAGAGGGTGCTACAGTTGCCATGGGCTGGGCCAGGTTAAGAGCATCGTGCGCCTGGTGCTGAGGATTTTCCATGCTCCCAACATTGTGGGAACAGTTTGGGGATGGCCCCTTCCTGTTCCAACATGACTGCACACCAGTGCACAAAGCAAGGTCCATAAAGACATGGATGAACGAGTTTGGGGTGGAGGAACTTAACTGGCCTACACAGAGTCCTGACCTCAACCCAATAGAACACCTTTTGGCTGAATTAGAGTGGAGACTGCGAGCCAGGCCCTCTCCTCCACATCAGTGCCTGACCTTACAAATGTTCTTCTGGAAGAATGGTCAAACATTCCCATAGACACATTCATAAACCTTGTGGACAGCCTTCCCAGAAGAGTTGAAGCTGTTATAGCTGCAAAGGATGGGGCAACTCAATATTGAACCCTACGGACTAAGACTGGGATGCCATTAAAGTTCATGTGCGTGTAAAGGCAAGCGTCCCAATACTTTTGCCTAGCTAGTGTATCTGCCAAGAATCACAATGGTGGTGGAAGCCTCCTGCACATAAATACTACATTTAGACACAATTTAGGTAAGGCCCTGAGTCAGGAGTTATGTTTAACAACATAGAGGGAACAAGTAACATATCTACATGAGGTGACATGTTTGGGATTCCAATGGTAGGCAGAATTTCTACCTTGTGAGCCACAGGGCTGCTGCATGTGCAGTTCTCCTACACATAAATATAGAGATACTGCATGTCTTGGAATATATAGGAATTACATTATTCAGGAGTTTCTCTTCTTGATTTATTCTGTGATATTTGGTGTTTCTTGCTGTGTGAGTGTAGAATAGTAATGTTATCCTCAGATTTTTGGGAATTACATTTTTATTTCTGATGTGGTATACATATCACATTTTTAGGACTCAAATTAAAGTGGTTGTCAACTCTGAACAACCACTTTAACCTACAGGTAAGCCTATAATAAGGCTTACCTGTAGGTTCCCTGCATATCTCCTAAACCTGCGTGGTTTAGGCTTCATGCACACGGGACGCTTTTTCAACCACTGCTGAACGATTCTTTTGACAGCTAGAAGCCGGCATCTAAAACGTCCGTTTTGCCGTGTTTTGCATGCTGCGTTTAAAGGCGTTTTGCCACGCTCGAGTCTAGGAGAGTTTTTAAAAAAAATATATATATTTTAAATAGACACGCCTGTAAACTAAACGGACCTAGATGCGAGTTACTGCATTTAGGTGAATTTAGCGGCGTTTACAAGCTGTTTGGCATTTCATGACGTCTGAACCCATGTTTGACGTCATCGGCACATGCGCAGTGAATAAACGGCCTCCGTACCGTTTCTTGACTGAGACCATGCCACGATTGGCGGCTCCCGTGCGCATGCGTGTGAATGATGTCACGCAGTGCCGGGCTATCACAGAGCCAGAGATCGCGGCCCCGGAAGGAAGAGGGGCGAAGATGGATGCTTCCTAGAGCGGGGACATCACAAGCTTCCAATGCAGGTAAGTGACACATAATAGACTAGTATGCGATGCATACTAGCCCATTATGCTTTTAAATTGCAGGGTAACAAAGAGGAAGTAAAGCCCATTAGGATTTACTTCCTCTTTAAGATCATTTGGAAAGAATAAAAAATAAAACAAATGGGACTAATTTTACATTTCCCTAAGCAATGGTGTTGTTTTTGGTTTGTAAAGACATCTGTGTGAGTTTGGAGAAATATTTTTGTGAGATAGAGATCAACAAGTGAAAGTGACAGAGTAAAAAATATTTGACCAAAACATGAAAAGATTACACATTCTACCATTCTTATAAACAAAATAGATTATCAAAATTGAGAGAAAAACAACCGCGCTACTATGAGGGAATAAGTAAGAAAGGTTAAAAAATGTTTTATAATGATGATAGATAACATAAATAAAGTAAAAAATATAAAAATATAAAACTAGAGGTGCAGCCTGCCACCTAAATAGTATCCCAAATACTATACATTAAATTCCATAGATGTAAACAGTGGGGCGCAATCTCATGAGTGATCTACATATAATAAATATTCAGACCATAAATGTGTTCAAATGGTTGCTAAATAATATAAAGTGTCATAACAGTGCATATCAGTGAGTACAACCACATATCAGTGAGTACAACCACAGTGCTGAAAAAACAGTGCCACCCTGTGGCTAAAGTGCAAACATTAGTAGTTAATTATGATCCTGACACAATAGGAATCATAAACAGTAGTCCAAACAGTGAATAAAGTGCATAAAAAGAGTCCACAGAGCATATAAAGTGCTTGATAATTAGTGCTTCCTCTGCTTGATCCCGCTGGTGATCTTAGTGCTTAAAAATGCTAGTGCCAATCCGTTGTACTTATAAGTGCTCCAGGGTGCATGCACACACCACCACCCAGCAATCCTATGCGCTCACCTCCACACTTGACCCTCAATGGGCCAAATACCGTGGTCCCCTTAGGGGTAAATCCTCCTAGTAATAGGCATCGTACTTGGTACCGGTCAAAAGTGTATCCACCAAGCATGTAAAAACAAAGGACTCACATAGCGCTGAACTGTATCAACATCCACATTTATTTAAAAGGCTCATCAGCGGCTTGATCCCAATCCACTAAGGAGGCCAGTATTAAGTGTACCGTCCGCTTCATATCGCCCATCCCGGTCCCATTTTGCCAGAGTCACCACAAAGCAGCATCACATGGCAATATTGTTAAGTGGGTAGCTCTAACATTTGCTTTATAAAAGGAAAATGAACTAAAACATACAAAACCCAACATCCGTTCTGCTTAAAAGTAAGATAAAAACTAAAATAAAATCCTAAACATATATATATAAATGTAAATATAAATTGTCAAGCAGAAACGGGTGGCCGCAAAAGAAATACTAATACAATTAAAAGACCATATATGCCATATATAGTCTAGCAATACAACCCCACAGGGAATTAAGGAAATACCAAGGGGGGGGGGGTTACAGAGCACAAGCCCCTAAATAAAAGACATATTAAACCCATCATACCTCAAACCTATAAACTATAATTCAATTTAATTATGAGAGGGGCAGGCTACCTACTGGCACCCTGGAATGAGCATATTGAATAAAAAATATATAAAAAAATATATAAAAGAGGAAACTAGATGAAGTGAGGATAAGTCTCATGTCAGAAGCCGTGCATATTCATCCGTCTTAGTCCCACCAGAATATGAGATAAAAGATTTGATCACTTGTGACACAGAAGGTGTGGTTTACTGCATCCAATGTCCATGCAAGATGCAGTACATTGGTAGAACTAAACGCAAACTGTCCAAAAGAATACAGGAACATATCTATAATATTAAGACGGGATTTAAAAACCACCATTTATCGAGGCACTTTAGAGATTTCCATGATAGAAATACATTGGGGTTGAGTTTCTGGGGTATTGAAGTATATCGCAGACAATGGAGCGGGTCAGATAGAATCAAAACCTTGAGTCAAAGAGATTTATGGTGGATTTATGAATTACAGTCTTTTAGGCCAAAAAGGGTTAAATGTAGACTTTGATTTAAATTGTTTTATTTCTGATAATTATTTTTTTCTATGTCTGTGCCTTTGTATTTTTTGTATTACCTTTTGTGACCATAGCTGTGTAGGGGGTTTGTTTGTTCTTGGTCCTGTTGATGTTGCCCCCCTCCTTCCCCCCTGGGGGGTCACCGGTGGGACTAAGACGGGTGAATATGCACGGCTTCTGACATGAGACTTATCCTCACTTCATCTAGTTTCCTCTTTTATATATATTTTTATATTTTTTATTCAATATGCTCTTTCCAGGGTGCCAGTAGGTAGCCTGCCCCTCTTATAATTAAATGTAATTATAGTTTATAGGTTTGAGGTATGATGGGTTTAATATGTCTTTTATTTAGGGGCTTGTGCTCTGTAACCCCCCCTTGGTATTTCCTTAATTCCCCGTGGGGTTGTACTGCTAGACTATATATGGCATATATGGTCTTTTAATTGTATTAGTATTTCTTTTGCGGCCACCCGTTTCTGCTTGACAATTTATATTTATATATATATGTTTAGGTTTTTATTTTAGTTTTTATCTTACTACTAAGCAGAACGGATGTTGGGTTTTGTATGTTTTAGTTCATTTTTCTTTTATAAAGCAAATGTTAGAGCGACCCACTTAACAATATTGCCGTGTGATGCTGCTTTGTGGTGACTCCGGCAAAATGGCGCCCGATCGGGATGGGCGATATGAAGCGGACGGTACACTTAATACTGGCCTCCTTAGTGGATTTGGATCAAGCCGCTGATGAGCCTGAGTGGCAAATGTATCATCGTATATGGGCGACTCAGCTGTGGGTATCGTGCGCCTGTATAGCCGCGTTTGTGCTACCACAAAATGGTGCCCGCGACTTCAATAAAATGGCGGCCGAGGCCACTATGTGTCACGTACCTGACGGTGGAGTCTGTCTTGTGCAGGGAACAACCGCTCTTGCGCACCCGATTCAAGGACCCCTGGTAGTGGAGACAGAGGCCCAAGAGTGCGGGAGCAGTAGTCACTGGGAGGTCGGGAGCACGGTAGGGCGTGAGAACCCGGAGACAGAGGTGATGGTCCCCAGGAACTTAGCCCACGCGTTCTCGCCAACAAGGGACGTGTTCTGTCTGAGGTGGCAGTCCATGCACTGTGTATCACCGGAGCCGGCGGTAAAATAACTTCAGCGCCCGTGGTAAAACACCATCGTGTTTGCGCCGATATGTCCGCGTGCTATGGGTGTCGACTCAGCGGGTATATGCTACTATGTAAACGGTGAGTCCGAGTAGTCGCCGAACTAGGTTTAGGTGATTCCTCCGGTCATAATTCACATGGCAGGCGAAGTATAGCGGGTAGGGCTAGCCCGC
>BLSH010500869.1:309665-322342 GCA_018402905.1 Glandirana rugosa | reverse complement strand
ATGCTCTTGCGATGCGATTTGAGCCTTAGAAAATGAATGGGCTCAAATCACACTGCAAAGAATCGCATGTGATTTGAACAGGAATGCAGTAATACTCCTGCCTGAATCACATGCGCTTTCCCACACCGCATCAGTGTGAACCAGCCCTTAAAGTGGTATTAAACTGCAGCTGATGGAAAAATAAAAAATCCCCTGCAAGGCAATGCCATAATGTGCTAGTATTGCATACTAGCACATTATGAAAGACTTACCTTAGAATAAAGTACTCCAGTGCTGCAGTGTCCCCGCTGAGAGGGCTTCCATCTTCCCCGATCTTCCTTCCAGGTTCACGTCCTCTGGCTACATGAGTGGCCGGGAGCGCAACGACGTCACTTACGCCATTTAGGGCACGGGTTCTGAAGGTCCAGCACTGTATGCTTGCCTGTAGGTAAAAGTGGTAGAACAGAGTTTAGTACCACTTTAAGGTCAGTTAGAGGAAGCAAGACTGGCATAAAGTCACCAGGTAGTCTTCGCTAAATGCTTAGTACAATTACAGATCTTTTAAACTTACAGGCTAAACTACCATATATTCCACAGGATCATTTTATCTTGATATTTTTGGATCAGGTTTTGCTTTCAAACCATATATCTGCCTTACTTGGTACTCTGTATAATAGTTTAGTCTGATATCCAGTCTTCTATACAATATGTGGGGCATTCCTTTCTATGTAAGAGTACTTGCTGTTTTAAAATAGCTCATAGCATTTTTCAAAATCTTTTGGCAATTAACTAAAAAACGCTAGTAAAATACCACATACACTATTTTTTTAAGTGATATGGTATTTTAGTACTGAAAACATGCAATATTTTACTACCGGCACCCACCAGTGTCCTTAACAACCAGGGGATAGCTGGTTGTTAAAGGGCCGGCACCCGCCAAGTCCTTAACAACCATGACTCATCTGCTGTTAGCAGGGTTCCCCATGAACAGACATATAGCTGAGCATGCAACCTGGCAGGCCAGGAAAGGAAAGGGATGAGCAAGGGCCCCCCCCCCAAACCATACCAGGCTACATGTCCTCAACATGGGGGGGTGCTTTGGGGGAAAGCATGTGGCCTGATGTTGTTTGGGGAGGGTGCTCGCCCACCAACATTCCTTTTCCTGGTCTGCCAGGCTGTGACCCTCCTCAAAATCCATACCAGGTCCAAAGGGCCTGATATGAATTGGGGAGGGACCCCCACACTGTTTTTTTTTTTACATTTTTTTAATGCTGCCTCTTCTTCTTCCGCTGACAGTAGATGAATCATGGTTGTTAAGGATGTAGTGGATGTCAGCTTCTTAACAACTACGTTTTCAATAGTTGTTAAAGTGGTTGTAAACTCAGTACAACCACTTTAACCTACAGGTAAGCGTATAATAAGGCTTACCTGTAGGTTCCGAGAATATCGCCTAAACTTGCACGGTGTCATCGGCACATGTGCAGTGAAGAAACAGGCCAACTGGGCCGTTCCTTCGGTAAGTGTGCCACTACCGACCGCTCCCGTGCGCATGCGCAGGAGTGACGTCATTGCGGCTCTGGCCAGTTACAGCGCTGAAGCCCGTGCTGTGATTAGCCGAAGCCACTGAACCTGGAAGCAGCATGTTGCCAGTCACAGCGATGTTTGGGGAGAGCTGCAACAGCTTTGTTCCAAGGTAAGTATTTCATAATGAGCTAGTATGCATTGCATACTAGCTCATTATGCCTTTTGTCTTGCAGTTTTTTGTTTTTTTTTGTTTGTTTGTTTTTTTCAGGGAGTTTACAACCACTTTAAGGACTCCGGCGGGTGCAAGCTCCTTGACAACCAGCTGAAATTAAATACATTCTTTAACTATTGCATGCCTGGACCACTACTTGCAGTATTTAATGCATGCATTTATTTATTTATTTATTTCCTTTAATGAATTGACTGTTTTATGCAGTATTTAACAAGCATTTTTGCTTTTAGATGTAAATACTGCATAAAGGAATGGTGAATTGATATTTTCAGTATTGCGTGAGATTTGGGAAAAATGTGAAACATGACCCAAATACCGCATGCAATAGATGTCCTTTAGTAAATTGAGCGCAGTATTTCCTGATAAGATCCCTTTCCCTTATTATCCCTTTATTATATCATGTTGTGCAATCATATAAATGCACTTTAAAGCCAAACTCCAGCTAACACAATCTTTTCTTTTCAGCTTTGTCTAATTTAAGTTTTGGCTGAAGTTTGGCTTGACTATTTGCTATGTATGTTGCTGTAGTGGCTTATGTTTCTTTACCAGCAATACATTTGAATGTTACTATGTTCTGTTTCAGGCTCCTCATGATGGCAAAAAAAACAAAGAACAAAAGCTAAAAAGTGGAATGGAAAGCACAGAAACTCATAAAACTCCACGCTCATCTGGTATCTTTAACTATCTAGTAATGTTGTAGAATTACATTCCAAAGAGAAAAAAGAGAGGAATATTTATGATATGCAGTATTCAACACATATATAAAAACATTACATTTTTTATGTCTCAAAAAAAAAAAACAAGATTTTTTTCGGACACTTATAACTTAGGCTGGGTTCACACTAGTCCAATTCTCGGACCGACATGAGGAGCACAAGTCGCATTACGTCACAAAAACAATGGTTCCCTATGAGAGCCATCTTAACTGGTCCGACTTGTGTTTTTCAAAGTCGGACTGACTTTGAAAAAGGTTCCTGTACTACTTTTATCTGACTTTGATCCTACTTTAGCCCATTGAAAGGCATTGAAGTCGGATCAAAGTCGGATCAGTGTCTTTACTGATCCGACTTTGGCATGCGACTTATGCCCTGGGGATCTTGAAGGGGAACTCCACGCCAAATTTAAAAAAAAAATGGCATGGGGTCCCCCTCCAGGAGCATACCAAGCCCTTTAGTCTGGTACGGATTTTAAGGGGAACCCCCACACCGTTTTTGGCGTGGGGTCCCCCCCAAAATCCATACCAGACCCTTATCCGAGCACGCAGCCCGGCAAGCCTGGAAAGGGGGTGGGGACAAATGAACACCTCCCCCTGGACCATACCAGGCCGCATGCCCTCAACATGGGGAGTATGGGTGCTCTGCCCCCCACCCCAAAACACCTTGTCCCCATGTTGATGAGGACAAGGGCCTCTTCCCGACAACCCTTGCCGATGGTTGTTGCGGTCTGAAGGCGGAGACTTATCGGAATCTGGAAGCCCCCTTTAACAAGGGGGCCCCCCACCCTATGTGAATGAGTATGGGGTACATCGTACCCTTACCCATTTACCTGCAAAAAAAAAGTGTACAAAAAAGCACACTACACAGGTTTTTAAAATCTTTTATTAAATCAGCTCCAGCGTCTTCTCCCCTCTCTGGCTCTTCTGCTCTTTTGCGGGGTCTTCTATCTTCTGAGGGGTCTTCTTTCTTCTACTTCTCTGCTGCGTCTTCTGCTCTTTTGCCGGTCTTCTCCGCTGTCCTCTTCCCCCTGTTCTTCCTCTCTTCCTCTTCCCATGTTGACACGATGTGATCTCCTTCACAAATGCCCTCTCCACTGTGTGCTGTGCCTTATATTGGCATGGGGCGGGACCACCCGCTGACATCACCCGGAGGCCCCGCCCCATTATATCACAGCTCCGCCCCAGGGTGTGACATCATGGGGGCAGGGCCACAGCAAAGTAGGTTCAAAGTCGAACCGTTTTTTTGGCGGATAGTGTGAACCCAGCCTTACAGTGGGTATAAAAAAGAATCACCCCCCTATAAAATAATCACATTTTGTTGCTTTGCTGCCTGAAATGAAGACAGACACAGTCTTTGTTTTATCCAGCTGTATTTATTCGTGCAACTTATAACAAGTGAAAGATATATCACCAACATGTCATGAATTAAAAAAAAAAAATCAGAAACAGAATTACTTTGGAAAAAAGATCCACCCCCTATGTCAGTATTTTGTTGAACCACATTTTGCTTTAATTACAGCCTTTAGTCTGTTGGGATTTGTCTCTATTAACTTTGTACATCTAGACTTTGCAATATTTGCCCACTCTTCTTTGCAGGACTGTTCAAGTTCAGTTAACTTTGATGGTGACCGTTTGTGGACTGCAATCTTCAGGTCATTCCACAGATTTTCAATGGGGTTTAACTCTCGGCCCTAACTAGACCATGCAAGGCATTCACCTTTTCTCCTTCAACCACTGTGTGGTCATTTTTGCTGTGTGCTTTGGGTCATTGTCATGTTGGAAGGTAAACCTTCTTCCCATTGACAAATTTCTGGCAGAGGCCAGAAGATTTTCCTCAAGAATTTGATGGTATTTTGTCCCATACATCTTTCCTTCTATCCTGACAAGTGCTCCAGTCCGTGCTGCAAAGAAACTCCCCCCATAAAAGGATATTAGCACCTCTATGCTTTACTGTAGGAATGGTATTATTTGGATGGTGAGCTGTATTGGATTTCAGCCAGACATTTCGTTTTGGTGAAGGCCAAATAATTCAATTTTAGTCTCATCTGACCACCTTAAACGCACCTTGAAGATTCTGAGGCCACATAGAAAAAGGTGTTATGGTCAGATGAGACTAAAATTTAATTATTTGGTATCAGTGTTGTTTATTTAGAGCTAAAAATTTCCCAAAATATTGTGCAGAAAATACTTGGAGCCCATTCACACTGTGCTGTTCTTGTGTGTTGCATTAATGCTCGCATGTTAAAGTGCATTATGTCACACATTAAAGTGATGCTAAAGGTTTTTTTTTAAATAACAAACATGTCATACTTACCTGCTCTGTGCAAGGGTTTTGCACAGGGCAGCCCGATCCTCCTTTTCTGAGATCCCCAGGTGGCGCTCCTGGCTCCTCCTCTTCACTGGGTGCCCCCTTGGAGAAGGCACCCGTGCGGGTGCGCTCCTGAGTCCTGCTGCTGCGTTCATTGGCACAGGCAGCAGGACTCAGCCCCGCCCCCAGCTTCCGCGTCACTGGATTTGATTGACAGCAGCAGGAGCCAATGGCTCCTGCTGCTATCAATCTATCCAATGAGGACCTGAGACAGTGGCTGGAGCTGCTGGACTTGTCCTCGATGCTGGAACAATCGGCTTTAGGTAAGTAAAAGGGGGGCTCTGGGAGGCTGCTGCAGTACAGGAGGTTTTTCACCTTAATGCATTAAGGTAAAAAACCTCCAGACTTTACAACCACTTTAATGTGCATTGCATTAACTCATTTAAATAGGCTCCCAACTTACCAAAACGGCCAAAAAAAGACGAGCTGTACTTTTTCTGACAGTTACACATTACCAAGTGTTATGGTGCATCACCATACATGTGCTTTGGTGGTGCATTGCCTTAGTGAGGTGTGGTGCTTTTCAAAATCTATGGTACCTCAGTGTGCTAATGCCGCAATGCGATAGAACAGATAAGTGTAAAGTGTAAACCATATTCATCAGTCCTGATCCACGAAGACCCCATACTAACCTTTGACCAGAAATGCAGAGTAGTCCAATTTAGGTGGAAGCCAGTCCGCTACCGGTGTATGTTTAAAGTGTTGAAGGAAATTGGAGCACCTGGAGGAGCTCCTGCAAAAGAGGGAGAAAACACCAAATCCATGCAGCTAGTGTCCTTGGTAGGAATTAAAATTAGCACAACAGAAATGCAAATGTGCTAACCAGTTAGCAAATGCATGCGATCATCCTTGTATCCGGTTGTGTTTCACATTAAGAGTTATAAATATCTCAGAAAACACATCCATGGAATATCAATATTTATTTTTTTATTTTTTTCAGCAAAAGAAAAACATAAAGATTCTACAATAAAATCAACAGAAGACAAGCCCCAATCTGCACCGTTACCTGTGACTGCAGAGATTACCGTCCGTTTCCTGCACTAAGGTTATACATCACCCAGGAGTGCAGTAACTGTGACCATAAGGAGACTTTGTCCTGTTTGTCCTTTGGTGTCAAACCTGTATTTGAACTTTACTTTCTATTTGGATTGTACAAACATGTGATATACACATGCTGTAGTCTAAGTGCCATAATAAATATTGATACCAATGTAATATCTTATAGTGAATTGGACTGTATAAATATTTGCCTTGTGGTGGAATGCTCAATGATAATTATGTGATTTCTTTCAAGCCAAAATCTAACTGCAATATGCCCTTGTAAATAATTCTGTCCCAATTGAAAGCAATGAAGCTATGAAATCCTAACTCCAGCCAAACTTGTTTTAGCTTTGAATAGAATAAGGATTGAATAAGGATTGAATAGAATAAGGATTGAATAGAATAAGGATTGAATAAGGATTGAATAGAATAAGGATTGTGACCACGTTTGGGAGATTTTCCCTAATTTTCTAGGGATTGTGGTCATTTCCCTCTTGAAGAAACAGACAGCAATAAAAACCATTGATTTAACCTCTTCCTATCCAGCCCTAGTAGTTCTTTAAGTTCGACTTTACGCCTGGGGCCAGATAGACGTCCCGATCATGTGACCACTGTGATTGGTTGTTACAGTGGTCACATGATCAGAAGCCTAACCTGCCATGACCCGAATATGACTAGAGGCTGAGAGTTTTACAGAACAGACACCACGGCCTCCCATTGCATATGTGCAGCGGTGTTAAGTGGTGTTAAGCCCACCCTAACACACGCAACCTTTCCCTGCTCACAAAATAAAGAAATGCAAGTGATGTGCAATGAGTAATTTTGAAATGGATGCTGAGGCAGTAGAAACTTACTGAAATGTTAGAGCATAGAGAAGGGAAACTTCGTCATATCTCTGTGCACTTGGAGATTCTGCATGAATGTAGAGCCAACATACAATATAATTACCTCCCAGGGGAAATGCATGCTGTAGGACCAGCTCCAGTATGTTTTATTTTTCTTTTAACTGGTAAAGCTCCAGATGAAACAAGCCAATGTATACCTTGCACTACAAGCTAGGTCCCCTTACTTACTGATTTTAAGAGCCCGTCCCCAAGTGCCATAACACTGCACTAAAATTAAAAAACTGTTGCTAAAAAAATTGAAAGGTATATAAAGGTAAAATAATGTTTCCTGACAGACTCCATGGCAGCCACGTGTGAGTTTACCCCGCCTCCTCTTTAACCCTATAGGACCCTACTTCTATAAATTTAGCATCATGCTTAGCCGACGCGTTCCTTTTTTGTCCTCCTCTATGGACCCGACAATCACAGACTCATCAGAATCAGAGTACCAAGCGTCCTGGGCAGCGTGGTCCCCAACCTCTGAGTGGGGCAGATGTCATCAGGGTGGTGGTGACCCCTTGCACTCAGTTCCCAGCCACGGTGGGTGAGTGGCGCCCAGGCCAGGATAGCCCAGGAAGGGTGGCCTGTCATTTGCCAGAGAGGCACCAGCACTGGATTGGCTGGGTCTCAGAAGAGTCCGCAGATCACTGGTAATGACTTCATGGCAGCACCCTTTATGGTTGTTTGGTCTGTGTCCTGTCTCCCCCTTCTCTTTCCCCCAGCACCAGTGTACAGCCTTGCATGGCAGCTGGAATGCTCCTGCGTTCCACACCGCCGCTTGCTTCTGTTCGTGGGCCATGGGTGCATCTGTGTATGCGCGGGGTCCTGGCGTGGAATCGAGACTTGGCTAGTGCAGGCGCAGGAGGCCGGGGCTCTGGTTCGGCCTGTGCGCATGCTTGGCGTGATGTAGCAGCGATGGGGCAGGGCGGGATTTTAAAAAAGCTGTATACCCTGCTCAGTCTTGGGGAAGACTGTGGGCAGTGTGCTGTGGCTTCCCCAAGCCCTGTCACAGCCGTTTTCAGGCAAGACCTGCAAGCCTGCCCTGGCCTTAGCAGCCATGTCTAAGACGATGGAGGTCTGGGCCAAAGATGTGGAGACTTTGCTATGCAGCGTCTCAGAGGAAGTAGCCAGGAACGCACTCATTCGGGAGCTGAAATGGGCATCGTCCTTCCTGGGGGAGGCCTCCCTGGACATGATTCGCCTGGTGGCACGGGTGATGCTGTCCTCCATTATGGCTAAGCGGGCCCTGTGGCTATGCCCCTAGCTTGCTGACCCCTCCTCAAAACAGGCTTGGTGTAAGATTCCTTTTGAGGGGTCCTCGTTGCTTGGTAATAGGTTGGACAAGGCCATCGCCCGGGCCATCGGGAGGAAGTCGGGATTCCTCCCACATGAAGACGCATGTTTGGCCAGAAGAGGCCTCAAACAAGGAGACAAGCCACTGAACGGGTAAGGGATGCCCACAGCTACTGGCCTGGTCGGGACTGGGCGGCCTCGATCTCAGACGCTTGGGCCCTCAGGACGGTCTCTTCCGGACACACGTAGACCTTCACAAGCCGCCCGTTGCTCAGAGTTGTTCCCACACTGGTGCCTCGTTCGGAAGAAAAAAAGTAGATTCTGCTAGAATACGTGGACTCACTGGTGGCTCAGGGCACAGCGGTGCCAGTACCACAAGAGGAAAAGTTTCAAGGTCTTTACTCCCCCCTTTTTCTAGTTCAAAAAAAAATGGTGCATGGAGACCAGTTAAAGATCTCACTCACTTGAACAAATTTATCAAAAATGAAAGGTTCAAGATGGAGACTCTTTCGACGAACCAACGCTCAGTGCAACCAGGTGACTGGTTAGTTTCGATAGACTTGAAAGACGCTTACTTTCACGTCCCCATAACAGAGAGGTTTCGCAAGTATCTCTGCTTCCTAGTCGGACAAAGCCACCTTCAATTCACGTGCCTCCTCTTCGGACTCTCGACATCCCCACGGGTGTTCTCAAAAGTCCTCCTAGCTGTCGTAGCCCTAATCAGGAAGAAGGGCATATGACTGCACCACTACCTCGACCACTTGCTTCTTCTGGCTCGGGACAGAGATCAGCTGCTGACTTAAAGGCCTCAGGTAATTGCTACGCTCCAGGAGTTTGGCTAGATGCTAAATCTGCAGAAAAGTCACTTGGAACCATTACAAGACCTTGTGTACCTAGGTGCTCAGTTCAACACTGTGGAGAACACTATCTCCCTACCATTGGAGAAAATTTCCATAGTATGGGACAGAATTCAGCTGGCCCCATCGTCCTCACATCTGAGAGCCTTCCAATGCCTCAGAGTTATTGGCACCATGGTCTCCACATCCCTCATGGTCAAATGGACCCTGTGGAGGATGTGCCCATTCCAGATGGGATTCCTGCACCAGTGGAGACTGGACAAAGGCGATCACATCATCCGCATAACAACCGCCATGAGGAACAGCCAGCTCTGATCTCCATGCTCGGCTCGAAGCCCAAAGTCACGTCAGTGTTTCACGAGAACCAAGAGATATCTCTACCTACCTTCAGGTCTCCAGAGGCCATAGAGGCGCACCCCCTGAATGTTGGGGAAACCTTGGAGGAATATTTTTGGGCTACGGCCTCTTTCAGGCAATCAGACCACCTTTTTGTCCTCTTCTCTGGGAAAAACAAATAGGAAAAAGGCTTCTCCCAGAACAATTGCAGCCTGGATTGTCCACATCATCCAGAGGGCTTACAGGGCAAAGGGCTTAGCCCCTCCAGAGGCGGTGACAGCACACTCAACCAGGAGTGTCTCTACCTCCTGGGCGGCAGCGTGACAGATAGCCTCCGATGTCATCTGAAGAGCGGCCATGTGGTCTTCATTAAATACCTTCACGACGCATTACAGCGTGGAGCCAGCATCACTGTCTTCTGTTAGTTTTGGTTTGAAAGTCCTGTCAGTTGACGATGCGAATTACACCTTTTTGTTCAGCATTTCCCTCATGTGTGGTTTTTGCTAGTTAAGTTCCACATGTGGCTGTCATGGAGTCTGTCAGGAAAATGGAAAATTTCCTATCAAATACTTACTGTAATTTCCTTTCCTGATAGACTCCATAGCAGCCGGAATTCCCACCCTCAGGTCAAGAGGAGGGGCTAGTTACGGAACACGTGGGCTAAGCATGAGGCTAAAGTTATAGAAGTAGGGTCCTATAGGGTTAAAGAGGAGGTGGGGGAAACCCACAGGTGGCTGCCATGGAATCTATCAGGAAAGAAAAATTACGGTAAGTATTATAATAGTTTCTGTGTCCTCGCTGGGGAGATTTACTCTCTCAATTTGTCCTGGTGACCATTGTCACCAGGAGACAAAATGATAGGAAATTCAATACTTTTCAGTCATCACCAGAGCAATTCTCCAATAGGAACAAATGTTCCTGTGATAACTCTCTAAGACGGGAATTTGGTTTACTTTGAAGAGATTTCTTGTTAATTCCTGTAGCGATTCTAGAACAAAAAGTGAAGAGAAATCTCCCCAGTGGGACACAGAAAACAAAATGTAACCTGATAGATGTTTTAACCATTCAACACTATTGAAAACTAAAAAGTGAAGGCTTCACATATGGTTTCAAATAATTACCTTTTCCATAGCCTCAGTACTGCAGGGGGTGAGGTCACCATTCTTCAACCTGACGAGACCCAGGGGAATGCTGAGTAGCCCACATCTAGAGAGATGATGCTCCAACACAGTCCTTCTCAGGATCTCATTACAAGGATGGTGATGTCACCCTCTCCTAGGTGCTGCAGGCAGAAGCAAGTAAAAGATATTTTAACTATCATTTTCACCCCTAGGTTATTTTTTTTAATGAATTGCTATGTAGTAGAGCTGCACGATTAATTAAACAGCCGGTAGTGTTTATCAACAACATGTGCTGAAAGAGAGATAAAAATAAACATTGTATCGTTGTGTTCTTTTAGAGATGAACGGGATGTACTTCGGTTTGCAAATGAGGTCAGGGTTATGACTAAGCGAACATGTAGTTTGTGAAACGCGTCAATCTTTGCCAGTCCACTGTTTGATGTCTGCACTTTTTCTGTAATTATTTTTCATCACTGGATGGATTTATAATAAATCAGTAATTGTATTCAGCTTAACCTGTGTGCGGTCAGCTTCCTTTACTCTACAATTGCAAATGAGGTCAGTTTAACCACTTAAACAGGAAGTAAACTTACATCTTTTAGTTTTACCTAAAGGTAAGCCTATAATAAGGCTTACTTGTAGGTAGTGTAAATATCTCCTAAAAATGCACCGTTTAGGAGATATTTACTGTCCATGCAGCCAGTGACATCACTGGCAGATGCACTCTGGAGGAATGGCCGCCTGTGCTATTTCTTCAGAACAGTGTGCTGTGACCAGCGGCTCCCACGCACATGCGCATCAACCCGGAAGGAAGACCAGGTATAGATGGATGCCGTCTCCAGCGATGAAATGCTTAGTTTTGAGGTAAGCTTCACATAATGTGCTAGTATGCAATGCATGCTAGCACATTATGCCTTTGCCTTGCAGGTAAGAGAAAAAAAGTGCAGCGGTTTACAAGCGCTTTAAAGACTAAGCCTTTTTCTGACACTTGTTGCTTACAAGTTAAAATCAGTATTTCTTGCTAGAAAATGACTTAGAACCCCCAAACATTATATATATATATATATATATTTTATCAGAGAACCTAGAGAATATAATGGCAGTCATTGCAATATTTTATGTTACTGTATTTGCGCAGCTGGCTTATCAAACACAATTTTTTGGGAAAAAATACACATCAATGAATTTAAAAAAACGAAACAGTAAAGTTAGCCCAATATTTTTGTATAATCTGAAAGATGATGTTACACCGAGAATCGTGAACTTTATTCTAAGCAAAAAAATTGTGATTCTCATTTTAGCCAGAATTGTGCAGCTCTACTTTGTAGCATTTTGACACTGGGGAGGGGACCCTTGGTAAATTAGCCGACCTTGCAATTTTAGATCAAGGTCTCTTTAATCTGTGCAAAACTGGCGTTTCTAATTATTATGTTTCAGTCCAGTGGCATGGAAGATTGTTTCTCCACCATAAATATGGAAGAGCTTTATGACCTAATTGCACTAATAGGGATGGCAAAACATGCCACTTGTTACTTAACCACTTCCATACAGGACACTTACACCCCCTTCCTTACCAGACCAATTTTCAGCTTTCAGCACTCTCACACTTTAAATGACAATTACTCAGTCATGGTACACTGTACCCAAACAAAATTTTTATCATTTTTTTCTCACAAATAGAGCTTTCTTTTGGTGGTATATAATCACTGCTGGGTTTTTTATTTTTTTCAATATAAGCGAAAAAGTAGCGAAAATTTTGAAAAAAAAACACTTTTTTTTAGTTTGTATTGAAAAATTTTGCTTCATAAATTTGGGCGATAATTTATACTGCTACATATCTTTGGTAAAAATAACCCAAATTGGTGGATATTATTTGGTCTCTGTGAAAGTTCTAGAGTCTACAAGCTCTGGTGCCAATCATTGAAAATTGATCACACCTGATGTACTGACCACCTATCTCATTTCTTGAGACCCTAACAAGCCAGGAGAGTACAAATACCCCCTCCCCAGTAAACCCCCCATAAACATGAGAGGACCGAACAATCCCAGAGTTCTTTACTCTATCCACCAGTCATGTAGTCCACACTAGTTAAAAGTTACTAACCGTGGTCTCGAACATCTGAGATCTTGAAAGTGTCTCTGGTTTATTATAGGTGGTTAAACCCAATAAAAATGGTTTCTATACATCGTCATATTTAATAGCGGGTTTAAATACTTCGTTTTAAAAAGTTATGTTTGATTTTTTTTCACAAAAAAAAAGTTTTAAAAGCGATGAAAAAGCGAATATAACTTTTTTTATTTTTTGGGTCGTCACTAATATATGGTGG
>BLSH010500869.1:249492-269351 GCA_018402905.1 Glandirana rugosa | reverse complement strand
GGGGGGGTGGATGGAGTTGGGGGGATGGATGGAGCAGGGATGGGATCGGGGGGGTGGATGGAGTTGGGGGGGATGGATGGAGCAGGGATGGGATCGGGGGGGTGGATGGAGTTGGGGGGATGGATGGAGCAGGGATGGGATCGGGGGGGTGGATGGAGTTGGGGGGGATGGATGGAGCAGGGATGGGATCGGGGGGGTGGATGGAGTTGGGGGATGGATGGAGCGGGATGGGACGCCGGGCACCCAGACTTCAATGCCTCCCCCACTCTCCCCGCACATTGCGAGTAGCAGAGGTGATCCCTTAATGGAAGGAGGGAGCCGCAGCGTCCCTCACAATGCGGTACAACAGGTGTCAGTCTGAAAGTGGTGCCACCAGGGTGCGGGCCGCACTCCACGCACCCCCGTTACCTTAGCAACGCCACTGCTCCACTGTGTTCAGCTGGGGCCAGGGACAGAGCACGGACTATTTTTATTACTTTTGGTTTAAGGCAGATTAATCCGCCGCATCTCTCTCGGCCGGCTCCAGTGTAACTATATAGTACTGGCCTCCACATGTATAGTGTGATGCGGAAGTTTAATCCGCCAAAAGCCGAAATTGAAAAAATAGTACGCGCTCTGTCTCCGGCCCCCCTGCTGAACACAGGACGCCCAGACTCCGGAGACATTTTCTTTTTAAACAGATACAGCGGGGGAATAGGTTTAGGAGTCCCTGCCTGCTCTACCTCCGCTGGCAACTCTGTGTCACCGCTGTGACCGGCCCACTGAGCCATCGGCCCACCGGGAAACTCCCGGTAGTCCCGATGGCCAGTACAGGCCTGAACACAGGGGTGTTTCTAGGTGGGAAAAAGAACAGGGTCTTCAGCCTGAAGGTAAATTTGATACCAAGATGCCCCCTTCCGATATCAGAAGGGGGCGTGAAGATCAGCACCGGGGAGCTTTGCTCGGAGCAACACCTTTGGACCCCTTTATATTCCACAGCCCCACACCTCTGGACCCCCTTACATTACACAGGGCCCCCCACACCTCTGGACCCCTTTACATTACACAGGGCCCCCACACCTCTGGACCCTTTTACATTACACAGCACACCCCCCCACACCTCTGGACCCCTTTACATTGCACAGCCCCCCCCCCCCACACACACACTTCTGGACCCGGCCTGAAGACAAATAGTAGCAATACAGCTCCCCTTTACAATACAATGCCTGCTTTACATCACAGACCTCTTTGCATCCAAGTCCCCTAATTAAAATCACAGTCCCCTTTACATCAATGCCCTCTTTCCCCCTTCACATCACAGCCCCCCTCCTTACATCACATACCTTCCCCCTTTACATCAGAGTCCTCAGCCCTCCTTCCTTGCATTTAAGTCCCCTTCACACCCCCCTTTCTTTGCACCTCAGTCCCCTTCACAGCCCCCCTTGTACCCCAGTCCCCTTTAAAAAAGCCCTTTACATGTACCCCAGTCTCCTTTACAACCCCTTACTTGCACCCCAGTCCCCTTCATAGCTGCTCCCCTTACTTGCACTGCAAAACCCTGCAAAGCCCCACTCCTTGTATCCCAGTCCCATTTACAGCCCCCTTACTTATACCCTAGTCCCCTGCAATCCAGGCCCCCTCCTTTTATCCCAGTCACCTCCACAGTTGCCCCCTTACTTGCACCCCACTCCCTTTCACAGTCCCCACCTTTCTGATATCCTGGTCCCCTTTACAGCCATCTTCTTTCTTTGCCACACAGTCCCCTTTATGTCAATGCCCTCTCCCTTACCTTACACAGCAGGTAGAAGACAGAGGATGCGGAATGTCTGAGCAGAAGGCGGAAGCTGTTCAACTTTCCATTTAACAGACAGACAATTGGTTGCTAGGACTGCCCCTAACAACAAATCACAGGCTTTTTAACTTGAAAAGTTGGGACAGCTCCCGCCTTATGCTCGGACATTCTGTCTTCTACCTGCTGTGTAAGGATGAAAGCGGTGGTAGGGGAAGGAGGAGTCACATGGGAGAGGAGAGGATACCCAGGCAGGCTGTCGTACATATGCACTGTTGTGACCTGTACATGCACTCCACCCCCCACTCACGCCATCCACCAGCTATACTCTGCAGCCAACACTGGAGCCGTGCACATACACTAGTTACCATTAGTCCCACCACCTTCCTCCCTGAATAGCAATGTATACATGCCAACTGTTTGCCAATGCACAAGACAAAGGAACGGAGCCCCACATATTGGCCCCACCCATCCCTAACATCACAACTTCAATTTGACAGCTCCACACACTCTCATTGCGGCTGTATGCTCCGGCTTGCCCACCAATCACTGGATGTGATGGATAGATGTTTACACTGCTGAGGTATGTAGCCCCGAGTTCCCGGCCAACCCCAGGCCTTGGGACTCAGGACTAATAATTCTAAATGAGTACCACAAGACTTGGGGCTTTTTGGGGGGCCCACACGGGGCTATAGCCCTGGCCAGCCCCCACTCCCCCTCCCCTCCAGACGCCACTGGATGAACATAATTTTTTTACTACCAGATCTTCACAGTGGGAAGAGGGGGCAAGGTTCAGGGAAAGGTTGTCCTGTGTACACACAAATAGTATCCATACATAAGAAGACATAAATATATTATGCCATAACTCAACCACAGATGCACCCCAAAGGGATAAAAATAAATGCCTATTTTTCAGATCCCCTTTAGCTAAAAAGCATAACATCCTTTCAAATTATGGCAAAGTTTAAATCAATCTGATAATTCATTATAAATACATTATTTTACAATGCATTGTATGAATATCATCAACATGACATGCTTTAATGGTATGAATGAAGTCAAACCTAACTAAAACCATAATTCAAAATATAATGAAATTCATATATACATATATATGATTATGTGAATATACACAGCAACACAAGGTGTAGGAAGGTATAGGGTATAAAAAAAACATGCTATCAGCATAAAAGGACCTGTGTACATGGGCGTCAATAGCAGTTGCTGATAGCTGATAAGTCTGTGCCTGCAGTAGAAGTTGTGGAAATGTTTCTCAACAACTGCAAGGAAGCATTTGAAAAGCATTCAGAGGCAATGACTATAGCTATTCATACATGATACAATCTGATTTTACAATTTCCATTAGGCCCCATTCACATTTGCAAATTGGTCCATATGCGATTACACATGGGAGACTCAGCAGGGGTTCCCTGCGATTAGCTGCGGGTGGTAAGCCCCATTGAAAGCCTGACAGTGCGCCTAGATCTACCATCAACTATCTAGTGATAGTTTAGGTTTACACTATTGGATAGTTTTGGTAACTTTAAGGCAGTGATTCTCAACTCCTGTCCTCAGGACCCACTAACAGGCCAGATTTTAAGTATTACCTTGGGGAGATGCAGACCAGAATACTGCAATCACTGAGCATCAAATGATATCACCTGTGATGCATTTAAGTTATCCTGAAAACCTAGCCTGTTAGTGGGTCCTGAGGACAGGAGTTGAAAACCACTGCTTTAAGGCCTCATGCACACAGGATGTTTTTGGACGTTTTTACAGCAGCTGTTTTTAGCTTCAGACGTTTTTCCTACAGTCAATAAACCCTCCATCATGTTATCCTATGTGTTCATGCACACATAGGCTGTTATCAACTGTTTTTACCAGGGGCGTTTTTGAGCTGTAAAAAAACCCAAGACCAGTGGGTTCTGAGAGACGTTTTTCAGATGTAAAAACGCTCAAACCCGCAAAAAAACGTGGCTCACCAATGTTTTTGGACGTTTTAGATCCATTGGGGAAAAAAAAAAAAACGCTCAAAAACGCTAATGTTCAAAAACACGGCTCACCAACGTTTTTGGACATTTTTGATCCATTGAAAAAAAAATTGCTCAATAACGCTGAAAATAGGCTGAAAAACTCACTACAAAGCTACTGATGTTTTTAGAACTTTTTTTAGCGTCCTGTGTGCATGAGGCCTAAAGGAGATTGAACAGAGCTGTACAATCAGATTGTATAGTGTATGGCCAGCTTAACAAATGTGAACTGGCCTTAAAGGGGTTGTAAAGGCAGAAGGTTTTTTTTATCCTTATGCATTCTATGTATGAAGCTAAAAAAAAACCTGTGTGCATCAGCCCCCCTAATGCTTACCTGAACCCCAGCGATTTTGCACTAGAGCCTCGGCTGTCTGGGACTCTCCCTTTCCTCATTGGCTCAGACAGTGCGGTGGGGGGGGGGGGTAAGGGACCCCCGCTGCTGTCAAAGTGAGTAAGCCAATTAGGAGGGAGAGGGGGCAGGGCCAGCCCACAGCCCCATGTCAGAATGGACACACAAAGCAGCGGCTCAGGTACCCCCATAGCATGCTGCTTGCTGTGGGGGCACTCGACAGGAGGGAGGAGCCAGGAGCGCTGGCGGGGGGACTCGAGAAAAGGAGGATCTGGGCTGCTCTGTGCAAAACCACTGCACAGAGCAGGTAAGTATGACATGTTTGTTATTTAAAAAAAAAAAAAAAATGTAAACTTTAGTATCACTTTAATGTAAAGCAACTTCCCACAGTAAATAGTCATCCAAAAAGATGAAGGAGAGTACAGGCAAGACCAAGAGAGGTTCGCTCCTGAGGAATCAGTGCTCTGCCTTCTATATGAAGGGCCCTTTCATTGTCCTGTAATGTCCTGTGGTGGCTAATGCCATTCTTAGGAAGTTTTTTTAAATGACCGTTTCCCTACTCAACTTCTCCGGGTTTTATCTGTTTATATTTCTTGTTTTTATTTCATTAATTGTATACATTAACCACTTCAGCCCCGGAAGGATTTCCAGCTTTAGGACCGGAGCCCTTTTTGCGATTCGGCGCTGCGTCGCTTTAACTGACAATTGCGTGGTCGTGCAACGTTGTACCCAAACAAAATTTGCGTCCTTTTTTTCCCACAAATAGAGCTTTCTTTTGGTGGTATTTGATCACCTCTGCATCATTTCTGATCGCCGCTATAAACAAAAGAAGAGCGACAATTTTGCAAAAAAACCCAAATTTCTTACTTTTTGCTAAAATACAAATCCAAAAAAAAAAAATAAAAAAACATTTTTTTTCACCGTTTTTGGCCGATTTATATTCTTCCTCATATTTGCGATAAAAAAATCGCAATCGCAATTGATTGGTTTGCGCAAAAGTGGTCGCGTTTACGGATGATGAGAATTCATTTTTGGGGTTTTTATTTTTATTTTTTTTTATTAGTAATGGCGGCGATCTGCGATTTTTAGCGGTACTGCGATATTTCAGCGGACATGTCGGAACATTTTGACACTTTTTTGGGACCATTGGCATTTATACAGCGATCAGTGCTATAAAAATGCACTGATTACTGTGTAAATGCCATTGGCAGTGAAGGGGTTAACCTGCAGGGGGCGCTCTAAGGGTTAACTATGTTCCCTGGGCGTGTTCTAACTGTATGGGGGCTGCCCTAGCTGGGGAAGGGAAGTGGTCACAGCCTTCACGTACAGGAAGGCTGTGATCACAGCCCTTCCCCCTCACAGAGCAGAGGTCCGTGTTTACATACACGGACCTCCGTTCCTTCGCTCCGGGGGGGCCATCGCGGGTAGCCGGCGGCAATTGAAGCCGCCGCACCCGCTCCCTGACCCTCCCCGAACACAGTGAGCGCGGGCGCGCGCCTCCGGCGCCGCGATCTCGCGGCCGCCGTCGTATGACGGCGTTTTGCGGGAACAAACCACTTTGCCGCCGTCAAATGCCGATCGGCGGTCGGCAAGTGGTTAAAGTTAAGATTGGAAGTTGGCCTAAAGGCTCCAGATAACAATTCCAAAAGGACCCATGCTGTGGGGATCATATTATATCTTCTTCACAGGCTTAATAAAATATATGTTAGTTACTACATGTTTTTGTATTGTATAAAAAAAATACATTTCCTTTTATTTATTTTTTTTCTTTCAAATATTTTTTTTTTTTTATTGTAATTCTCTTTTATTATGCTCCATCGGTGCAGGTGCCCATTCTGACTTCAATGATGATGGGCCAATTCTTTTGCACTGTCCACATGTTTTTGTTAACATCTACCTCTGTAAATAGATTACCTTGTCTTTCATAATAGTGAACATGCAGTACAGTTATGATTACAGCCCTCAGATCTTCCCCTGTAATTTTTATGCTCGTTAAGTTTAGGAATATTCTCCCATGAGTGATTTTCTCTCTGAGGACAGTAAATAAAAGTAAAAGATTTATATCAGTCTCCTTATTTGGTTTTGCCTTGTTCAATGGCAGCTCTAGAACTGAGAATTACAGCTGAAATAGCCTCTTCAAGCCTGACAAATTCTGCCCTGGTAACTGCCTGCCGGTTTCTGGGAGTGCATAATAGCTTTAAATGACAGAAACCTATAGTGGCTTTCAATGCTGTTAACTACAGAGATAAGTTATTTCATAAGGTCATGCCCAATGACAGGAAAGGTTTTTTAACTTTGACCATAGGATTTTTAAACAGCACCCAAAATGTGGTAAGCAGACATTCACATTTCCTGCAGAAAAACATATGACTAAATCCAAAACGGTGCATGAGCTACTTTTATGCGTGTAGGGCAGCCCACTGAAATTAGTGTAAATGCCTTAAAAAAATGAGTGCTCTACTGTCAAAGCATATAATACCCGCTGACACTACAATCCAACAAATTGTGCAGGTGATAAATTCAAAATTAGCAGCGCTGAACATAAACAAGGTTAATGTAAAAAAAAAAATATATAAAAAAAAATAAATAAAAAAATAAATAAATAAAAAGGGGCAGACTCGATGGACTACTCAGTCTTTTTCTGTCATCACTTTTCTATGTTTCTATACCATACTACACATGCAAAACAAGCAAAAATAATTGCAATGTGCAAATATTAACATAAACCATATTAAATGTGCAAAGCAAGCATGAAAATGCAATGTGCAAGTATGCAAATCAATATGAGGTAATGTTACCATATACCAATAATAATAAAGTACATAGTGCTACACACAACCATTAAAAACAAATATTGAAAAGTCCACGTATGAAAACTAAAACTGAGAGTGCAAGGCAGCCACTGTCAAACAGTTCGAAGTAAGGAAGGTTGAAAATAAAAATCCACACAGTATGGATAAAGGTTAAACTAAAAGTGAATGAGCCCTCACGCCACTTTCCGTAAAAGCGCGTGTGAAATAGGTATAACTAAATAAAATGTGTTACGTCAGGGCGTTAGGGTCCCTGATGAAGTCATGTGACGTAACGCGTAGGAGGAAGTGGCAGGAGGATAATCGATACTGGAGGCACAGTGAGAGGCGTTCCACGCCGCATTGTTTTATTCACTGCACTGATTTGCTTTTATTGATGTAAGCAGGCATTTGGCCAGATTAAATAAATGCAGGTATTTTAACATACTACACTATGGGAGTTCCTTTGTTTTATCTCTACACCTGAGTTTTATATGGGCGAGCGGATTACTGGTGGAAGCCAACTAGAAGCAGAGAGTGGAGAAGGGAGAAGTGTGGAGGACGAGTTTAAAGGAGAAGGCTGCCCAATAAGGAAGTAGCTAATGAATATGGGCGTTCTTTCTCTGGCTTAGAGGTGAGAGTTCTGTGAATACGGGACGGGGATTACAGCACCCACCCAGCAGTCCTTTTGGTGGTGTGCCTACGGACCCCCCAAATCGGCTCCTTTTGCACAAAAAGTTTTGTGAGCACGGATTGCACTAAGTCACTTTTGTACTTTGTTGAGGAGACTGTACTCCATGAGAGACGTTTTGATGATATAAGTGGGAGTACATTACACTTACATTTTCATTTGTATATTATTTAAAAGACATTCATTTTATCGCTGTTTTTGCACATACTTTAAATATGCACTTTATGTTATGATATCTATATTATTTACTTATTGTTGATGTACAAGAAGTATTAGGCTGCGCAGTATCAACAACCATACCACATGGATAAAGGTTAACCACTGTCCACTGAAGGAGTCTGTGCATCCGCCACCCAAAGGGGAGAGTAAATACTCTTACCGGAATGCGTGGATTCTATTGCCAGAGGCAAAGAGTCAAACAAGCATGAAAATGGAACTGTGTATTGATGCTCTGAGGAACAGTCACTGGAGATCCGTCACCATTATGCGCCGGAATGCAGGTTTAGTGAAAGGCGGAGGGATATAAATGCTGACTACCGTGTATGGATTACCCTGAAGTTCCAGGACAAGAATTACAAAACAACATTCTGGGTCAAGATTGATATGTTTAATAGTTACTGGGGCAGATTTGGTTATCAGGATAGAGGTACCCCTAGCGTATGTTGAATATGTAGAATGAATGGCATATGCTATTTTGGCTTAAGAGCCATTACTCTGGAGCCCTGTAGATAAATTTCCTGGAGGAGGATTACATGCGGATTGTGTCTTGCCAGGTACTCAAATATTAAAGATCGTTTTACTTTAGAGTTTAACCCTCTCATGTTCCATGAAATTAAGCGTAACTTAGACATGATCATTCATAATGTATCAATATTACAGGGTATCCCCTGCCGCTCAGCAAGGTGATAGCCTGATACAATATAATATGTGGGTCTATGCATCTGTATTGCTGTAAGTATAAATGAACAGTATGCTTAGCAGAGCTATAAATTGGAAATGCTGAATGTCCATATTGTTAATAGCCAGATAGAAAAAAAAAAACAAAAAAGATGAGAAACAGCTCTCCTTTAACTGCAACATCTCCTCTAACCCTCCCGGCCCTCAAACGTCAACACTTGAGAGCTTTGATCCCGAAACTGAACTTGTAAGTCAGAAGGGTTGTCTTCCCTGAGGGAATTAACCAACACGTTTGGACGGACAAGAGGAGGGTTACAACTAGAATGCCCTATCTGGATCCGCAGTGCAGGAGAAATAACCTCACCCAGGTCCAGGAAATAATTGGTAGGAGTAGACCGGTATCATAGTAGTCATAAAGTGAAGCTCCAGCTGAACGCAGAGACACAAGAAAAAAATATAACCGTCCACAGATTTATTTGTGCAGCCGCACAGTTCTGGAATATCATGAGGACAAGCACTGAATTTCTTTCACAGTAGACACAGGGAGCATGGTCATTGAAGTCCTCTGTCAGCGAGGAGGAGTGCACCGGTTTTGACCCCTTTGATCAGGAGGTTCCAAAGTGTCCCACCCATGTATGGCATCCTTTGGATCCGTGAAAAAATAGGCTTTGCCTTGGTATATCACTCTCAGTTTTGCCGGATAGAGCATGCTTTATGGGAGGTGTAAGTCCCAGAGCCATCGCTTGATAGCCAAAAAGGTTGCCCTCAGCTTTTGGGTAGCCACAGCAAAATTCGGGAAGATCGTGATACCATTGCCATTAAAGGAGACACAGCCTTTTTCTCTGGCAGTCGGGAGGACTGCTTCCCTGTACCTGAAATGGAGGAGTTTAATGATCATAGCACGTGGAGGTGACCCCACAGGGAGGGGGCGCATGGGGACTCTGTGAGCCCACTCTATGGCAAATACAGGAGAAAAGGTGGCGGCGCCAAACGTGGAGGTCAACCAACGTTCCATATATACTTCAGGTGATTTGCCCTCAGACCCCTCCGGGAACCTTAGAAAGCATAAGTTATTTCTTCTCAGATGGTTCTCAAAGTCTGTGAGTTTGTCAATGGTAGCATCTTGGGCCTTATTTAACTCCCTGACTGAGTTCTGGAGAGGCCGGGTGTCGTTCTCCAAGTTCCCAATGCGCTGCTCTGCATCAATCACTCTGTGACGGAGGTTTTGGACATCCCGTTTTAGAAAGGACTAGTCCATTCTGATAGAGTCAATCTGTGTGGTCAGGGATGCATGGCTGTGTTGTATAGCAACCATTATTTGAGCCAGCGTCGGCTCTGCAGGGACCTGCATTCAGAGTGCTGGGAGACTCAGGATCTGTGTCCTCTAGGGCAGTGTTCCCCAACCCAGTCCTCAAGGCCCACCAACAGGTCATGTTTTCAAGATTTCCCTCAGATGAATCAGCTGTGGTAATTACTAAGGCAGTGAAACTGATCAAATCACCTGTGCAAAATAATGAAAATCCTGAAAACATGACCTGTTGGTGGGCCTTGAGGACTGGAGTTGAGGAACTCTGCTCTAGGGGATAGGACATGAGGGAAGCTTCTAAGTCTGGTGTATGGGGATTCTGAGACTCATCCTTCCCAGGAGCAGGCTGTGCAGCCGAGGAAGAAGAGGAGAGCTGATCTCTACCCTGTCCATGAAGTGGGCTGGCACCATCTTGCCTCTGCATGTAGATCGGTGTAGGCGGCTGAAAACCTGGGGCCTCCTCCATGGCCGGGCCGTATTTGATCATCAACCAGTGCTGCCTAGTGTCTCCAGCAGGAGATACAGTACAGGGGTTTGCTTTTGGGTGGCTGGGTGAGCAGGATGTGTGTAGGATCAGTGCGGGTTAAAGAGAGCTCCAGCGGTGTGCGTCCTCACATCCCGGTAGTTGGCCACGCCCCACCCAGCTAGTATTAGTTGAATACTAGTTTCTTATGATTTCTTGTTTTCATTGTACATTTTGAGCCTGGGTATGCCCAAAAGGCTCTGTTTTGTAACTCACATTTGAAAATTCAATAAAAAGAAAAAAACACCTTCCAAAGCATGTTTCCACCTCCATATTTGAAGGTGGGGAATGGTGTTATTGGGTCATAGGCAGCATTCCTCCTCCTCCAAACACAGCTAGTTAAGTTGATGCCAAAGAGCTTGATTTTGGTCTCATCTGACCACAACACTTTCACCCAGTTCTCATCTGAATCATTCTGATGTACAGGCACTTCTGAAGTTTGCTAATGAACATCTGAATGATTCAGAGGAGAACTGGGTGAAAGCGCGAAGCTGCATTTATTCACAAATGGAAGAAACACAAAATAACTGTCAATCTCCCTCGGTTCAGGGCTCCATGCAAGATCTCACCTCGTGGAGTTTCAACGATCATGGGAATGGTGAGAAATCAGCCCAGAACTATATGGGAGAATCTTGTCAATGATCTCAAGGCAGCTGGGACCATAGTCACCAAGAAAACAATTGGTAACACACTACACCATGAATGACTGAAGTCCTGCAGCGCCCACAAGGTACCCCTGCTCAAGAAAGCACATGTACAGGCGGCCCTTTTGAAGTTTGCTAATGAACATGTGCTTTATTGAACAGGGGTACCTTGCGGGCGCTGCAGGATTTCAACCCTTCATGGCGTAGTGTGTTGCCAATTGTTTTCTTGGTGACCATGGTCCCAGCTGCCTTGAGATCATGGACAAGATTCTCCCGTGTAATTCTGGGCTGATTCCTCACCATTCTCATAATCATTGAAATGCCATGGAGGCGAGATCTTGCATGGAGCCCCAGACCGAGGGAGATTGACAGTTATTTTGTGTTTCTTCTGTAGCACCCTCCAAGCTAGGTGCTTGAAGAGAGTATAGTTTTGGTTCTTTCTGCTTACCAGGAAGATTGTTAGCCAATTTAGAGTGCTCTCTGCCTACCAGGGAGCAGGATCTATTGGTGAGGTCTGCTCATGGTGCTCAGGTGCAGTTTAGCTTGTTTGACTGTTCCAATAGGGAGGCATATTGGACAGTGGTAGGGAACCTGACAAGTGAGGGCACAGGCATTGTTACAGCCCTGGCTCATTGCATTATGGGTAACTGTATAAATGCTGAAGGGCATATGTGCTCGGGGGGGGTTCTTCCGATGGAGAGCGGGGTCCCGGAGGGAAGGGGGTGGCTGCCCCTCCTCTGTAGAAGCTGTCATGCAGCCTTGGGTAGTCGACCTAAGGGCCTGAAGTCAGAGTAAAGCTGAACCCAGAGGTCCTGCAGAGCTGACTGGAAGGGAGACACCAGGAAGGATCTGAATCTGCCTACTACGATTACAGATCTGTCATGGGGCCTGTCCTGTGAGGGCCATCCCTTCAGCTAGAAGAGTCAGCGGATGGGTGTCAGTCAAGAGGATGCTAGATAGTGTCCTGAAGATAAAATAGTTGCATCAGGTCTGCTGCTAGGAGAAAGCAAGAAGACTTAATTCTTCTATACATGTGGCAGTATGGTAAAAGCAGTGTTTGCTTCCACAAATACCCTGGTGAGGCCAACTGAGAGTTGTCCCCAGTAATTGTGAATAGTTCATCTGGAGTATCCAGCTATTCCCTTCTCCCATCCAATTCTACAATAAATATCAAAAACCAGAGTGCCCTGGACTGTTTATTGAGTAACGAGCAAGTGTGAGTAAGGAGGGATATGTGAAAACCCCTAGAAACGGTCTGCAGGTAATCAGAGAGAGGACCTTGGAGTCAACACACAGAAAGCCCTACGGGGACAGCGCTACACTTCCATTTGCAAATAACACATACTGTTGTCACCGGGCTGCTTAGCAATGGTCTTGTAGCCCATTCCAGCCTTGTGTAGGTCTACAATCTTGTCCCTGACATCCTTGGACAGCTCTTTGGTCTTGGCCATGGTGGGGAGATTGCTTCTGTGGAAAGGTGTCTTTTATACAAGTAACAAGCTAAGATTAGGAGCACTCCCTTTGAGACACCTGGGAGCCAGACATCTTGCTGATAGGGGATAAATTCTTATTTTACTCATTAAAATGCAAATCAATTTATAACTTTTTGAAATAGATTTTTTTGTTATTCTGTCTCACACTGTTAAATTAAACCTACCATCAAAATTATAGACTGATTATTTCTTTGTCATTGTGCGAACGTATAAAATAAGCAGGGGATCAAATACTTTTTTCCCCTCACTGTAGTGACCAAATTCCTATGGGGAAGGCACCAACCTATAATTGCTTTACATATAACTGCTGCCCCTTTAAGTATGAATCACACAAGATTTCGTTTATAGATGGTAAAGTCTAGTGCTGTTCTATTAGTGCGTGTCCAACAAAGGAAATGTGAGTACTCCCAATATTACAAAACAAAGCAAACAATTATCAAAATGAGTTGCGTAAATAACAATAATGCATTCATATATTATGGTTTCAAAATCAAGTGCTCAAAAATATCACAATGTGGTATACATTCAATTTTCAAATCACATAATTTGTGCTGATACCACAGGAATAATCATTAAAAAAACCCTAAAAATGGTAAAAGTAACAGTCTATGTGTCCATCCATCGTGCTTTAAAGGGATTTTAAACGTGCTCTTCTTCAAAATATGTCAAGTGCTCCACCACGTGCAATAAACTGAATGCACTCACCAGAAGCCCAACGTCACCAGGACCAATCTTGTATTTTACAATATAAAGCTGTATTTGTCAAAGACTCCTGAGCCGTTATTACCACATCTCCTTTAATGTTGTACTTCCATCCAACAAATGGCACCATAAAATGAACAAACAAGTTAATAGCGCAGCACTGTTTTAATAATAAAAAAATGTAAAACCACACAATAGTCATGCTTACATTAAAATGTTCCCTAACCGGCACCAGCTTAATCAGTCTGCACAAATGCCCCTGGCAATCTGGATCTGGCTCGCCGAACCGGTTTGCCCTGCTGTTTGCCAATAGCCCCAGCGCACGTTCCACCAGTACCTGGATACGGTAACACTCTATTCAAGAGTATCTTATGTTTTAACCACTTTGGCTCCCACCCCTTTATATGCCTTATGGACCAGCACAATTTTTATATTTCCACTCTGGAAATGTTTATTCAGTGATAAGTTTGTCATTACTTAAAATGGTACTTCAGTCCACCTCTGTGGCCCCACCCACCCAGATGCCACCATTATGGCATGTGCACAGATGCAACCATGGCATTCACCTGGCAGAGCTAAATCAGTGCATCTGTGCAGGCGCAGTGGAATTTCCACACACTCGCAAAGACAGGGAAGGTTTCGCACCTCCCCCTCAGCAGTCTTTGCACCAGAGCAGGAAACTCCCGCCCATGAACAAATGGCTGGGTACCCCAGAAATAGCTAATTTATGTTACAGGGGTCTCTCGGGATCTGCATCATATCTGCACATGTGCAGGGGATGGGCACAAAGTCTTGCATAGTTTAAAAATACAAAATGTACAAATAAAGTCCTTCAAAAAAAAAAAAAAAGTCCATTGGTAAGAGAAACAGGAAAGAGGCAGGGGAGGACAACTTCACAGTTAAGGCGAAGGTCCGCTTTGAGATAAGGTAATACATACAAACCAAGTTCTCTTTTGGAAATACTGTCTTGTAAAAAATATTTTGCCCTCTATGGAATCTATAGACGTCAACGTTGCTCTACATATGCATGGAATAAACTACAGTAGCAATATATTGTTAAAATGTATTACTCAATGACAATTGCAAACAATCCGCAAGTATCCTTTTACAAGGGAATAACCGCATTGTGGCAGACACTGCTACTGTGTGCAGTCTTGACAGCTGGTAACAACAGGAGGAGAAGACAGGAGAGGTGTCCTTGGAAAAAAAAATTGAAGCTTTTTAAGACATCTCTTATATTGAAAATTTTAAAGTTAAACAAGGGGTGCTTAGATATTTCAATGCTTTACTTGATCTCCTTGGAAGAGACGCTTCAGCTTTGTGCCCCCCCTTTATAGAGCATTCTTCATGAATTCCTATGGTACTGTCAGGCCTTATAATGCCATCTGCATCAAAGTGAGATTTGCTTCACTTTCAGTCCTGAACACACAACTGTAAGTGAGAGAAAACCAAAAAGTAAGGAGAAATCACTGGAACAAGTGCTACCAAAACAAGAATCGAGGAGACTCTTCCAATTGGTACGGCTCATGTTTTTATCCACTTTCTGTCCCAATGACAAGGGACGCAAAAGGCAAATAGAAAGGGTGAATCTCCCCCAATGGGAACACAGGTCAACCCTGACAGAAGTTTTACCCTCAACACTGTATCCAAAACTATATTGAAAAATAGTTTGGAGTTTTGATACGGTTCAAGATACAAAAAAAAAAAAAAAAAGTATTTTTGATTTACACTTTAATAATTTTAATTTATAACTGCAAAAGAGCCAACTGTTTAAAAACAAAGAATACAGAGTCAAAACATGAATAATATTAGTACAAGGCTAATTTTATTAAAACTGTCAAAAAATAAAATCAGTGAGTGGCTGCCAAGTCCATTAATGTGTCTATTCTTTCTAAAGCCATTTAATGGGGTCTGACATCACACACAAAGTTCTTTTCCACAACATGATTAAATAGAAAGCTTCCACTGCTGAAGGGATATATGGATAAAGTTCACTGCGTGTTTGTTCTTCATTGTTCCAGCAGGGACAGACTGGTAGACTGAAGAAGAGTCAAAACCACTAACACAATACTGTACCATGGGATCTGAAGCAGGATTCTACTGCAGCACTGTCCATTACAAGAATGAAAACAAACAGGCAATATTTTCTGCTAAAATAGCAGAAAAAGGCATATTTTTTATATTTATCATGCTGAATATTTTTCATTTTCACAGTCAGGGGCTGTGATATATACACATACACAGTGTGCGTGTGTGTATATGTATATATACACATTTATTTTTTTCCTCTTTGACGTATTTTAACGGTCTTTCATTCACCTAGGACTTTTAGCATTGACTCTGTACTAGGATCAGCAGTACGTGTCAGGCAGTAGTGCCCTGCGCTGTTGGTTTCTCCAGGAGAAAGGCGTATGAAAACAAAATTAGTAAATAATAAAAAAAATGATTCAGTCTTCTCGCAAGTAAGCTTCTGGGACCTCTTCGTCTGACAAGCTGCTTCTTGGACTGTCTCCATCAGGAGGGCTGCTTCTTGGACTGTCTCCATCAGGGGGATTGTCTTTGTCTTCTTTAAGTGCTTTCTTGATTTCCTCCGACTGAAAGGCAGCTAGCAAGGATTCTGCCTTTAGAGCAAGTTCACGTGTCTCTTGTATTTGTGTCTGGACCAGCTGAATATGGTTCCGCACCGTCACAGAAGCTTGATCAGCACCTGTTTAATAATAGTACATTTAACCATATGAACTACAAGAAAAAAAAAAAAAACCTGTCATAATAGAAATATTATACCACCCCTAAACTCTCCTCCTAAGCAAGCTAGTTGCCTGGTGTTTATACTGATCTAATGACTTCAGTACATTCTAAGTCCCTGACATGGAACATGTATAAAGATCAGGTGTTGACACAAGCTGCATCAGGTGTTGATACAAGCTGGTCATTAACCTACATTCACATTGGGCCGATTTGACATGTCAAACTGCATGCCAAATCAGAGACTATTGCCAGCAATGGCACCCTCCAAATTGGTGCGACGATGTTCTTGCACTACTTTTGGCAACTTCGGGAGCGATTTCAATAGACATCTTTGCACGAACATGCACAGATGTCTCTCAAATCGCCCCCGAAGTCGGACTGAAATGCAGGTTTGGAATTGTGCAAGTTCAGCTGAACTTGCATGAGTTCAAACCCCCCCCCCCAGTGTGAACGTGGGCTAAATCTCTGGCTCGGCAATTAGACTTTTCAGAAGGAAGTCAGAAATAGCTGAGAAGGAAGTCAGAAATAGCTGAGAAGGAAGTCGGAAATAGCCGAGAAGGAAGTCGGAAATAGCCGAGAAGGAAGTCAGAAATAGCCGAGAAGGAAGTCAGAAAGAAATAGCAGCCTGTCAATTTATAAAAGTGCCATATTCCATTTACAGATATATATATTTACTTATTTGGGAAGTAGTGAGCGGAAAAAAAAAAAAAAAAAAAGGGAAAAACAAGTGCATACAAATAAATCATTGCCCTAGCAATAGGCGTCAATACTATAAAATGGCTCTCAGGACGCCTCTTGAATTTGGCATGCATTCTATTTTTCACAAAGTGAGGGAACCAACCATCCCAGCTATCTTCTATAGGTCAATATGCAGCCTTGGAATGGATCATCAGGCACAATGTGAAATAAAGCCCTTATGAAGTTTTAATAATTAAAAGGTTAAGTTCACCTTTTGGAGCATGTTACTCGTCACACCTGTATTTCAGTCACTGGGAAGAAGCAGTTCAATGTTATCACAGTTTGAAAGTCAATTATAAAAAACAATGTATACAACATGATACATTGTAGTTTAAGAATAAAAATCTATACTACCGTATTTTAAAACTTTACTAATTCGATTTTCAAATGTGTTTATTACAAGTCTTACATACACATGCATCTCTACCAAACACACACAGTATTGGCGAAAGAACACAGTCATTTAGAGAGTCCTCCAGCAAGCACAGCAGTATATCAGTGTAATTCTGTACAAAGCTCTTACCAGCAAGGTAAGCCGCTTCTGCAGCCATCTCAGATATTCTTACAGCCCGCGTCCAGTTAGCCTCGAACTTCAGATATTCATCCTGTAACTTCTTCATCTAAAAACAAAAAAGTAACATCCAACTGTAACAAGCGAGTATAGTGTCACAGTGAATAACCTATAACTATGCTGCACTTTTACCGGGATTAACACACAAGTTAATGAAAGAAAACTATAAATGGCTTTGGGTCAATTTTAAATCAGATTTAACAACCTCAATACTGGGTCAATTCTGACATTTCTCATATACATGTAAAAATCTACTTTTTTTTTTTACTAGAAAATTACTCCTAACCCCCAACCATTATATATATATATATTTTAAGCAGAGACCCAAGAGAATAAAATGGTGGTCATCAAAATATTTTAAGTCACACGGTATTTGCGCAACGGTCTTTCAAACGCAATTTTTTTTATTAATTTTTTTACACTTGAATTAAAAAAAAAAAAAAAAAACTGTAAAGTTAGCCCAATTATCCAAATTTTGGATAATGTGAAAGATGATGTTATGCCAAGTAAATAGATACCAAACATGTCACGCTTTAAAATTGTGCGCGCTCATGGAATGGCGACAAACTACAGTAATTTAAATTATCCATAGGTGACACTTTAAAAGCCTTTGCAGGTTACTAGTTTAGAGATAAAGGACGACTGGTGCTAGAATCCGAGAATTGCAGTGATGCCTCACATGAGTGTTTTTCGATCACCGTTTACACATGCGTGCGGGACTGACGCGTGTGTTCGGCGCTGTTTGAGAGCATGGGGTGGCGGGGGCGCTTTAAAAAAACAACTTTAATATTTATTTTGTTTTATTTTATTTTTGCAGTGTTTTTTTTTTTATAATCACTTTTATTGCTGTCAAAAGGAATGTAAACATCCCTTTTGACAGCAATAGCAATGACAGGTATTCTATATGGAGAGATGGGGGGTCTATTAGGGAGGTGGTTAAAAATGTTTAAACTGCATTTTTATCGGTTGTGTATATTAAGTCTTCGTTTTACAAATAAACATTTAATATCTGACAGAGGATTCCCAGAGCACTGTAGGTTAGTTAAAAAGGCAGAACAACAGACACAGTTTGTATTACAGCTTCTAAAGTTTGATTGAAACCTCCGACCTAGCTGGTAAGGTATGAATCTTTACTATAAAGACTCATTGAGCCCTGGTTCACACATATGCGATGCGGAAACCAGTGCGATTCCAGTGCTGGTTCCCGCATCGCATCTCCCCCAGATCTGTTCGCAGATCGCAGTGCCAACTGTGAATTTGGACAGGAATCGGATCACATGGGTGTGAACACCCATGCGATCTGATTCCAGTGTTGGAAAAAAAAAAAAAAACAAGGTTCTTGCACTATTTTCGTGTGAATTCAATGCGAGTTCAGCCATACAATTGTATGGCTGAACTCGCATAGCACAGACATCGCATGTGTGAGAACCCAGGCTTAGGAGAATTTAATAAAACTGGATCAGACAGAATCTGGAGCAGCTGTGCATGGTAAAGACTTAGCTTCCAACTTTCATCTTCAAAGCTTTACTGTACAAGCTGAAACTACTGATTTAGATTATAAAACTACTGTGTTAATATGGCCTCTCCAGATTCGGTCTGCTCCACTTCTAGTAAATTGCTCACACTGCCCTCTATAAACAGATTCTCAATGCAGATCACCACTGGCTAGCTGGACAGCGTGTGTTTTAAATATTTTAGTCTAGACAGTAATTAAGAAAGATTAACCAAAATAAGGACATAAAGAAATGGTGACATTTAACCACTTCCATACAGGACACTTACACCCCCTTCCTTACCAGACCAATTTTCAGCTTTCAGCACTCTCACACTTTAAATGACAATTACTCAGTCATGCAGCACTGTACCCAAACAAAATTTTTATCATTTTTTCCTCACAAATAGAGCTTTCTTTTGGTGGTATATAATCACTGCTGGGTTTTTTATTTTTTTCAATATAAGCGAAAAAGTAGCGAAAATTTTGAAAAAAACACTTTTTTTTAGTTTGTATTGAAAAATTTTGCAAAATAGTAATTTTTCTTCATAAATTTGGGCGATAATTTATACTGCTCCAGATCTTTGGTAAAAAATAACCCAAATTAGTGGATATTATTTGGTCTCTGTGAAAGTTATAGAGTCTACAAGCTATGGTGCCAATCATTGAAAATTGATCACACCCGATGTACCCCCCATAAACATGAAAGGACCGAACAATCCCGGAGTTCTTTACTCTATCCACCAGTCATGTAGCCCACACTAGTTAAAAGTTACTAACCGTGGTATCGAACATCTGAGATATTGAAAGTGTCTCTGGTTTATTATAGGTGATTAAACCCAATAAAAAATGGTTTCTAGACCTCGTCATATTTAATAGCGGGTTTAAATACTTCTTTTTAATGATAAAACGTTTTAAAAAGTTATGTTTGATTTTTTTTCACAAAAAAAGTTTTAAAAGCGATGAAAAAGCGAATATAACTTTTTTTATTTTTTGGGTCGTCACTAATATATGGTGGTTTTCTTTCGAGATAAACACTCCTTTTTTACTATTTTTAAAACAAACCCATGTCACGACGTACTGACTCATTAACAGTAAATTTCACACTCTCACGACTT
>BLSH010500869.1:237079-248018 GCA_018402905.1 Glandirana rugosa | reverse complement strand
CACGCCGCTCAGTCTCCATTGTTGTTAGTGACCGGCTGTGATAGGACACAGCCGGTCACGCGGTAAAGAGCCAATTTTATTGGCTCTTTACCCCGATCACGGAAGGCCGGGGTCCCGAGGGACACGGCCGGTCCCCGATCGCCGCGATGCGGGCCCCTGAGGGCCCGCAAAGCGGCGAAAACAAGAGGACGTCATATGACGTCCACTTAGGATGGGGAGTGCACCTTGCCGACGTATAATTACTATACGTCGGTAAGGAAGTGGTTAACAAGATACATATTTACAAAACAAAAACAAAAATTTCCCTTCTGTTGTCTGTTTCTTGCTTTATAATCGTATGTGCTCATACACAAGCATGACTAGGGCCATACACTGCCCAGACCAGAAAATTTTTGAGTCACTTCCAGCTAAGTTACATGCTGACACAGACTGCTGCTGTCTGCAGCTATTTACATGTAATCATAGATGGAGTGATTATCTGCAGTTAGGGACAGATGTGCATCCATGGAGTTTCAGTAAGCCCTGGTTCAGACTTGTGCGATGCGGGAACCGGCACGATTATACAGCTGGTTCCCGCATTGCATCACTCCCGCCGGCAGTTCACACTGCCTTCTGCGAACCACTGGTGGGTGTCATTACAAAGTTAATGACACCCCCCCCCCCCTTTCTTTACAGATCGCAGTGTGAACTGTGCACTCGCACATGAATCGGATTGCATGGGTGAGAACACCCATGGGATGAGATTCTAGTACAGGGGAAAAAAAAAAAAAGAAAAAAAAAAAAAGAAGGAGGAAGGAGGAGGTACATGTACCTTTTTTTTTGTGAATCTAGTGTGAGTTTGGCTATACACCTGTATGGCTGAACTCCTGAACTCGCACTGCTCAGAAATCGCATGTGATCGGCACCCGCAGTGCGGGTGCAAATCACATGCGATCTCTGAGGATCGCATTAGTCTGAACCAGGGCTAAAAGGAGCGCAAATCCGTCCCTAAAGCCTACCATACATGGCTCAAATCCAGAAAGAATTTTCTTTCGAAAATCTCAACTAAGAATTTTCATTTGAATTTCACACCAATAGTGGGCCGCAGCAACTGACAATTTTCATGCGACCATCAAATTTGAGTGATAGGGCATGTTGGAAATTCTTAAGAATGAACGATTTTCTAATCAATGATGGGAGAATCATGCGAGAAATGCACATGAGTGCAAGCAAAGAAAATTCCTGGAAAGAAAAGATTCCCAGCCATGAAAATTCTTTTCTGTAGCCACATGTGGTGAAATTGAAAGCTTGGTTGGTTGAATTTCGCAACCAATGGTGGCACCATCGGATTACAAAACGCAGAAAAGTTCTGATTTTTGAAACAATAATAATTCAGAATTGACCCATATATGGCCTACATAAAGGCAGGTAATCGATCCACTGATTTGTAAAGGCTATCTACAGCTCATTGGAAACACCTGACCATATCTGCTGCAGAAATATGCTAATCTGGGCAGTGGCTGGCCCATATTATCCATGTGCATGAGCCATAGTACATGAAGTTGCCCAGGGAACTGTACACAAGTAAGAAAGAAATATCAGTTTTGACCAAAATCAGCTTCTGACGAAAAGGGCTCACAGACACCCCTACAACAACAAAGGTATAATCCTCCCAGATACACTTAGTTGCGATGATATGTGTAGTTATATTAATACATGTCAAAGTTGCAAAATCTGTGTGTTAAGGCTGGATTCACGCCTATGCATTTTTAGTGCTTTTTGCATTTTACAGGATTTGCACTGCAGTCCATTTAACACGGCTTCCTATGGAACACGTTCTGCAGTGCAAATCTGCAAAAAAGCACTAAAAATGCATAGGTGTGAATCCAGCGTAAGGTTTGTTTTACCAAAGTCATGAAGGGATTTATTAAGACCTGAAAGCTTACAGATACACACACACTTAACAATTTAAAGATGAACTAAACTCTATCTACATGGCTAGTGATAACAGGCTTAGTGCATAAAAAACATATTCCTTTTATATGTCAGGGAAGTACATATATACTAAATTTACAAAAGGGTTAACTTAAAACACTGCAATTACCGGTACATGTCAGGGGCCATCGGTTCCATACTAAGCTTTTTTCCATATGCGTGTAGAATAAGGCCAAACACATGTAGCAAAATTCCCATGGCTCCAAATTAACAAAAACCTTCCTATATACCCAGGCTGTCAATGCATAATTTACACTCTTCTTTCTATGCAGCCAGTTTTCTGTAATGATTATATCATAACTGTGTAATATTAAACGGATTCTGAAGCCTTAAAACGCAACTCCACTTTCATTGATAAAAAAAAAAAACATTCCCCTCTGATTGATCTATATACACTGCAAGGATTATAACAACCTTTGTTGCAGATATCTACTTTTGGTTATTGTAAGCCCAGGTTCACACCATAGCGATCTCAGACATGGCAATGCGATTCGCACCTGCACTGCTGTGCCGATCACATGCAATGTGAGTTCAGCCATACATTGTATTGATACCTGCAGTGGTTCACAGAAAGCAGTGTGAACTGCCTGTAGGAGATATGTGATGCTGGAATCGCGCTGGATCCCGCATCACTACAGTGTGAACCCAGGCTGAAGAAATCACTGTTTGTTCCTCTGTGCTGAGTGGGTCTAATGGGAGTAGTTTCATAATTATGAGTCAGCTGTGGCAGCTGCAGAGCAATAATGAGTAAAGCTGCTGGGCCTGCATCCTCTTAGACGTGTTCCTATTGGGAGTATCTCACAAAAATGACATTTCTCTTTCGTTCATTGACGGACGCAGTCTCTTAATCTTGACATGTGGGGTATGCACCTTTTACCAGGAGTAGACTAGGCAGAACATAGTTCAGACAAAAAGCAAGCTAGCCCCTCCCAGGGGGCAGTCCTCACTCTGCATAACCCCCTCCGCCCTGCTAGTACTTCAGTTTTATTCTGCCTAGTGCATGGAGTGGACCTGGCTCCCTGCTGGGATCTGCGGTTCCCCAATTTTTTTGTTTTTCTCAAGCGATCTGATGAAGAATGCAATCAAGCAGCCGGCTGGGTGACAGGCTGGAGATATCCAGGTCCAGGTAGTCACCCCAGCGCAGCCGACGGATGCGAGCTGTCCCTTAGCTGCTTGCGGGGTCGGCCGCATAGGGGCCCGTTAAGTGTTAAACATCCCGCCAGCGCACCGGGAGTGACCGGGCTGCGGCTCGCGTTGAGGTGTCGAACGGCCGGCAGCTCCCTCCCCACCTGTAGGGGCGGCAGGTCTGTCTCGGGCTACCTGTTGCGCCCTTCTGGAAGGGTGAGTATGCTTCCCCCCCCCCTCGGGGATGCGGAGGGGGGGGGCTGGCGGGTGTCTCCCCCCCCCCCCGATCGGGGCGTGGGTAGTTCGGGTCGTCCCTATCACCTCCCCCCCCCCCCAGCCACCGCATCCCGCCGCTTTTCCGGGTCCCCTGGCCATGCGGCGATCGCCGCCATTTTTCCGGGGCTGGCCATCATTTTGAGTCAGGGCCATTTTGTGGTGGTCTTTGGCCTCTAGTGTTTGCTCGGCGGCCATTTTTGGTTGGTCTCCTGATGGGCAAATAGCACATGCTTTGGCGCCGTTTCCTCATTCTGGACGGCGCGGTCGACACATGTGGGGGAGCTCTCAGCAGCAGCAGTAGTGGAGGCAGAGTGGCAGATTTCAGCAAGTATAACTGGCTTCTCCCTGGGGTGCTGGTAGCGGCGCAGTGCGGGTCCTCCTGTGCATTTCCAAACCGCTGTGCGGGGGCAACTGAGGGGTGGCCTGTGGTGGGTGTGCGGCCTGTAGGCCTCACTAGTGTCCGGGGGGTAGCGCAATGGCGGCTGAACCGGGCATGTCGGTTCTGAAAGTCTCGGCGGAGGCTTCAGCGGCGCTGTGACCTGTAGTCCCACTGGACAAACTGACTTCAATTCTGGAGGAGTTCCTCGCCCGGGTGGAACCGGTCCGTGGTAGGGGAGTCACGAAGAAGCGTCCACCCCCTCCCCCATCCTCCAAGGAGGATTCGGAGCCGGAAAGGGGTTATGTGATCACAGGGACCCCCATGGATCTGTCAGATGGGGAATTGGACCCTTCTGACGGTGAGGAGGAGCAGGGGGCCACCGTAGCATGGAAGAAGACGTTGGTGGGCTCCCTGGTGGCTGCCGTCCACGAGACGCTGCATTTGGGCCAGGCCGGGACGTCCCAGGAGACGGCTTACGCCTTTGGGTCCCATAGGCCGGCTCAAGCCCCTAAGGTTTTCCCTTATGTGCCATATTTTGACCAGTTTGTTTACAAGGAATGGCAGTGTGCTCAGAATTCATTCGCATTACCAAAACGCTTTTCTGTGAGCTATCCTTTTGAGGATAGCTTGTTGCAGAAGTGGGTGTCCCCCGTGGTAGAGCCGCCGGTGGCCCGCCTGAACAAGGCTACCACTATCCCGACGGAGGGTTCTCCATCATTTAAAAATCCAGCCGACAGGCGGACGGAGTCCAAGGCTATGTTCCTGGTGAAGGGGGCGGCCATGCGGCCGGGACTGGCATCAGACACTCACGGAGTGGGCGACAGTGTTGCACAAGGATTTGGGGGACCTTGTGGTTCCTTTGGAGTCGGTGCAGCTGGCTGACCAGCTGGCGCAGGGTCTCAGGTACCTCTGCAACGTGGCCTTGTACATAGCTCCCATGCTGTCGAAACTGGCAGTGCTGGTCGGGTGACTATGCGTCGAAGAAAGGCCTCACGGACCTGCCGTTTCAGGGCTGTTGGCTGTTTGGGACTTCCCTGGATGAGAGCATTAAAGGATTTCACTGGGAGGGGGAAGAGTACCTTTCTTCCGGGACCCAAGCGGCGGGAGCAATGCCGAAAACAGGGCCCCTCTTTCTACTCTACTCGGCCATCTCCGCCGTTTACATTCCGGGCGTAGAGAATTGGCAGGCGGACTTTCTCATTTGCCAGACTCTGGATCAGGAAGAGTGGTCCCTGCATCCAGAAGTGTTCCGTCAGATCTGCCAGAGGTGGACCTGCTGGCGTCCCGGGTCAATCGCAAGGTGTGAACCTTTGTGTGCAGAGCAAGGGATCCTTTGGCGGACGCCCTTGTGGCCCCATGGTCTCGGTACCGGCTCCTTTACACCTTCCCTCCTCTAAAGCTTCTTCCGCGCCTGTTGCGCAGGATAGAAGTGGAGGGGATTCCGGCTATCCTGGTTGTTCCGGATTGGCCGCTGTGTCCTTGGTACGTCGACGTGGTACGGATGGTAACGGATGTTCCCTGGCAGCTTCCGCTACGCAAAGATCTGCTGCCGCAGGGGCCCATCTTGCACCCTGCTTTACACTCGCTGGCTTTGACGGCCTGGCTATTGAATCCCAGGTACTGAGGGATAGGGGGGGTCTCTGAGTCAGTGAGACCCACCATGCTTAAGGAAGTAAGTCCACGTCACGCAAGATTTATCACCGCACCTGGAAGGCTTATATTGCTTGGTGCGAGGCTAGAGGGTGGAACCCCGGTTCCTTTTCAGTGGCTCGTGAGCTGGCCTTTCTTCAGCAAGGCCTGGATCAAAAACTGGCGTTGAGTACCCTCAAGGGTCAGATTTCTGCCCTAGCGATTCTTTTCCAGCATCCATTAGCGACGCACTCTTTGATCCGTACGTTTGTACAGGGGGTACGTCATGTGGCCCCTCAGGTGCGGTCGCCCCTGGCGCTGTGGGATCTGGACCTGGTACTGTCAGTACTGCAGAAGCCGCCATATGAAAAGATCAGAGACATTTCTTTGCAGTTGCTCTCGCAAAAGGTGCCCTTCTTGGTGGCCATCACAACCGCCAGGCCGGTGTCCGAGTTGGCGGCGTTGTCTTGTAAGTTTCCCTACTTGGTCCTGCGTAAGGACAAGGCAGTGCTGCACCCATCTCCTTCATTTCTACTGAATGTGGTTTCCTCTTTTCACATTGAGGATATTGTCCTTCCTTCCGTCCGCGCCCGTCACATCCTAGGGAGGTTGCTTTGCACTCCTTGGATGTGGTTAGGGCTTTGCGGGTGTATTTGTCAACCATGGCCTCCTTCTGGAGGTTGGACGCGCTGTTCGTGGTGGCGGATGGACAGCGCAAAGGGCTGGCGGCCTCGGCCACTATCTCGCGTTGGATCAGACAGACTGTGACCCGTGCATATGAGGTTCGAGGTCAAGAACCCCATTTTCCGGTCACGGCTCATTCCACCAGGGCGATTAGCACTTCCTGGGCTTTCCGACACCAAGTGTCAGTGTCTCAGGTGTGCAAGGCTGCCACTTGGACTTCTGTGCACACCTTTGCTAAGTTTTACAAAGTTGATGTGTCGGCATTTGCGGATGCTGCTTTTGGCCGCAAAGTTTTGCAGGCGGCGGTGTAGGCGCGTCTGGCACCTCCCGGAGAGTTTCCATTGGGTACAGTTGTTATTGTCCACCCCTCTTTGTTTGACACTGCTTTGGGATGTCCCCACATGTCAGGATTGAGAGGCTGCCTCCGTCAATGAACGAAAGAGAAAATAGGATTTTTTGACTTACCGTAAAATCCTTTTCTCTGAGTTCATTGACGGATGCAGCACCCACCCTTCTGTGTTCTGAGTTTGTACTGCTTGTTACGAACTTGAAGTACTAGCAGGGCGGAGGGGGTTATGCAGAGTGAGGACTGCCCCCTGGGAGGGGTTAGCTTGCTTTTTGTCTGAACTATGTTCTGCCTAGTCTACTCCTGGTAAAAGTGCATACCCCATATGTCAAGATTAAGAGGCTGCATCCGTCAATGAACTCAGAGAAAAGGATTTTACGGTAAGTCAAAAAATCCTATTTTTTGTTGCAAGGGATGCCTGAAATCTGACTTTCTGGGAAAAGGTCATTACACATTCTGTGTACAGAACACCTCCAGGTAGCCATATTGCATTGCATTTTCAGAAAATTACAGCTGCTGCAGATTGAAAAGGAAAGGTAATTTTTAAGAACATTCAATTACAATATGACTTGTCCCACGATTGTATAGGCTATAACTCATGTAGCAGAATTCCCATGGCTCCAAATTAACAAAAACCTTCCTATATACCCAGGCTGTCAATGCATAATTTACACTCCTCTTTCTATGCAGCGTTTCCTGTAATGATTAGATCATAACTGTGTAATATTAAACTGCTTCTAAAGCCTTATAGCGTAACTCCACTTTTGTTGAGAAAAAAAAATAAATAAATAAAAAATTTTTTTGGGGTACGTCGCAACCATAACGCAATGGTTAGTTAAAGCGACGCAGTGCCATATCGCCAAAAAGTGCTCTGGTCAGGAAGGGGGTAAATCCTGCCGAGGCTGAAGTGGTTAACCACTTCAGCCCCAGCAGGATTTACCCTCTTAACCACTTAAGGACCAAGCCTCTTTTTGAGATTCGGTGTCGACAAGTTGAAATCTGTTTTTTTTTTGCTAGAAAATTACTTAAAACCCTCCAAGCATTTTATATATATATATATATATATATATATATATATATATATATATATATATATACATACATATACATACATACAATTTTCTTTTTTTCTAACACCCTAGAGAACAATATGGCGGTCGTTGCAATACTTTATGCAATACTGTATTTGCACAGCGGTCTTACAAGCGCCTTTTTATTTTTTTAAAAAAAATTCACCTTTGAGTTAAAAAATAAGATAACTGTAGAGTTATCCCAATTTTTGTTTCCATATTGTGAAAGATAATGTTATGCCAAGTAAATTGATCCCCAACATGTCATGTTTCAAAATTGCACCCGCTTGTAGAATGGTGACAGACTTTGTCACTTAAAAATCTCCATCGGCGAAGTTTAAAATTTTCTACAGGTTACCAGTTTCGAGTTACAAAGTAGGTCTAGTGCTATATGTATTGCTCTCACTCCAACGATCGTGGCGATACCGCACATGTGGTTTGAACACGGTCTTCATATGTGGGCGTGACTTACGTATGTGTTCGGTGGGACAGGGCGCTTTAAATTTTTTACACTGTCCTTTATTATAAAAAAAAAAAAAAAAAAAGGATCACTTTTATTCCTATAAACATTACTTGTAATAGGAAAAAAAGCATGCCAGGTTAAAGTGGAGTTCCACCCAAAAGTGGAACTTCCGCTTTAAGGGAAGGTGACCCCCCACAATTGGCATGTCTTTTTTTGGGGGGTGACCAGGGACCCCGTTTTCACAGGGTCCCAGGTCCACTTCCTCCCCTGGAGCCGCGGCTCCAGGAAGGAAGTCCACCTTCCCCCCTCCCTCTCGGCAATCTTCTGGAACACGTCACAGATCCCAGAAGATACGCCGGCCAGTCACAAGGTGCAGCGCAGCACGCACCCGGCTTGGAAGCCAAAGCTGGGTGCCCACACCTATGCTGCCACGCTGCATAGAGGAGCGAGTGAGAGGTGAGTGGCCGATTATTAAAAGTCAGCAGCTACACTATTTGTAGCTGCTGACTTTTATATGGGTGGAACTCCCCTTTAAATATGAGATATGGGGTCAAAAAGGCCTCAGATCTCATATTTACACTAAAATGCGAAAAGAAAAAGAAAAAAAAAAAAAAGGGTCTCCTTTAAGAGCTATGGGTGGAAGTGACATTTGACATCGCTTCCACCCTTCAATGCTATGGAGCTGAGTTGGCGGCATCGTCCACTCACTCGGCATCTAGGCAGTGGGGGGAGCGGACCCAAAGTCTCCGCTTACCAGAGTGGCGGAGATGGCGGGCGGGGGGGGGGGGTTGGGTGGGTGTGAGTGGACACCTCTCCCGATTAAAGTGATCTTGCGGTGAAATCCGCCACAGAGCCCACTTTTATGTGAAAGACGGCTGCTCGCCGTTTAAAAAAATAATAGGGTCGTGGTAGCTATCTGCTACCATAGCAACGGTATTCAACGGCAAACGACAGCCGTATAATGCCGGCGCGAAGTAAAAAACACAAAATTTCTTCATCAGTTTAGGCCAATAGGTAAAAAAAAAAAAATCGCAATAAGCGTATATTGATTGGTTTGCACAAAAAGTTAGCATTTGCAAACTATGGGATAGATTTATGTCGTTTTTTATTATTTCTTTTTCTATTTTTTACTAGTAATGGCGGTGATCAGTGATTTTTAGCGGGACTGCGACATTGCGGCAGACAGATCACTGTTTTGGGACCAGTGATATTATTACAGTGATCAGAGCTAAAAATATGCACCGATTACTGTACAAATTACACTGGCAGGGAAGGGGTTAACACAAGGGGTGATCAAAAGGGTTAAGTGCGTCCTAGGGAGGTGCTTTATAACTGTAAGGGGAGTGGACTGACTGGGAGTACACAGAGATCGCTGTTCCTAATCACTAGGAACATACAATTTCTCTATACTTCCCTGTCACAACGGGGTTCTGCTTTGTTTACATAGGCAGATCCCATTCTGCCTCTCTGTGGAACAATTGGCTGGCAGACAACGCGGCTACCAGAACCATGCATCGGCTCCCACCCCGTGCCATGGTTGCGCCAACAGTATCTATTACATTATTATGCCGGAGTATATCTGCGGTGGGCGGTCCTTAAGTGGTTAAGGTTTTTTACGTTCATGCATTCTCTGAGAAAGTGTACAGCGCACGAAGGGGCTTGAACCACAATATTCTGTTATGAGGCTCAGTGGGCAATAGCTTGCTTGTGGGATTGGATGCAGGCTAAACGTCAATAAAAGCGTAACTGCACCAAATATGCAAAAACAGCAGCAAGTAGGTAAACACCAGTGTACCATGAACAATGCAGTCATAGCATGCATAAAAAAGATTATTGGACCAAATCTTTTGGGGGGGGGGGGGGGAACACAACTGTCCCAAAAAAGTTCAGTAAACATTTCCCATTTTTGGAGCCTACAGTCCTTGTAAAAACAGGACTCAAAGCAGATGTTATGTATGGCTACTTCGAGGCCATGGTCTCTTTTACCAAGCATGTGAAAACGTTATTGCTACAACATACGTACAAGACAAGTGGGAGACCTATTAGTCCTGCGGACAGCATGTTGAAACACAATCTGGCAAAATGAAAAACAAACAATCAGGATTACCTGCACACGTGCTCCAATGATCACCTGCCAGATGGCACTTTCTTCATTAGAGTTCAACTTGTTCACAAGAGAAGTATATTTTTGCTGAAGTGAAATAAGTGTATACACAGTCTGTTAAAAAAAAAAAAAAAAAAAAAAAAAAGGTTTAAATCATATTTTACCAGTACAGATGCTCCTGACCTTTCCCGATGCAGTACTAAAACAATTTAAAGTGATATTAACCACTTCAGCCCCCGAAGGATTTACCCCTTCCTGACCAGAGCACTTTTTGCGATTTGGCACTGCGCCGCTTTAACAGACAATTGCGCAACATTGTACCCAAACAGAATTGATGTCCTTTTCCCCCCCACAAATAGAGCTTTCTTTTGGTGGTATTAAATCATTCTCTGCGTTTTTTATTTTTTTTTTTGCGCTATAAACAAAAAAAGGAGTGACAATTTTGAAAAAAAAACCAAAAAAAAAACCAATATTTACTTTTTGCTATAATACATGTCCAAACAAAAATAAATAAATAAATAAATAAATATATAAATATATATATATATATATATATATATATAAAAATCAGTTTTGGCCAATATATTATTCTTCTACATATTTGTGGGAAAAAAATAAATAATGGTAATAGGTGGATATTGATGGGTTTGCGCAAAAGTTGCCGCATTTACAAATCATACGATTTTTCACTATTTTTTTTTTTTTTTTTTACTAGTAACGGCGGCGATCTGCGATAAATATGTCATTAGCCACCGATAAAAATCTAGACAAGCGACATATTTACAGTTACCAGGGTTCTTTCTCAGTTTTTAAGACTATACAGACGACGTTATAGCGTCAGGACTATTTATAGCGTCTAGCGGCGGCAATGATCATTTTTTTTTTTTTT
>BLSH010500869.1:170045-185853 GCA_018402905.1 Glandirana rugosa | reverse complement strand
TCCTAAGTGGGTAACTTCCCCACTTAGGAGCCTTCGCTTCTCTCTCCCCCCCCCCTGCTCATCCACCACCCTGCAAGCCTCCCACCACACCGCTGTTTCCACCCTCCATCTGGGGCACCCAGGCTTTTTTGGACAACCAGTAGGGCTACCGCAGCCACATTTTGGGAGCCATATGGAACATTACTGTTTGTATTCTGTGAGATCGATTGATGTCCCCATCTATATCGTGAGAGCTACCCGCAAAGTTTAAAGCTTTGAAGTGTGGCCGGATATCGGGATGTAATGGCTGAGGGGCTGATGGTGATGTCCAATTGATTACCCTGGATTTTTGGTGTCTATGTGTACATACTTCTTGCTTCTGGTAAGAGTATTCATTTATACCGGTGATGGTGCACAGTGCATGCTGGGTGAGTGAAAGTACCAGTCACTTTATTGGGTGTCGTACATGGTAACGGACAATTTTGAACTTTATACATCACTTTCACTTATGGATTCAATATTCAAAGTCTACAGTTTTAAGTTTCTTTATGCATATTGATGGACTCATTTTCACTTATTTTTTGTATATTATATATTGGGCGGACAAGGCTGATACTGAGTCTACCTTTTCCTTGTTTTTGAATGTATACACAGTTCACTTTTGTATATAAATTTAGCGCTGCACTTTTGTATTATTGAACATAGTCTATGCAATTTGGGAAATTGTAGTGCAGCAGCTGGATTTTCATGTAACTTCACATGTTAGCACAATAGCACTTTTATTTTCTAAAATCAGTATAGCTTCCTCCATAGGAAACCTGTACTTGTGTAGGCTGCCACATGCTGCTTACTTGTTGCAAATGACACTTTGAAGTCTCAAACTTAGTATTGAAGGCAAAGGACAGCCAGGCACCTAGTACTTTCAGAAAATCAGCCTATGTATTGCTCACTGCAGAGGCTTATTTAATATTACTGTCACAGTACCACTGGGTAAGCATCAATAGATGGTGGGTCAGGGGAGAATTATATGTTGGATCACACTGCATTCTAGGCAAAAGTTCTAAAACCATGTAATTGTTGCAGAAGTGGTAAGAGAGAGTTAAAGTAATATTAAACCCTCAGTTTTTAAGCACTTGCAGCAGATGGTTTAACCACTTGCAAAGTATGCAGATTCTTTATCTTTTAATCTTTGCCTATGTTTAAGTTGGTGCCATGAGTTGCCCCAGGTTTCTTGACTCAGGGTGGCTCCTTTCCAGTGGCGGCTGGTGGAAAAAAAAAATTTTTTTGGGGGGGGGGGGGCAGCAAACAGTATGCCACTGACCCCCCACCCCTCCTCCCGTTCGGTCGGTTGGTAGCACTTACCCCATCACTTCAACGGCGGCTTCCCCTGCTTGGCGGCCTCCCGTTCCCCCGCTCTCCACGGTCATCACGGCGGCTTCTGTTTCCTCCCTCCTCCTCGGCAGCCAATCGGGAGTCTTTTTGGCCAATCAGAAAACAGGTCTCAGACCTGCTACTGATTGGCCGGATTGAGGATTAGTGTTACAACAGCGAATATTCATTGGCTGTTGTAACACCTGTGTGGGCTCATGGAGCAATGCTCTGCACTCAGAGCCCACCCTATTTTGAAGCTTATTAGAGCCTATGGCCTACATCCTGAAAGGGGCGGCCGTGCATAGATTCATGCTATGCATGAATCTATCTATTTTACATATAGGGGGTGGCATGGATAGAGGGAGCTGCACCCGGGCGCCTCTAATGGACGGGCTGCCACTGCTCCTTTCTCTTGCACTGTCATTTTGAGCCACTGTATCATATGCAGACACAAGAGTTTTATCTCACTACATTGTGTGCATCAACAGAAACACACAGGACTAGGTTGGCAAGGCACTTCCCTATTTCTCTCTCCTTCCCTTCTCCAAGCTAGTAGACTGGCTCCAGACTGCACTGTCCACTGTTAACTTGTTCCTCTGAAAACTGCATGTTCAGGGAAGGAGCTCTGAGAGATCAGTAGCCAGCAGCATTTGAACTTTGCAAACTGCAAGTGCTGGGTAAACATTTTAACAACTAGTTTACTGGCGATTGTTTATGTTATTGTGCTCAACTGATTCTCCTTGCTTTTATGGAAAGATATTTCTGACTGCACTTACAGGAATCTCTTCAACACAGGTTGTTTTTTTTTTTTGTTTCTCGTGTGCTACAAGTAAAGGTCAGACTGAGTAGTTTTAGTTACCCCAAATCAAATTTCTATCCTGTGGAAACGAGAAATGGGATCTTAATATTATCAGCAGCTCTGGTTATTGAATTAGTGCCTCTCTGGCAGACAATCCTTACATAGGGGCAGAGCATCATGAAGCTGCTCAGGAAGCTTGTTTGTGATAATTGCTACTCCAGGGAGATGCAGCTTGTGCTAGAGGATGGGCACTACTTGCAGCAGCAATACACTCTCCAAGCCATCAGTACACTTTCCAAGCTTTATTATTGGTGAGAAAAACCCAACTAAAAGAGAGCGAAGAACAAATGAAGCTAGAGACAAATGTATACATTATAGACTATATAATATATATAGATACAGTATCTCACAAAAGTGAGTACACCCCTCACATTTTTGTAAATATTTTATTATATCTTTTCATGTGACAACACTGAAGAAATGACACTTTGCTACAATGTAAAGTAGTGAGTGTACAGCTTGTATAGCAGTGTAAATTTGCTGTCCCCTCAAAATAACTCAACACACAGCCATTAATGTCTAAACCGCTGGCAACAAAAGTGAGCACACCCCTAAGTGAAAATGTCCAAATTGGGCCCAAAGTGTCAATATTTTGTGTGGCCACCATTATTAAAAAAAAAAAAAAAAATGAACAGCTAACAGTGGGGTACATGCACACACACTTATTATTATTTTGCAGTAACCCAGAGTAACCAGTGAGATCTCCGTTTAGTGAAGACATCAATGAAAAGTGACTCTGATTGGTTTCCATAGGTTACTGAGCTTTCAACATTTTGCTGCCTCCCCTATTGAAGAAGCCCCATTTTTTATGTGCATGAGGTCAATGTATTACTTCTGAGCATGGAGAAAATATGTGTGGCCATTACTTATACTTGAAAGAGCCTCCTCTGCTATCCAATTACAGAACTTATGCATATTTTATTTGTGAGATGCACACCTGCCCTTTAATTTTTTTTCAATGGTTTGTGACAATTAAAGGAGAAGCAAGAAAGGAGAATGAAATAGTATCACTAGAGTTAAAGTGATTGTAAAGCCTTGTTTTTTTCTTCTTAAAATAATAAACATGTTATACTTACCTGCTCTGTGCAGTGATTTTGCACAGAGCAGCCCTGATCCTCCTCTTCTGGGTCCCTCGCCAATGCTCCTGGCTCCAACCCCCATCGAGTGCCCCCATATCAAGCCATTTCAAGTCACTCCTGAGCCCTGCTCTGTGTGTCCATAAGGCACACAAAGCGGGGCTAGGCCTCAACCCTGCTCCCTTCTCACTGGCTGTGATTGACAGCAGTGGGAGCTAATGCTGTATCTGAACCAATGAGCAGGGAGAGAGCAACTCGGTTCTTGTGAACATCGCTGGATCAAGATCAGGCTCAGGTATGTATTTAAAGGGGGCTGCGGGGGAAGCTGCATGCAGAAGGTTTTTTACCTTACTGCATAGAATACAGTAAAGTAAAAACATTCAGCCTTTACAACCACTTTATATAGTAGTAAGATATTACAGAAAGATTAAAGCTTATCTAAACCCCAAAACAAAAATGGAATATATTGCTGCTTAGCAGTCCCTAGTTTTCAATTTTTTTGTTTTTCTTTTCCTTAATTTTCACCTGGTGATCCTGCCAGTAACACATTTCCTTTCTTAGGGTGGCTTCTCTATTTTTGGAGGAGCAATGGAGACACCCTTGAACAGCAGAGGGAGAGGGTGGTATTAAATTTAGATGGACTTTACATAAGTGCCCAACAAGTTGAAGCTGAACTTCAGCTAACCCTTTTTATTCAGTTACAGCAACATTTTTTTTATTCCTTTTGGTATTAATGAATACAAGCTGACCATTGTAAGTACCCCGCCGGTGTTAAAAGGTTAGTCTCAACACTCTCATTCATATTAGCTTTTGTCTCTGCGTTTGGATCGCTCTCCAGAGAGCAATTGACAGGCAGTGAGGATACATTGTATCTCCTCCTCACTACTTGCTTTAAACCCCACACTAGTGTTCCACAACCATGAGCATTGCATGCAGTTGCAGGATGCTTGCAGAGTGACAGAGGATAAAATTGTGTACATCCCTGGTTGCTGCCTCTGCAGCTAAAAGGGGTAGTGGCTCAGGACAATAAAAGTAGATGTGGAGAGCGAAAAAATTTGTTTCGTTTAGTTTTGTTTCAATTCGTTATTTACATAAATTTGTTTAGTTAGATTTGTTTCATTTGCTTAATTCATTTTCGGAATTTGTTTTGTTTATTCGTTTTCGAATCGATTTGAAAAATTTTCAAATCAATTTTGAATAGCTTTCGAATATGAATCGTTTTCAAATTCGAATAGTTTTCCATTTTCCAAGGAGAATGGGTGGAGTAGAAAGTGGAGGAATAGAATGGAAAAAGATAGAATACAATAGAGGGGAATATAACAGAAAATGAAAATATAATGTTGTGGAGTGGAAAAGAGCTGTTGTATTCTATTCTTTGGTTTTCTGTTATATTCTTTTCTAGTCTATTGTTTTTTTGTTCTGTTTCATTCCTTTGTTTTTTTGTTCTATTTTGTTGTCTTTGGAAATTGAAAAACTATTCAAATCCGAGGACTTTTTGAATTCAAATTTGAAAACTATTTGAAAATGATTCAAATTCAAATTTCGTCCTAATTTTTTTTTCTTTATTTCGGATTAGTTTAAATTTGGTACTATTGTATTTCGGAAATTTGGATACATCCAAATTTCCGAAAAATGAAAATGCGTCCGAATTTTAATTTGGAACAAAACGAACTGTCTAAAGTGTCTAAATAAAAGCATAATTCAACGGTGGGGTTTTACCTCCTAAGGGCCCATTTACATTTGTGTTAACCCTCTGAAGTGCAATCTATGGTGGAATGCTTTTCAGAGAGTGTTTGACAGGCAGTGAGGAGGCATTATGCCTCCTCCTCACTGCCTGTTTTAACCACTAAAAGCCCACACAACCACACTATGGTCACAAAGTGGCTGTGATGTCGGCCCATTAACTTGAACAGACCTACTGGAAGGGTCACCAGGTAATAAAACAAAGTTATAGGGATGGCTCAGAGAAACAAAGACTACTGTGTCAACGCTTATTACAAACTGCCTCATGTGACTTTTAATTTTGCCTTTAGTGCCACTTTAATAAGCAATTGATAGGATCATGAAGACAGAATAATACTAAAGCCTCGTACACACGGGTGCAACGGTTGTACAACCAAACGTCCAACTTTGGACCAAGTTGGATGTTGGCTGTTGTGTCTCGCGTACTGACATGCACTAAGTGATTGTACAACCAAGCCTAACGTGATGACGTGCTACGAGCGTATAACGAAGAAGTTCAGGTGAATGTGATTTGTGAATTAGGAACGTAGGTTTCCCAGAATGGACACTTCCAGGCGTTCCTGACTTCTGACCATGCATGTTTTGCACAGTACACCTTTGTTGGACCAACTTCTCTGTACACACGATACAATGGTCGCACAACCGCTTGTTGTACAACCAAAGTTTTCTAGTCTACTCATCCAACTTCCATTGTACAACCGTTGTATGGCGGTTGTTCTAATCGCACATACTTAAGCCTCATACACACGGTTCGACGGTCGTACAACCGAACGGACCAAATCGTATGTTGGCTGTTGTATCTCGCATACTGACATGCACTACACGATCGTACGACCAAGCCGAGCGTAGTGACGTGTTAAGAACGTATAAAGAGAAAGTTCAGGCGCATGTAATTAGTGTCTGACCGTTCCTGACTTCTGAGCATACGTGTTTTGCACAATACAACTTGTTGGACCAACTGCTCTGTACACACCATACAACGGTCGTATGACCGCTTGTTGGTACTACCAAGTTTTCTAGTTTGCTCATGCAACTCCTGTTGTACGACTGTCGTACATCGGCTGTTCTAATCACGCGTACTAACGATTGATTTTGCATACAGCGGTCGTTCTTACGACCTGTTGTATACGACCGTCGAACCGTGTGTATGAGGCATAATGGTCGGATGATCGTACAAGTTGGTTGTACGACCGTTGTACCGTGTGTACGGCGCTTAAGTTACGTATTTAGGAGATTGGTGGAGGAATTGTACATTTTAAAGAAATTACAAAGAGGGAAAGGAGATAGAATAGCTGATGTAATTAAGAAGTTAAGAGATGCTACGAAATATATATATAAAAAAATGATGAAGATATGAGAATGAAATAGAAAGGTGAGGATAGTTGATAGAACCTAATGAAGGAGAAATGGTACTAAAAATATTAGAAAAGAAAGAGAAGTAAGATAGATAGAGATAGCACTGATTATTTATATTTCACCACCGTTATTGGGAACACATTTTTGTGGTGGAAATATAAGCTTATTAATAAAAGATACATTTTAGAATCTAGTAGGTAAGTGAATAAGGATGCAGTTCAGATGGGGAATTTTTGAGAGACTAATATACAAATTCATTTCTGGGGCTTCTTCAATAGGGGAAGCAGCAAAATGTTGAAAGCGCAGTAAACTATGCAAACCAATCAGAGTCACTTTTCATTGATGTCTTCACTAAACGGAGATCTCACTGGTTACTCTGGGTTACTGCAAAATAAAAAATAATAATAATAAAGTGTGTGTGTGTACACCACTGTTAGCTGTTAATGGTTTTTTTATTTATTTATTTCCTTTACATCTAAATTCCTGACAGGCCCAGTCTTGTTTTGAGATGCAAGTGATTAGAAAAAACTGGGCTAGAAGGATCTCAGTTGGAAATTAGGTGTTGCATACACTAACAGCTTATCATTTTCCTTTGTTATATAATTAGCTGCAATTAGGTCCTCAGTACTTATTAATGTTTACATGTTGAATTCTGACACCAAATGGTAAGCCAAGCTGGAGAGGGAACGGGCAGGTCTGTAGATGCCTTATAATAACACTTGATATGTGTTTATGACAGTGTTTTCTCATCAGCAAATATTTCATTATGATTTTTAATTAACAGCTACATACATAGAAATCCAAGAGCAAATCATTTTTTAATTTTCTGTTTTACTCAGTCTAGTAAAATGCAATGTACATGATTTACAAGAAAACCACCATCAGGACATAACTTGGGATTGTGTATACTTTGTTTCCTATTCTGATCACAAGACACGGCAACTCGCAAATCCCAGCATGAGGATTCAGTGCTGAGTTTAACACAGTGAGTGAGGGCTAATTACTAAAGGCAAATCCACTCTGCACTATATCTCCATCAACCTGACCCTGCAGCTTAGTCACGGTGAGTGAAACAACTCATACCCCACTCCATCTGCTGTGGGGGCAGGGCTCTCATCTGCCCTGGGGACAGGGAGCCCATCTGCCCTGGGGACAGAGAGCCCATCTGCCCTGGGGAACGACCCATACCCCACTCCATCGGGGACAGGGTCCCCATCTGCCTTGGGGACAGGGAGCCCATCTGCCCTGGGGACAGGCCCCCATCTACCCTGGGGACAGAGAGCCCATCTGCCCTGGGGACAGAGCACATCTGCCCTGGGGAACGACCCATACCCCACTCCATCGGGGACAGGGTCCCCATCTGCCCTGGGGACAGGGAGCCCATCTGCCCTGGGGAACGACTCATACCCCACTTCATCTGCCCTGGGGACAGGAACTGCACCCCCCAATTGGGCATTTGAGGGGTATACCAGCAGGGGTCACTGGATACTGGGGGGGACAGCAGTACCAGTATGGGGTGGCTGGAAGACAGAGAGGGGTCTAGCATTGGTTTGGCTGGAGGATGGGGGGGGGGGTCCAGCAGTACCAGTGCGGGGGTCACTGAAGATGGTGGGGAAGGAAACAACAGTATCAGCAGGGTGGCTAGAGTAGTATCAGCATGGGGTGGGTGGAGGACAGGGGGGGGGTCTAGCAGTACCAGTCCCTCCTCCTATCTAGCTTTTTTCCACTGCCCCTGTGTGCTCTTCAGCCTCCCTGCGCTCTCTCCCAGACCCCCCTCTTCATCTGCAGCTCTGCCGGCTTCCCCCGTCCCCTCTCTCACCTGCTGCTGTGGGGGATCTGTCAAGATGGAGAGTGGGGAAGGGGCTGGTAAATGTATCTTTTTCTGAATGGAGAGTCAGTGATCCATACAGATCACCGACTCTGTCCATTCATAACTGTGGCATAGTAAACTGTGTTTACTATGCTTCAGTTTATGAATGGACAGGAATCTCTTTACAGAGCTATTCCTGTCCATTTCTATGTAGCTGAGGCTGCAGAGGAGGAGATTGAGGGCTGTGTCCTCCTCTGACTCAAGGGTGATACATCGGAGGTCTGTTTAGGCTCCTAAAAAATAATATTGTAAAGAAAAATAATAAATAAAATAAAAAAGGGACTGATACCAGTGGCGGAACTACAGGGGTCACAAAGGTCATAATTGGGACCGTGCCCTGGAGTTCCACCACCGGGCTCAGGGGGAAGAGCCCAGGTTGTGGGGTAGGGGGGCCATTCATGGTTTCTTGCACTAGGGCCCTGAAGGTTCTAGCTTCGCCACTGCCCTCAGATCAACATGACTGCACTTCCAAGTGCACTTGCAGTGCAGAATGGATTTGCCTTTAGTAAACCAGCCCCATTTTGTGTAAAGGCCTTTATGTTTTCTAGGACCTGCGGAAGCAGAATATTGACCAACTGGCTTATTTCACTGCTAATGGCCAAAAATTGAATAGAACGTTTTTTTTTTTTTGTTTTGTGTTACAAACTGATCATTAAAAACAAATTTGACATGGGTGAATAGCTTTTCCTTACATCTCCTTGGCATCACAGCCCACACTCTACTCATTCAATTAGGGCAACATAGCAATGAATTGCACATCCCACCTAGAGACAGTGTTCCTGTTTTTTTCTCCAACGTAGGATCATGGCCGGAGACGTCTACTTACTTTGCTGTAGTAAAGCTACAGCTGACTGCAAGGAGTCTGCAATGTCCTGCAGGTTGGCCTCTAAGTTGAGGCTGTGCAGAGATACCCTTTTGGTACATTGGTCAGATACCCTTTTAAATGCATGATGAGATAATTGTGACCATTTGTACGTGGCGGTATAGTTTTTTTGTATTCCTTTTGGCTTGTCCAGATGCACTGTACTTTCACTTATATTTGTTTAGTAGGTTACTTTCACTGCTACCTGCAAATTCCTCTGGTAAATTCAGGATCGACAGGCTACTTTCTAGAAGTTACCATAAGTAGAGAAGGCGAATAGTACCAGTGCAGTAGGTAAGTGTCCCTGGTTAGCCGGTGATGACAGCATAGTTCCTTTCTTCTACCTATTCCAGGTCTGGACATAAGGCATGCATGCAGTTAAGATGAGAAGCTTGAGAGAGGAAAATACATCAGCTCACCCTTGTGAGAGATCAGATTCTCCAGAAGTGTCACTGCCACAGTCACCAGCCAAGGTTTTACCACCCCAAGCACCTGCAAATGGCAAATGTTGGGCATGTCCTAGGCAGGCTATAGTAGATAACCTTGTAAAAACTGCCTCATGGAAGCTGCCAGAGAAAGGGATGCAAACAACAGACAGGTTTTTACTTTCATCAAGCAGGTCATAGGCTTCATTTACAAGAATTCACCTAAACCTCAACTCCTATGAGTGAAACTCCACCTTCTCCTCCACCAGTGATATGCAATTAGCGGACCTCCGAACTACAAGTCCCATGAGGCATAGCAAGACTCTGACATCCACAAGCATGGCACCCAGAGGCAGAGGCATGATGGGACTTGTAGTTTTGCAACAGCTGGAGGTCCACTAATTGCATATCCCTGTCCAACACCATCATCAGTTACACAATTGTCAGCCTTTTCTCCTAGACCTAGAGCATTCCAGGAGCAGGATCCTGACTCTATGGAGGGTTCCTCTTCAGAGGAGCAAGAAGGTTGCCTTGGGGAGTTTGACTTAATCCTTATTAAGGCAGTGAGGGAAACTCTCCAATGGGAGGAATCACCAGAACCTGCCCAAAAACGACATACAGTTTAAAAACACCTAAAAGAGGAAGTCTCCTCCTTTCTGTTTATGAAATAAATTAGGGAGCTGGTGTGGGATGAGTTGGGGAAGATTGACAGGAAAACACTTCGGTTTGCGCCAGAACTCTTGAACATCGCATAAGTTCGGACCCGAACGATGAACCCCACTGAAGTCTATGGGACCCGAACAGGAAAAATCAAAAGTCCCCATTTGTAAGGCTTATATGCGAGTTATTGGCCATAAAAAGGGGTATGGGGGCCTGGCTACATGTAGCAATAAAAAAAAAAAAAAAATCCTTAAAAAAAGTGAAACAATAAAAATAAAAACTTCCTTTATAAATAGTGCCTAGGGAGTCCCCTTAGACTGCCTGTAAAGTGGCGCATCGGTACTGAGTATAGACCCTGCTGCAGCAAAACTGACATTTTTAAAGAAAAAGAAATTATATTTAAATAGATTTTCCCTGCAAGCTTTCTTTATTTGGACAAGGTAGAATGTAGACTCTGGGCATGAGGGTGGCAGAGTATATTTTGTTTTTCGATGCAGCAGCCAGGGCAGAGATATTTGCCTGCTATAGTCTACAACTGGTGGTGTGCTGCTGGGAGAGGTGTTGCAAGGACTTCTGACCCTCTTTACTATACCATCATCCCTGTCAGTGGAGGCTGCTGAGAGGTCATGAGATATAGTGGTGGTTAACATGAAACGTGAGGAGGGAGGAGAAGAATTGTGTCCCTTCTGTGTGGCTTTCAGATGTTTTTCAGGCTGAGTGGTGGGAGGTTAAATGCCTTGTAAAGCATGTGGTACCCAAATGGCTGGTGTTTTTGCCACGCTTGATCTGCTTGTGGCAGAGATTACACATTGCAACAGTGCAATTGGCCACACATGTGCTAAAAAAAGCCCACACAACTGAGCTGTGGGAAGTGGGCGGAGAGATAATAGCTCCACAATGTGATGGGATAGGGTAGCTGCTCTCTACTCTGCCTCTGGAGGACTCCTGCCTCGTTGGGGTTGTTTCTCCCCCTCACTTTCCTCCTCTGCTCTATCCAGCACCCAAGTCGCGTCAGTGACCTCATCATCACTAGAGGCAACTTGGCAATACGCTGCGGCTGGGGGAACATGACTGCCAATTTGTTATTAGTTTTCTCCCCTCTCTATAGGCTCATGTTACTCTCTTCCTTTACCTCGGAACCAACATCACAATTAAGTAATGTCTGTGCATCCTCAAGAAGCAAGTGGCTGATGCTGTGTTCAAATAATTAAACTGACTCCTCCATGCATGATGCTGGGCTATGGCAGGAGTAGCTGTTGATAATGAGGCAGAATAAGCCACCCTGGCAGCTGTGGTGGACTGTGCACTAGTGTCAGCTTGGGTCATAGAGGATGAGGATGGTTTATTAAGCCAGTCCACCCCCTCCTCTACATGCTGTGGATAGATAGCATGGACAACATCACTAAACAGAGACAGATTCCTCTCCACTTTAGAGCAAAATTCAACATGGACAAGTCCACCATTTCTCTCCCAGAAGTGAAGATACTGGTAATCAGATAGTGGGTAATAAACACAGTAATAGCCTGTACACTGTCACTATTGCATTGCCCAAAAATCACTAGAACCCTAAAGGATACATTTCCCATGATCAAGTGGACTCAGTGGCGTGTTCTCCCCTTCCACTTTGGTTTTCTCCATCAATGGACTAGCAAATCATTGAGAGAATACATTTTCATCACTTGCCCAATGAAGTCCAGCATGTGGTGGGGACACACAGTCAATGTAGAAAACTGTTATTTTACTTACCCCATGAAGCAGGCCATCCTTACCACAGATGCAAGTCTCAGTGGTTGGTGAGCACACTGTCAAGAAATCATGATCCAGGGTCATTGGAAATTCAATGTCTCCAGATACAGTTGTGCTCATAAGTTTACATACCCTGACAGAATTTATGATTTCTTGGCCATTTTTCAGAGAATATGAATGATAACACAAAAACTTTTCTTTCACTAATGGTTAGGGTTTGGCTGAATTATTATCGGTCAACTGTGTTTACTCTTTTTAAATCATAAATGACAACAGAAACTACCCAAGTGACCCTGATCAAAAGTTTACATACCCCAGTTCTTAATACCGTGTATTGCCCCCTTTAACATCAATAACAGCTTGAAGTCTTTTGTGGTATTTGTGGATGAGGCTCTTTATCTTCTCAGATGGTAAAGCTGCCCATTCCTCTTGGCAAAAAGCCTCCAGTTTCTGGAAATTCTTGGGCTGTCTTCTATGAATTGCATGTTTGAGATCTCCCCAGAGTGGCTCAATGATATCGAGGTCAGGAGAACTAGATGGCCACTCCAGAACCTTCATTTCATTCTGCTGTAGCAAATGACAGGTCGACTTGGCCTTGTGTTTTGGATTATTGTCATGTTGTAATGTTCAAGTACGTCCCATGCACAGCTTCCTGGCTGATGAATGCTAATGTTCCGCCAGTATTTTTTGATAACATACTGCATTCATCTTGCCATCAATTTTGACCAAAATTTCCTGTGCCTTTGTAGCTCACACATCCCCAAAACATCAGTGATTCACCTCCATGTTTCACAGTAGGAGTGGTGTATCTTTCATCATAGGCCTTGTTGACTCTCCAAATGTAGCTTTTATGGTAGTGGCCAAAAAGCTCAATTTTGGGCTCATCACTCCAAATGGCTCTATGCCAGAAGGTTTGAGGCTTGTCTCTGTGCTGTTTGGCATTTTGTAATGGGGATACTTTGTGGCATTTGCGTAGTAATGGCTTTCTTCTGGCGACTTGACCCTGCAGCCCATCTTTCTTCAAATGCCTCCTTATTGTGCATCTTTAAACAGCCACACCACATGTTTTCAGAAAGTCCTGTATTTCACCTAAAGTTATTTGTGGGTTTTTCTTTGCAAACAATTTTCCTGGCCGTTGTGGCTGAAATTTTAGTTGGTCTACCTGACCGTGGTTTGGTTTCAACAGAACGCCTCATTTTCCACTTCTTGATTAGAGTTTGAACACTGCTGATTGGCATTCTTAATTCCTTAGATATCTTTGTATATCCCTTTCCTGTTTTATACAGTTCAACTTACCGTTTCCCGCAGATACTTTGACAATTCTTTTGCTTTCCCCATGACTCAGAATCCAGAAACGTCAGTGCAGCGCTGGATGAAAGATGCAAGGGTCTGTCAAGAGTCCAGAAACTCACTGACCTTTAATATACGTGCACACACACACTAATTACAAGCAAACAGATCACAGGTCAGAATGGTTGCCTTTAATAGCCATTCAAACCCCTTTGTGTCAACTTGTGTGCATGTTATCAGGCCAAAATCACCAGGGTATGTAAACTTTTGATCAGGGTCATTTGGGTAGTTTCTGTTGTCATTATGATTTAAAAAGAGTAAACCCAGTTGATTGATAATAAATGGCTTCAGCCGTGAAACACTAGCCATGAGTGAAAGAAAATTTTTTGTGTCATCATTCATATTCTCAGAAAAATGGCCAAGAAATCATAAATTCTGCCAGGGTGTGTAAACTTATGAGCACAACTGTAGTGCCAAAATTCTTAGACCTCAGAGCAGACTACAGACATTGGCTTACTCACTCAGGAGTCAAGCTGCCTCTTTAAATTATAGACAACAGGACAAGGATTGTGGTGACATACGTGAGATAACAGCTCCAATAATAAAAATAGAATATACTTTGGGTGATGATGAATGGCCCCTACGTCCACAGATGTTCAGTATATTGGTGAAAAAATTGGGATAATGCAAAGTGGACTTATTTGCCTCTCCCCAAAATACCAAGGTGAACTAGTTCATATTGTTTTTTTTTAGTATTTAGACCCCTTTCACACTGAGGCGGTTTTCAGGCACTTCCACACTAAAAATAGCATCTGAAAACTGCCTCCCATTCATTTCAATGGATGCTTTCACACTGGGGCGTTGCGCTTGCGTAGCAGTGAAAAAAGTCTTGCAAGCAGCATCTTTGGGGCATGTTTAGAGCAATTTAAAAAGCTCTTCAAAAACACCCCAGCCTTAAAAACTGTTCAAAAGCGTTCTACCACTGGTCCAGGCTGCAGGGGAGGGTAGGGGATTTACTGGCATTCTCTGTAAAAAGTGGGATCAGCAGCCCTGGATCTTGAGGAGGAGCTCCTTGACTCAGGAGTCTGCTGAGAAAAATATACCTCTGGAGGAAGCTAGTGGTAACATTGACAAGGTCGCACAACACCTCCCTCCAATCCCATTTTCATTACAGTACACCCCCTCTCTTAGTCAGTGACTCCCTGCCCCCACAACCCCCCCCCCCCCATACCAACTCACCTTCTACAGTTACAGCATCTCCCACCCACCTCTTGCTGGTCACTGTGCCTCTCTACCAACTCCTTTATAGATCACAGCACCTCTGGATGCAAACCTCTCCTCCTCAATTATGCTACCTCCGGTCTACCCATTGTTTACCTCTTCCAAAAACATCCCTCCTATCCATCTCCCCCATCCTGTCTTATTACACTGCCTTTGTGCCATGCATCTCTTACCCTCCAGGTCACAGCACCTACCTTCCACCTTATCCACCCCAACACCTACTTGCCAACCCTTCCCCTTTCCCTATGGTGTGTGTATATGTGTTTTGGGGGGGGGGGGGGGCATGCAGCTTGGTATCTGCCTTGGGCACTTGATGGCCTTGTCCCAGCACTGCCAGCAGGCAGCATTGATATGTAAATCGTGGGGTATATTCATAGGTATAACATTACCACTGCTGAATGCTGCCGACATTGGGGATGTAAACATGGCCTGCCTGTCACGGTCACCGAGCCTGCCATCAGTCTGTACTGCAAAAGGTGAGCAGATGGGGGAAGGGAGATGTCCAGAGCTAACAGAGAAAGTATTAGACCCCTTTCACACTGAGGCAGTTTTCAGTCATCTTAGCGCTAGAAATAGCACCTGTAAACTGCCTCCCATTCATTGCAATGGGTGCTTTCACTCCCGGGCGGTGCGCTTGCGGGATGTTCGGAAAAGTCTTGCAAGCAGCATCTTTGGGGCGGGTTGGGAGCGCTGTAATTAGCGCTCTCAAAATGCCCCTGCCAATTGCAATGAATGGGCAGTGCTTCCGAAATGCCTGAAAAGCGGTTCCGAAGCGCCGCAATACGAGTCTTTTTACACTAAAATGCCACTAAAGCACGGCCAAAATGGCCAGTGCTTTAGCGCTGTTTTACCGGCTACCTCAGTGTGAAAGGGGTTTTACAGTTTGGAATGTTAGCTCTCTATTTTCAGCGTACATAAAATCATAAGTAATGGCAGGGTTTTAATTTTTAAAATAATGATTGTTCTAGGTTTGTATATGTCCCTGAGATTCTGGCTTGCTGGATGGCAATTTCAGTATATTTTATGAGTACAAGAATGCTTTTGTTTTGTTTAACTATGGCCCTTTAAGCCCCTCCCACTTTTACCCCATTTTGGACCCACCCACAGTTTGCTATGGCACACTACAAGAGCCACATTACTACTTTACTTAAGCTACCCAGAGGCACCCTCTCTCTCCCCCGCCTCTTACCCCCCCCCCCCCTCTCTCTCTCATCCACCCTTACCCCCATCTCTATTTAATTTAATTTGTTTTAATAATTTATTTAAACATTTTTGTGTTTTCATTTTATT
>BLSH010500869.1:132782-170035 GCA_018402905.1 Glandirana rugosa | reverse complement strand
ACACTAAAATGCCACTAAAGCACGGCCAAAATGGCCAGTGCTTTAGCGCTGTTTTACCGGCTACCTCAGTGTGAAAGGGGTTTTACAGTTTGGAATGTTAGCTCTCTATTTTCAGCGTACATAAAATCATAAGTAATGGCAGGGTTTTAATTTTTAAAATAATGATTGTTCTAGGTTTGTATATGTCCCTGAGATTCTGGCTTGCTGGATGGCAATTTCAGTATATTTTATGAGTACAAGAATGCTTTTGTTTTGTTTAACTATGGCCCTTTAAGCCCCTCCCACTTTTACCCCATTTTGGACCCACCCACAGTTTGCTATGGCACACTACAAGAGCCACATTACTACTTTACTTAAGCTACCCAGAGGCACCCTCTCTCTCCCCCGCCTCTTACCCCCCCCCCCCTCTCTCTCTCATCCACCCTTACCCCCATCTCTATTTAATTTAATTTGTTTTAATAATTTATTTAAACAAACATTTTTGTGTTTTCATTTTATTTATTCCCAAAAAAGGCCCACCAAAATGGTGATGCTCTTAATCTGGCCCTGGGTAACAGGATTGCTTTAGTGTCAGGTTTGTGGAATTAAGAAAGCTGACAAATAACAAGGAGCACCATGTTTTCATTCTACTAGAGAGTAATCTTGGATGATATATACACACACATAACATCATGATCAGTCAATATGATAACCGATAAAAGAATAATATTCAAATGCCATCAGTATTAAATATGTGTTTTGATCATTAAACAAAATTTTATTGTTAAAAAAAAAAAAAATCTAATTGCAAATAATCATCTATGTATTGTGACAAACAGTTATTTCTGATGAAAGGTCCTTAAGAACTATTGAATCTCTGACTAATTGATCAATGATCGGTTTCTGTATGGTCAAAAAAAAAAAAAAAAAAAGGCATAACATGTGTAACTATTTTTGGGCAATGTGTCTAATTCTGCTCTCGCCCCTTTAGATGAACGTGTCTGCTTCTTCTAAGCTTTCCGTGTCAATTTCAATATGCTAGTCCCTCCCAAACCACACCTTGGCAGGAAAGTAGATGGTGTGTTTAAAAAAAAAAAAGGATTAACAGACCCTCTCTGCCCCATCTCTGATGGCATAGCTGAAATACATTCACATTTTGCAGTTAACATATAACCTTAATAAACTATTTTAGTTGCCTGTAATGTAAGCTCCATTTCATGGCTACACTGTATGCAGTTTATGTCAAAGGGCAATCTAGTACAAATTGGGGCCCAAAGTTGTGAACTGCATAGAGCCCCATTCTGTTTTAATCTAGTTTTGTACAGCAGTGTGTAGCCACAGCTAGGCATGGTTGCAGCATTGTAAGGTTATGTACAGTTAATGATGGATCAACTATACAGTTTATATAAGTCTATATATTTCTGTATACAGATCATACACAAAGCCATGGGAGGACTAGATTTCTCAATGTTGCCTTGTTCTCTGTGTCTCTTCAGTTTTGTGCAGCAGAGGGCAGCCAAGTACACACATAATCTTTATTAAGCTGCTTATTTAAAATGTCAGGCTTCCATAAATGAAACGTGCAGCACAGAATTCCTCTTCATTGTGTGTGTGGTCTCATTTACAGTTGCAGCAATTAAGTTATTTCACAAGTCAACTGCCAGTATTTAGCTCCTGATTCTTGCAGAACATGAAACACGTTTGGACCCTGCCTTTGGAGTGCTGCTATAAGATATGCAAGTGTACAAAGGTCTTTTGTTGGCCCAAAAGCAACAGGTAACAAATCCAGGGGGACTCTGGACTACACACAATACTCCAAGCACCAAACATTTGGTAGTCGTTTGATGCTCGTCTTGGCTGCATCTGTAAAATATATTGGTTCCTCTACACTTCAATGTTACAGAAAAAGCCTAACTTCATCTTTAACATGGCTCTGCTTGATGCTTTTCCATCAGAGATTTAATCCATGTTGTGCCATTGATAAGTTTTGTAGTGGCAATGATATATTCTGTTCCACCATCCTCCAACTGAGACAGAAATCGAAGGGCAGCAATTTCTGCAAACGTCACTCCACCAAGGAAAAAAATGAGCATCACCTTGTTCTCACCCTGTTGACCTGCAGTAAAAGAAAGACAGGCAATTATACAAAAAGTTAATTAAAAACAAACAAAAAAATAATAGTTTTTCTCCATCAGGTAGCTTGAGAATACTTGGTTCTCACTACTAGATTTTCACTTGCCCTGGTTCACATTGATGCTACTTCACTTGAAGCAGCGAGATTTCAAAGTAGCAAGTTCAGCACGATTTCAGATGCTACTTGATAGACACATGTGTGGCTTCATGCATAGATGTCTACTGAAGCTGCACCTGAAATAGGCAACAGTAGTGCAGGAACTACTTTTGCAAATCGGTGCGGCGCTGCAAAATCGGTGTCGCACCGATTGGAACGGTGCCATTGCTACCAATGTGCTGCAGCTTGTCATGAGATTTGATCTTGCAAATCGCATGATAAATCGCTCCAATGTGAACCTGGGCTTTACCTGATTACGAGCAGAAAACGTACCTCTGAACAAAACCATCATTGCTGTTGAGAAACTATCCCCCCCCGCCACAAATAGGTACCCATTTCTTGTGTGATATATATCCATTGCTTATCACGTTAGACAAAAGACCCAGTAAAGAAGAAACACTGCATAGGTTTACCCTCACTCAGACTGACAGAACAGGGATCCAGCCAAGATCCTAATAACCATCATCGCCATTAAACTGGACAAACAAGGATTAATGGAACCAAGGCTTTGTAGAAAATGACAGATCTCTAAATCTTCCCCTACATCATTACACACCAGGACTGATCTTCTCTCATTGTTCCACTAGGAATGGTAACGGTTACCTATAGCTACCAAAATACGTTGCAGAATCTAACTGGTAAGTGACCAAACATGGAATCTTTAGTTTTAAGCCATTGGCACATATGAGTATACCCCTGTTGTGTAATACTCAAGGAAAATAATGCTGACGTGCAATGATCTGTGTCACAACAAATCAGACATATGTGGGCAATATTTTATCAGTTGTCACAAAGGGTTCTGCCCATTCTCTTATACAGTTATTCGGGCTAAAAGTCTAAATATTGGATCTTTTAGAAACTTTCCAGCATGGTCATAGAGATGCTATAATGTTTCATCAATTCTGGACACTTATTACCATTTATTTTACCATACAGTTTTTGTAAGTGACCCTCAAATAAAACCCATCACTTGGAAAAACTGCATATCAAAATGACCTGGCCTGCAGTGACAGAGTGAATGACTGGTTTGGCCTGCAGTGACAGAGTGAATGAGAGGAGGGAGAAGGGCAGCCAGTGAAAGGGACATGCAGAAAAGGACAGAGATGAAACACTGAATTATGTTATACAGTAATGTTAAACATATTACATACGTTTCTTCATCAGACCGGGAGGCAGTGACTGCCGCTCTTCAAACTGGGGCCCAGGGAGGAGTTTTAGGACCTCCTCAATGCTTCTCCAACCAGGCCGGACCAGTATTTGTGCCAGACGCACACTGAGAGGAGCATAGCCACTGTATACATAGGAGATGTCATTTGGATTCTGTATGTAGTAAAAATAGCTGGGCTTAGAATAGCTTTTTCATACAAGTCATATGGTAATAAGCAGAGAAAGCAAATGATGAACAATGTAGCGTGCCTTCTACAGTCAAAACTAAAGCTGGCCATAGAGATTTTCCTTCTTGCAACCATGGATAGCTCCCTCCCACAGGGTGGGGGTTTGGAGACACAGTGATTCTTGCTAACAGCTATAACCACTGGAAATAGTTCCATGAAAAATCAAACAGGCTGGTTGTACCCAAGTTGGTCGATCAATCAATTTGGGTACAATCAGCCTGCCCATACATGGTTCGAATCGCGGCTGGTCCCTGCTGAACCAGCAGAGATTCAAACTGTCGATGGGTTGGCTTTAGAGGCAGATTTGTTTAAAAAGAAGCAAAATGAAAACAAAGGTTAAAATTGGGAGTCATTGCCTGTAGAAACAAATTCTTGTTTAAAGTATACCTGCCGTAATAAAAGTATGGAGGCTGCCATAACTGACCACCTTTTGAAAATACTAGTTGCTCGGCTGCTATGACAAGCCACTCACTTTAATACTTTCAGAGTTACCCACCTGAAACACGCATGCAGATCTGTAAAGTCACAGATAGGATGAAGACTGGCTACCTTTCCCTCTGCATTATTCTAGCTATGTTGTCGGACAGCTGTGGGGGAATAGGAGGTGCCCAGTCTGACCTCATAGCTAGACTCGGGAATCACCTGGCGACATGGGACAGTATTATTACGTGTACTTTGTTCCGTGAGGAGCAAAACAATGATGTTTTATATTTTCCCATCTACAGATTTGTTCCAGGTTGGAAAATTAGCATTTTCAGGAAAAAAAATACAGGTAAAAGGTCAGCCGCCACAGCTTTTCTTTAAACCTTACTATTAAATGAAAGGGGTAATTAGTTGCCACTGACAAGAATGCCATTTTTGTGATCATTTTCCTGTCTCCATTTTTAAAAATATAAACAGATACATTGATACAAAGAAGTACCATTAACTAATCAAATCAGTGAAAAACTTATTTTGTTTGGTGGCTATGGGATCTTTACTTTGTACATTACATTGTGCCTTTTTCAATACTGTACCACGTGCCCCAACTCACCTGTTCATTGACATCATCCATCCAAAGTCGTAAGGTCTTCCTGATAGTTGGATAATTATTTCTGCTACTAATCTGGGATTTTAAAAGCCCTGCCTTTTCCAGATTGTGCAGAGTCAAAATGTGTTGATATCCATAAGTCTGCATGAAGAAAAATAGAGAATTTCATAAACTGAAAAAAAAAAAAAAAAGACTGGAGACAAAGAAAGGGGGAATAGATTAATTAAAGCAGAACTAAACCCGCTGCCATCTTAGTGTCTACGTAGATCTGAGGTTACTATGGTGCTTGACACATGACCGGCTATGATTTCAATTAACACAAAATATGTGCTAGACAAAACAAAACAATGTGAAAAACCATTAACAGAAACTTAACCACTTCAGCCCCGGAAGGATTTCCCATGTTAAGACCAGAGCACTTTTTGTGATTTGGCACTGCGTCGCTTTAACTGACAATTGCGCGGTCGTGCGACGTTGTACCCAAACGAAATTGCGTACTTTTTTTCCCACAAATAGAGCTTTCTTTTGGTGGTATTTGATCACCTCTGCGTCATTTCTGATCACCGCTATAAACAAAAAAAAAAAAAAAAAAAACACAAGCGACAATTATGCAAAATAACCCAATATTCCTTACTTTTTTGCTATAATACAAATCCAAAAAAAATAAATATAAAAGAACAAAATGTATTCATCGGTTTTGGCCACTTTATATCCTCTCATATTTTTGGTAAAAAAAAAAAAAAAAAAACAACGCAAAATCGGCGTTTATTCATTGGCTTGCGCAAAAGTTGGTTTACGCAGTTGTTTACAAACCATGAGAATTAAATTTCTGGTGTTTTTTACAATTTTTTTATTTACTGGTAATGGCGTCGATCTGCGATTTTTATCGGGACTTTGATATTGGGGTGGACATGTCGGACATTTATAACACTATTTTGGGACCAATGACATTTATACAGCGATCAGAAATGTAAATATCCACTGATTACTGTATGTCATTGGCAGTGAAGGGGTTAACCGGGGGGGGGCCATCTAGGGGCTAACTGTGTTCCCTGGGCGTGTGGCATAAGAGATCTAACTGATCCCAGTGAGAGGGATCAGTAGATCTCTTAGATGCTGCCTAGCAGCGCGGGGAACTGCCGTGTTTACATCGTTTAATGTGGTAAGCAATCGGCCCGCCCGTGCCGCAGGCACACTCCTGTAGAGTGCGGCCGGCACGCTCCTGCCCGCTAGCCGCACATGAGCGAGTCGCCGATTGAAGACGGCGATTGGCGGGACACTGCCACTCTGAAACAGTAAATGTATGCGAGCCGGTCGGGAATCGGTTAAATAATGAGTGCTCAGTCCAAAAATAGTTACTTCTGTAATCAGGATCCAAAGACAACAAGATCAGTGACAACTTAAGCAGGCTCACTGCTAACCTGCCAAAATGTTATGGGATATCCAATAGGATATTCACAGATATAAGACCATGGTCGCATGATTTGGCTGAAACCACTGAGCTAACCTGCAATCTCCCTTCAGTAACAGATGCAGCAGCAGTTTGCACTATATTATTTGAACGTAGCCTCAGCTACATATAGCATACATCGCTATATTCTGGCAACGGGGCGGGAAATTCAGGCTGAGTACTTTTCATTCATAGAGAGCTTTGTGTTCTTTTTTTTTTTTTCTCAATCAAATTTTTATTAAAGACAAATAAAGCGAACAAAGCTTTGTGTTCTATGAATGAATACAAAGCTTTCTTTGATTGGCTGAGCTGGAGAAGTGGGCAGATGACATCACTATCACCATCATTATGTCCACCTCAGCCAATCGGAGAAAGCTTTGTATTCATTCACAGAATACCATGCTTCCTGTGAATGGCTAAGCAGCACTCAGTCCATAGGATTTTGCTCTGGAAGCAGGATGGGAAGTTCCCACCCCTCTGCCAGAATATAGCGCTGTATACTGTATGTAGCTGAGGCTACATACAGTTTATACAGTGCACACAGCTCCTGCATCGGTTAGTGAAGGTAATAGTTTGTTTGGACCAGCTTGGTCCAAACAAACTATTTAAACTTCAGTAAAAGCTGGAGATCATCTTCAAATTCAATATTAAAAGTACACTTGAAAGGTTTCAAATGTATTCTAAACGTGATTCATAAAAACCTGTGTATAGCAGCTCATAAAGACTGGCACTGCTTTTCATTGTTTCAAATTAAATTCCCCAGCAGGCATTTTACATACAAAAACAAACAATGAGTGCAATTCACCTGCAGAATCTCCTTCTTGTAGAAGTCCAGCACTTTCTGCTTGAGCCCAGTGTTGCACACAGACTGAAGGCAGATTAGTCTTAAGACTTCTATCAGGGGGTCTCTCTTTGCAATACGATCTTCTATGTGGGGATTTACCTGGTCCAAAACAAAAAATAAGTGAGAAAATAATTTCAATTCAACAGGATTTTCTTTTTTACCTGGAGCTTTATCTGACACCTTTTGAATGAGGGGCAGAACACAGATGGGTACCAAAACCTCGCAGTCACCAGAAGCACAGTTGATAATGGCACTATTACATTTATTTACATATTCCTACAGAATATTTCTCCAAGTTATTGAAATATTTGCCCTTATTGGTCAGGGAGTGTGCAGACTGTGGTAACATGGGGATAAATGGAATAACTAGTTACCAGTTAAGTTCTTGCTGCACTAAACACCTTATCTGGCTGCTATAAAGAGAACTACAAACAGACATGAAATAATAATAATTATTTCATTCTAATAGTATATTATATAGAACAAACAGTTTATACAGCGCTTTACAATTTAAAGGAAGTACAGCTGCAAAGCAATCGAAGACAAGATGGAAAGGAGGACCTTACTTCTGAGAGTTTTTGATTGCAAAGGGGAGACCAAGTGATTCAAAAGGTAATAACTGTTTGGGGATGTGTTGATGGAGAAAGTAACATTTCAGTTGTTAGGTAAAAGCAGGACAGGCTTTCTGCAAAAAAATCATTTTCAGTATCACCTTAAAAAGACACAGAGTAGAAGACACCCAGACAGATTGGGGTAGGGCAGAGGTGTAACTAGAAGCTTTGGGGCCCCGATGCAAGAAACCATGAAGGGCCCCCCCCCCATCCCATCCCAAGGCCCTTGCCACTGATCCAGGGCCCTTTACTCCCATTGTGGGGTCCCACAGCAGGACCTTTTCATGTGTTCTGCAGCGGGACCCCTTCCTGCATAGTTGCCAACCTTTCAAAAAAAATTTCAGAGACACATTTTTTTTTCTATGTGTTCAGCCAGCCATTGTAGGCAGAGAACATATCTTAATTAGGGGTGGGCAATTTAAAATGTGCAACCATCTAATGCCATAATGCCTTTGCACATCTCTACACCACCCAGAATGCCTCTGCAGCCCTCAGCACACCTCTGGACCCCTTTGCTCATCTTTGTAACCCCAGCAGCACACCTCCACGTCACCACCTCCCAGCATCCTCTGTATTCCCCTGCACATCTACAGTATCTCTCAAAAGTGAGTACATCCCTCACATTTTTGTAAATATTTTATTATATCTTTTCATGTGACAACACTGAAGAAATTATACTTGGCTACAATGTAAAGTAGTGAGTGTACAGCTTGTATAACAGTGTAAATTTGCTGTCCCCTCAAAAAAACTCACGTGCCCCAGGAAGACGTGACCTATCACGAAACATGTAGGGCGGAGTCTACGCACTGACGTCACCACGCCGCATGTTGATCCCGCGAGGACGGGCGTTTTTATTCGTTTGCTGGCTTTTTTACATATATGCGCATATTGATTTTCTACAATGTGAGTACCCTGGTTTTATATGCTATGTTTTAATTAAAGAAGTGTTACAGTATTACGCTATGTAGCCCTTGTTTTTTATGGCATGTACTTTGGGAGTATCCTGTAAGATCTGCTTCACCCGATTAATCTATGAGAACGATGCTGTTGGAACCTGGAGAATTTAGGAGGATTGCCTCTTTTCGTTCTACCACACTGGTCCCTGCAGAGGGCTATATCTGCTCGTGAGGTTGACCTTAGCTAGAGATAGCGGGTCTCTGCTTCCGGTAAGGGTCTCTATTACCCACATTATCACTGGAGGTGTTCGCACGATTTTCTGCGGTGGTGGATAAAAGAATGGACTTCTTTCACTGGCTATTCTCCGATTTGATGGATATGATAATTTTGACTTTTTCTCTTTAAAGCACGACTGCTTTCCTTTTCCTCACAAGACTTTTTTCACCAGTGTTTTTTCACAAGTGTTTTTTTTTGGACTCATTTTCTCACTAACAAATATATTATGCTTTTTTATTTGTGTTAATCATCTCACATGTGATACACGTATATGTCAGAGTTGTGTAGACATTAATGGCTGTGTGTTGAGTTATTTTGAGGGGACAGAAAATTTACACGGTTATACAAGCTGTACACTCACTACTTTACATTGTAGCAAAGTGTAATTTCTTCAGTGTTGTCACATGAAAAATATATAATAAAATACTTACAAAAATGTGTATGTACTGTGCCGCGCCCCCCACATCTCCTAACCAGTCGGGTCTGCCTGAAAAACTGAAAGGCAGACCCAATCGGTCGACCAGTGTGACAGGGGCCAAACGCATCTGTGCTCTGTACCCAATACACACAACAGTGAACTTCCAGGAGATCACCCCTTGGCCACTCACCTGCAACTCTGTGGTGCCTACAGTTTCTCCCCCTGCACCTCTGGCTGTCAGCTCACTAAGCACTGGAGGGGGGGCGATCGGCAACTCTGTGGCGCCTGCGGGTTCTCCCCCCAGATAGCACAGTTCACTTCACTGTGTACAATGGAGAGGGGTCTCTGACCCAGGCAAGTATCGGCTTCACTCTTCAGTGTGTACAAGCAGATCCAATCACTTGAACACGGAAGCCGATACTTGCCCGAGTCAGAGGGCCCTCTCCTCTCCATTGTACACAGAGAAGTGAACAGTGTTAGCTAGAGGGAGATGCCGCGGGCTCCACAGAGCTGCCGATCCCCTCCTCCCCCCTCCAATGCTTAGTGAGCTGATAGCCAGAGGTGCAGGGGGAGATGCCCCCCCACCCCACACGGTGGCGGAACGCCAGGGCCCAGTTGCAAATGCGACTCTGGTAGTTTCGCCACTGCTGGAGTAGGTCATTCCAGAGAATGGCAGAGGCAAGCATATGGGAGGAGATGAAGAGGGAGCTAGAAAGCAGAAGGTCTTGAGAGAAGCTAAGAGTTTTTTAAAGATATATTTTGGTGGTTTTCTTCTAAAGGTTGTACAAAAAAGTACAAGAGAAAATAAAGACATACAAACATCAAATGTCTTTCATTTTTCATCAACCTACAACAACCACATACATTACAGATACAATGAGTACCACAGTGCAAGAATAGGAACAGGTCAATGATGTGGATTAGAATACACAGATTCTAATATCCTGGGTCTAGAGAGGTCAACGTGAGTGGACTAAAAATCCATTTACCCCATATTTTATCAAAAAGAAGACAGTTTATGCGATTTAAAAGTTGAACTAACCTTGTCTGTGTCAAAACCTGACATAAATTCTTGCTCCACTGTTAATTTATCAAAAAAATCCTCTGAAGCTGAAAAGAAATAAAAAACACACTAGGTCAAAATAGCATTATTTAGATTCCTAACAAAGCATAATAAAAATATGCCTATCCTATTATACATTAGAAACAGAAGTGCTCACATGAATGTTTCTTTGTAAAAATGAATTCAAATAATATTTTTTATAAGTAGATGAATTGTACTTAGTATCAGCCTCTTGCAATCTCTCTCTGGCTGGGAACTGATCAGGTGAGCCATTAGGTCTGTCTACACGACTTACTAGGAATAGTGAGTCATATTGCTCTGGTAAGAGTATATATCTATTAACCCCACATGGCGTGCATGTCCGTTGGTGGTGATGAAGTTTTAAAGACAGATGTTTGGATGTCCATCTAAGGAAGATCATACACATTCATCTCTGGCTGGGACTGTTGTCACGATTTTTTCACATATATTTTTGGACTTTTTCTTTGAGTACTCACAACTTTTTATTTTAGGCACTTTCTTACACGTAGTGTCACGTGGGACTTAGGAGTTGTATCACGGACAATTTTTATTAATTCGTTTGAGACATTTTTTGTATTTTTTATGTAATTCATTTTTTATTTCTCAGTTTAGAGCGACTGTTTCATTTTATTGCATTAGAAAAATATGCCAATAAGGTAAAGCTGACAGGAATCGACAGCAAAGTGAGCAGAGAGAAAATATTGTCAGTCTGCTGCTGCTCCTTCACTTTACAATTAGCAGGGTAGTTTCAGCTGTGTATTCTTTAGGCCTCATACACACGGGCGTCTGAAAAAAAATAAGCAAAACATCGGGTCCGACGTTTTGGAAAAATCTGTGTTTTTTGTCGGCGTTTTGCATCGGCGTTAGTGAGCGTTGGCGTCAATAGGCGGTTTAAAAAATAAAAAAAATCAGTCCTCTGCTATTTTTCAACCTAAAAATGTTGGCGTCAAAAAACGGCGGTTAACGCGAGTTTTGCTGATTAGCGTCAAAAAATGCCAAAACGCTGGCCCTTTAAAAACGGGAAAAACCGGCGGTAATATAACGCTGGTAAAAGCTGAAAACATCCCTGATAAGCTACTGACGTTTTTTGGCTGTTTTTTTAAAGTCCTGTGTGCATGAAGCCTTAAGCTGTCAAACAAAAGCAGTCATGTCTAGAAAGTGAGGGACTGCTAAACTGATTGTTGTCTTCTGGTTTAGGATGAGAGGTTTGTGGAGATTAGTATGCGGCTTAATTAGTCCCATTGACCCTTTTTGGAGCTGTCCCTGTGCAATCATGCACAGAAATTGGAGGATTTAATGCACCACTCAACTGGTATAAGGCCAGAATAGGCTTTATACAGTATTTATCAAATGTCATTGCATTTCAGGTGCCAAAATCAAGCTGAAGCAGCAAATTTACAGTCCTCTGCAACTATTTGTTTCACTGATCCCTAAGCCTAGCCCAGACTTTTACCCTCTGGTAGCTCAACCCTGTTGAAGCAGGATTCCTGTGGTCCTCAAAACCAATTGGCACATCTTGCCGAAAACAAATTAAGCATAGTCTGGACATAAATGAATGGAGTGGCACCTTTATATTCCAGTTTCTCTTCACATACGTATCTTTTTGTAAGACATTGCCCATCTGACATCAAAAAAAAAAATCTAACACTTACTTATGTAAAGTTGAGTGTACAAAAAGATAATCAGCACTGTTATATGCTCACATACAGAATAGCTAAAATTTACAAGAGTCCATAATGAGTCTCTGACAAGAATGCAATATTCAGTATCTCACAAAAGTGAGTACGCCCCTCACATTTTTGTAAATATTTTATTATATCTTTTCATGTGTCAACACTGAAGAAATGACACTTTGCTACAATGTAAAGTAGTGAGTGTACAGCTTGTATAACAGTGTAAATTTGCTGTCCCCTCAAAATAACTCAACACACAGCCATTAATGTCTAAATTGTTGCCAACAAAAGTGAGTACACCCTTAAGTGAAAATGTCCAAATTGGGCCCAATTAGCCATTTTCCCCTCCCCGGTGTCATGTGACTTGTTAGTGTTACAAGGTCTCAGGTGTGAATGGGGAGCAGGTGTGTTAAATGTGGTGCGATCACTCTCATTCTCATTCTGGTCATTGGAAGTTCAATATGGCAACTCATGGCAAATAACTCTCTGAAGATCTGAAAACAAAAATTGTTGCTCTACATAAAGATGGCCTAGGCTATAAGAAGATTGCCAAGACCCTGAAACTGAGCTGCAGCGTGGTGGCCAAGATCATTGAGCGGTTTAACAGGATAGGTTCCACTCAGAACAGGCCTCACCATGGCGACCAAAGTAGTTGAGTGCACGTGCTCAGCGTCATATCCAGAGGTTGTCTTTGGGAAATGGACATATAAGTGCTGCATGCATTGCTGCAGAGGTTGAAGGGGTGGGGGGTCAGCCTGTCAGTGCTCAGACCATATGCCACACACTGCATCAAATTGGTCTGCATGGCTGTCATCCCAGAAGAAAGCCTCTTCTAAAGATGATGATGCACAAGAAAGCCTGAAAACAGTTTGCTGAAGACAAGCAGACTAAGGACATGGATTACTGAAACCATGTCCTGTGGTCTGATGAGACCAAGATAAACTTATTTGGTTCAGATGTTGTGAAGCGTGTGTGGCGGCAACCAGGTGAGGAGAACAAAGACAAGTGTGTCTTGCCTACAGTCAAGCATGGTGGTGGGAGTGTCATGGTCTGGGGCTGCGTGAGTGCTGCCGGCACTGGGGAGCTACAGTTCATTGAGGGAACCATGAATGCCAACATGTACTACGACATACTGAAGCAGAGCATAATCCCCTCCCTTTGGAGACTAGGCCACAGGGCAGTATTCCAACATGATAACGACCCTAAACACACCTCCAAGACGACAAATGCCTTCCTAAAGAAGCTGAGGGTAAACATGATGGACTGGCCAAGCATGTCTCCACACCTAAACCCTATTAAGCATCTGTGGGGCATCCTTAAATGGAAGGTGGAGGAGCGCAAGGTCTCTAACATCCACCAGCTCCGTGATGTCATCATGGTGGAGTGAAAGAGGACTCCAGTGGCAACCTGTGAAGCTCTGATGAACTCCATGCCCAAGAGGGTTAAGAAGTGCTGGAATATAATGGTGGCCAAACAAAATATGGACACTTTTGGACATTTTCACTTAGGGGTGTACTCACTTTTGTTGCCAGCGGTTTAGACATTAATGGCTGTGTGTTGAGTTATTTTAAGGGGACAGCAAATTACTTTACATTGTAGCAAAGTGCCATTTCTTCAGTGTTGTCACATGAAAAGATATAATAAAATATTTACAAAAATGTGAGGGGTGTACTCACTTTTGTGAGATACTGTATGGAGAATTATCCTGCAGCTCCTTTTTCCAAAATCTGTACATGGAAAATAACAAAAGCAGCAAGTAGTGCAGGAGTTCTCAGACAAAGCAGAACACAGCATCACAGCAGTAGGTGGGCGGCAACACGTTTCAGGGGCCCCACCACACCTAGGCTTGACAAAGGGGGGGCGAGGCCCCTGAGATGTTGCCACCCACCCACTCCTGTAATGCTGTGTAGTGCTTGGTTTGAGAGGCACATCAAATATGGCCGTAGAAGCGGTCATCTTCTCTGGCGGGTCTGGTACCATTGCATTGGCGGCTCACTGATCTGAGTAGTCTGTATGTGGTCGTTGGCATTGTATATATACCATCTCCCTTCTGCACTCTGAGCTGGATGCAAGCAGATGCTTGTAAAAGATTTGATGTAAGTGTGCTGTGTTTTAATAAAGAATTGTGATATTGATTTTTACAAATTCCTGCATCCCTGCTGCTTTGTTCTTTCCCATCTGACATCATCTTAAGTTGACAAACAAACAAACAAGGCAACATAAATGCTAATGCTGGTGCTTGGGAGGACAGGAAAGATTACATGGAAGAGATGCAGAGTCAGTATCAATGGTATGAAGAGTGCTAACCAAGTATGTGGTAAATGTGACCAAGAGCAGAACAATTCACAGAAAATAAAAAAAAAGGTAACAGATCTAGAAATTCTTCAAAATAACATGCGCTTGCTGACAATACTGTATGTAACAATGAGACATCTTACTTGTTATATCCTTAATGAGTTCAGCAATGGATGTATGATTGGCTAAGGATGCCCTTTCAGCCTGCATATGAGGCAGCTGGGACACAAACTGTTTGATCTCTCCCACAGTTTTTGCATTGTGTCTCCCCTAAAGCAGTCACGAAAAAGAAAAAAAAAAAAAATATATATATATATATATGGAAAAATATGACATGTTACAGCGAACAATTTATGCATTACAAGTATAGATTAAAGGAATAATCAAATGTCCCTAAACTATTATTAGCCTTTCATTCCCCCAGTGTTAAAAGTGTAAAAGCTCTATATCCCTTTAGTTCCAATTCAGTCTATGGCAAACGGCCAGGTCCGGACAGTGAAGTCAGGTACACTTTTATAAACCCAGTAATAACATAACATATTTGGATCCATGGATAATAGTAAATGCATGCTAACCAGTAAATTAAACTATGCAGCGTAACAAGCAGCTGTCACCTACAACAGTAGAGCTTCTGGTACTGGCAAGAGCCGTTAAGATCCCATTTTTATCAATTGAAAGCACTAAAAAGTGTCCAGCAGTAGCTACTGTCAGTATCTGTTGTCATTGGCTTAATTCTGAATTTTTCATATAGTCTGCTGGTTATGCCCTCAGTTTAGGCATTTATTATGTTTTTGTAAACAGTAAGTTTAATAAAAGAAGGGATTGACATAGTTTGCATTTTGTCATCTCCCATTTATGTACCTCTCGAATACCAGAACAGTTTTCAGACGGCAGATAAGTTGTAACAGTACTGATCTGTAAAGCTAGCTATGGCAACAGACAACAAAATGTGGCTGCAGGCATCTATGCCAATTGCATTGTTGGGTTTAACAAAAAGCTCTATAGCGACAAAGATTACATATCACACTACCAGCTGACATTGGTTACACAATATTCAGTCAGATACCATAAGGGGGTGAAATGTGGAGGCACTATATGTAAAACAATTTAAATCACCTATTAACAGTTTACAAGGGAGGATGCATGACCTGGTGTGACAAATCAGCACATACAGAACCCTATGTGACACATTGCATATAGCTATAAATATTGGGCCAATTTTATAATCATATCTTTTTTCCCCCAAATACTTAATTCAGAGTTTTACAGGTTTACAAAAACAAATAATAAATAAAATAAAAGAAAACAAGCACAATAAGTCAGCAGTGGTCATGCTGCCATATCTAGTAACCCATGGTGTCATATTCTTGCCAGTACACTGGCCTATAACATGGCAAACTTTATCACCAAGTACAATGAAAGGGTTAATGCACTGCTTTAGCACTTAAACACATGATATACAGCTAGCAGTGGGACTGCAAATATTCGGTGTGACCGCATTGGGCAAGTCCTGGCACGAGGATAATAATGACTCTTAGGTGTTAAATCTCCAATTTCGGCAGGGCATCAAATCTCATTATCACTTTCTATTGAAGTCTTTTGTGCAATCTCAGTATTTAAGATGGCCTGATCTAGATGATGCTATAAAATTAACCTTTGTCACAATACAAGGATCACTCAGCTTCTGCACGTTTTCAGCTATCAGTCATTTCACTTCCACTGTGAGACATGACAGAATAGCTGCACTGGAAACGTTTTAGTTCCCTTAGCCATGTTCATCAAAAGTATAGGCTTTTTTCAAAAAGACAGAACACACATAACATATTCAAATCTATGTATTACATATACTTTTTATTTCCAAACAAATCAAAGATTCAGTTCACCAAAGACATTACCACACTGCTTTAGATTAACGCCCAATTGAATTTTCAGTGTAAAACTGCTAAATACATTCCATGTACATGAAAACAAGTATACAAGGTCTTACAGTTCATATTCGTTACAAAGCAGCCACAGCCTGAGTAGAAAAGCCTTTCCTTTGCCAGCAGCTGCAGAGTGGGACCCTTGCTTTCTGTGAGAAAGCAGTGGTTCCTCTGCAGAGGTCTGTCATGCTTAGTGCTTGGAGTTCTCCAATAAGCAGAGATCATGAACGTTACTCCTTCCATCTGAAAGCAGAAGGTGTGTTGGATCTCTGCAGAAAGACTATTGCTTTCCCACAGAGGATCAATGATTCTACTCTACAGCTGCTGACAAGTAACAGGCTGTTTTAATTAGGCTGTAGCGGCTTTAGAAAGAATAAGCTGTAAAACATTGAACACCTTTTGTTTTGAGGCACCTGGAATGTATTTATAAGATTTAAATTGAAAGTGATTGTAAAGGATTTTTTTAAAGAATATATCTTACCAACCTGCTCTGTGCATTGGTTTGCACAGAGCAGCCCCAATCCTCCTCTTTGGGGAGTCCCCCAGCAGGCGCTCTGTAATGCATAGAAAACTAAGGCAGCCACCACATTTAAAGGAGAAGTACAACCAAAGCTTGTTTGGCTGTACTTCCCATGTGGATCACACGAGTGCACTTCGTTCTGCATTTATGTGACCCATTTTCAGCAGACAGCAGACTGAAGCCCGTTGTCAACTGATGCCACAGAGCCAGTCCAGGCCAGGATCCGCCTGCATGCCTGGACTGGCACCTGGCTCAGCCTCTCAGCGAGGCTACATAGCGTAAACAGTATAAATGCTAACGAATTTCAGATATTACATGAACATCCCATTCACTACTTTACAAATATACTTAAAGATGCTGATGCTTCAAATTTTGTCCTTAAATTTTGTCATAAAACATAGTTAATATACAGTACATAGTATGCCAAAGGCAGGACTGCTGCTAATAATGCAGACATGCATACTCACGTATGTAGCAGTTCTAAGCAGACGGCCAGACATATAGGGCCTAAAGAGAAGGGCATTCTAAAAACCCTGAAGCATGTTTAATGGATATTATTATTATTATTATTACTATACACGATTTATATAGCGCCAACAGTTTACAATGCAGAGGGGGGACAGGACAAATTACAATACAGTTTAATACAGAAGGGCCAGGAGGGCCCTGCTCGTAGAGCTTACATTCTAAAGGGAGGGGGGTGATTGTACAAAAGGTAATGGCTGCTGGGGTGTGGGTTGATGGGGGTGGCTCAGGTACAGTTCTTAGGTGGGTGAGGGATAGGCTTCCCTGAATAAATGAGTTTTCAGGGATCTCCTAAAGGTGGACAGGGTAGGGGCTGATTGGACACACCAGGGCAGGGGGGTTCCAGAGGATGGGAGAGGCTCTGGAGAAGTTCTGAAGGCGAGCATGGGAGGAGGTAACAAGGGAGGTAAAGAGCAGGAGGTCCTGAGAGGAGCGGAGAGGACGATTTGGGCGATATCTGCAGATGAGGTTTGTGATGTAGCTGCGGGCAATGTGTTGTGGATGGCCTTGTATGTTGTGGTTAGTATTTAAAATTTTAGACAGTGGGGTAGGGGAAGCCAGTGAAGGGAGTAGCAGAGGGGGAAGCCAGTGAAGGGAATGGCAGCTGTCACAGATCAGTTAGTGAGGTGTATGAATCTAGCAGCAGCATTCATAATAGACGGAAGGGGGTTAGCCTGTGTAAGGTTAGGCAATTAAGGAGAGAGTTGCAGTAGTCAAGGCGGGAAATAACCAAGGTGTGAATAAGTTGCTTTGTGGTGTCGTTAGTCAGGAAGGATTGAATTCTGGAGCAAGTGCGTCTAGAGAGGATGACAGAGTGTTGTTCTAGACGGAAGTGGCTTGGTCTGGGCAGGACAGGGGTGCGATTTTGTCATAGAGGCCATCAGTAGCAGAATGAAGGAGGGAAGGGTTGAGGCGGCGAAGGTTTCTGCGGGTAGTGGTTTGCAGGATGGCAGCATGGGAGGTAGGAGACAGAGAGAGTGGGAAATGGATAAGGTTATGATCAGAGAGAGGAAAGGGGGTGTTAGAGAGGTTGCAGGGGGTGCAGCGATGGGAGAATACGAGGTCAAGAGTGCCGTTGGAGTGAGTGGTAACTTGTGTCCTTTGCATTAAATTAAAAGTGGAGGTTAGGTTGAGTAGTTGAGAAGTAGCTGCGGTATTAACTTCTTCCCATCCGCGCCATAGACGAATGACGGTTACAGCGCGGATCTAAAATGCCAGGAGGCCGTCAATAGACGTCCTCCCCTTCAGCTTGCACTGGGCGCAGTACCGCCGGCGGCGTGCGCATGTGCCGCGCGCACGCCACGTGAGCGTGCCCAGCCACACGCCAGGTGAGCGTGCCCGCAGGTCGGGCGGACCCGATGTCCACCGGAGACCCGCGATTTCCTCACTGTCACTGGGATCAGTTAGATCTGTCATGCCCCTGCCAATCCCGCCCCCCCCAACAGTTATAACACACCCAGGGAACACATTTAACCCCTTCACTGCCCCCTTAGTGTTAACCCTTTCCCTGCCAATGACATTTATACAATAATCAGTGTCTATATTTAGATCTGATCGCTGTATAAATGTCATTGGTCCCAAAAAAAAAAAAAAAAGTGTCAAAAACGTCCGACATGTCCGCCGCAATATCGCAGTCCCGATAAAAATCGCAGATCACCTCATTACCAGTAAAAAAATTAAAATAAATAAATACGCCATAAACCAATGTCCATAGTTCGTAGGCGCTAAAACTTTGGAGCAAACCAATCAATATACACCGATTGCAATTTTTTTTACCAAACATATAAAGAAGAATATATTTCGGCCTAAACTGATAAATACATTTGTTTTTTTATTTTTGGATATTTATTATAGCAAAAAGTAAAAAACATTGTTCTTTTTTGAAAATCGTCGCTGTTTGTTTATAGCGCAAAAAATAAAAACCGCAGAGGTGATCAAATACCACCAAAAGAAAGCTCTATTTGTGGGAAAAAAAGGATGCCAATTTTGTTTGGGTACAACGTCGCATGACCGCGCGATTGTCATTCAAATAGTGACAGCGCTGAAAACTGGTTCGGGCAGGAGGGGGGTTTAAGTGCCCAGTAAAGAAGTGGTTAATATTGATTGGAATGTTAATGTCACCTAGGATGATGGCAGGTATACCAGAGGATAGAAAATAAGGTAGCCATGCAGAGAAGTCGTCCAGAAAGCGTGACACTGGTCCAGGAGGCCGATAAATGATTGCGACCCTCAGACAAGATGGAGAGAAAAGACGAATGCAATGCACTTCAAAAGAGCAGGGGGAAAACAGAGGGAGGTGAGGGAAGAACCTGAAAGGTGCATTGTGGGGAGAGGAGAAGTCCGACGCCACCTCCTTTTCATCCACTGGGTCTGGGTGAGTGAGTCCAGAGGAGGCCACTGTGGGGCAGGGCAGTTGGAGAGGTAGTGTTGAATTCCTGGACCCTGGTTTCGATAATAGTAAATAGATTAAGGGAGTTAGGGAGGAAAAGGTCATTGACAGAGGCTAGTTTGTTGAAGACTGAGTGGGCATTCCAGAGTGCACACATAAGGGGGAGCTGACTTGTGGAATCAGGGGAATTGGCATGAGAAAGTGGGGGTTACGACTACTGTTGGAGGAGGTAGACAGCAAATTTTGGAGGCAGGAATAGGGTGTAGGAGGACCGGGATTTGGTGCAATGTCCCCAGACATTAGGAGTAGTAGGTGGGTGAGGGTGGTAAGGTGGCAGTGGGATTTATAGGAGGGCAGATGCTGTAGTGGAATGGAAGTGGGGACACTGCGTGGGCCTAGAATGAGCAGGAGGTGATAAGTGCAGCAATATTGAGTGGGCAGAAGTGAGGGAGATATGTACAGGTTGCGGGCTGGAGAGGGGGGTAAAGAAATGAGAGTTTGAGGAGAGAGAACGTTATAGCACAGAAGATTAGTGTGAGCATGTTGGAGGGTGGAGAGAGGGGAATAGAAGGAAGGCTGAGGAAAGGTAAAAGATGAAGGGCATATCTGAAAGCAAAAAAGAAATGACAAAAATGTGAAAACTGTGTCTTCAGAGCTTTTGCATGTTCACACTTCGATCCACTCAATGTAAATTTCAAGGAATACTTAAACTCCAATGTTAAAAATAAGTCAAAGATGTTACCTCAAAAGCAGCAGAGATAATCTTGGCCTTTTTGCTGAGCACTGAACCCACAGCATTAAAGTTTTTGTCTCTGATCTCAGCATAGAGCTCCTCTGAAGAGTTTAGAAGTAGTTTCTTGGGCTCAGTAGGTAAATCTTTCCCACCTTCACCTTGTTTCTTGGGAGCAAATTTCTCTGGTGGCAATTTCACATGGCCTGTATGAGCAGGGATATACTTCATTAGGATTGTGCACTGTCATATGGTTTAACACGGTTCACTCCATAGGAACTTTGATCACTTCATCAAAATTTGGCAATATACTGGCAAATGTAGGTGACCGCAATAATTGGTAACATACTGGCAAATCCTAATGACTACAATATCAATTTGGTCTTTTTATGACAAAGTCTTTGCATGTTCAGAGAGAAGGTTTCCCAAAGAAAGAGTTATTATCAAAGACTGGAAGCTTTTCCTTCACACATGATTTGGCATTCAAAGTAAACACAACTTCGCTTTACCAAACATAATTCACTCTGCAAAGTGAGCTTACACTTTGCAAAGTGAATATTTACTTTGCCAAGCCTCTACTTTTTTAGTAAATCAACATATTTGACTGTCCGGTCTACAACGTGTACATACAGTTGTGCTCATAAGTTTACATACCCTGGCAGAATTTATGATTTCTTGGCCATTTTTCAGAGAATATGAATGATAACACAAAAACTTTTCTTTCACTCATGGTTAGTGTTTGGCTGAAGCCATTTATTATCAATCAACTGTGTTTACTCTTTATAAATCATAATGACAACAGAAACTACCCAAATGACCCTGATCAAAAGTTTACATACCCTGGTGATTTTGGCCCGATAACATGCACACAAGTTGACACAAAGGGGTTTGAATGGCTATTAAAGGTAACCATCCTCACCTGTGATCCGTTTGCTTGTAATTAGTGTGTGTGTATAAAAGGTCAATGAGTTTTTGGACTCCTGACAGACCCTTGCATCTTTCATCCAGTGCTGCACTAACGTTTCTGGATTATGAGTCATGGGGAAAGCAAAAGAATTTATTTTCAAAGGATCTGCGGGAAAAGGTAGTTTAACTGTATAAAAACAGGAAAGGGATATTAAAAGATATCCAAGGAATTGAGAATGCCAATCAGCAGTGTTCAAACTCTAATCAAGAAGTGGAAAATGAAGGTTCTGTTGAAACCAAACCACAGTCAGGTAGACCAACTAAAATTTCAGCCACAACTGCCAGGAAAATTGTTTGGGATTCAAAGAAAAACCCACAAATAACTTCAGGTGAAATACAGGACTCTCTGAAAACATGTGATGTGGCTGTTTCAAGATGCACAATAAGGAGGCACTTGAAGAAAGATGGGCTGCATGGTCGAGTCACCAGAAGAAAGCCATTACTCTGCAAATGTCACAAAGTATCCCGCTTACAATATGCCAAACAGCACAGAGACAAGCCTCAAACCTTCTGGCACAAAGTCATTTGGAGTGATGAGACCAAAATTGAGCTTTGTGGCCACAACCATAAACGCTACATTTGGAGATGAATCATAATTTATGCCAGGGTATGTAAACTTATGAGCACAACTGTATGAGAAAATCCAGTAAAAATGCCATTCTCCATGTGTCTGTGCTTTGAATGTCGAAACTCTGGTTTCCTTGATGAACAATGCATAGCAAATTGGTTATCACAAAGTCAACAGGCATTCATTTTTCCTGGGCTTCTCTGTGGCTGAGTTTGTCAATGCTGCGGATTAGTTATGCACTCTAACGGAAATGCATATTAACTAGAGATCATTTAGGGCAGTTAGTTCACTTTTACTGGATAGAACCATAAAATGTCACGTTCAAAGCTCTGCAATCTACAGCAGCCGAACCAAAATTCATGTTTTTTGAATATATGCTGTTCTGCAGCTCAGTCATTATAGATAGACTCAAAGTAGCAGAGTGTGACATCCCAGGCTTGGAAGACTTCGGCATTCCAAATCATTAATGTTAAACATAAAAAAATACCAATGTAACCCATTAATTGCCAATTTTATGTCAATTTCTTTTTACACACGGATACCATAATAGAACAAAAACTGACCTTTAGCTCAAGCGTTGCTACACAAGTCTTGGGGCTATACCTTTTCCCATCTTATTTTATTATAACATAAGGTAGTCTTTCTTCCAGGAACTTGTCAGATAGCATTCCCTCATATTTTCCTTCTATTCTCACTATATCTGAGTTATGGTAATCCAAACTACAAAAACAGCCTACTGGGACAGCAGAAGGCATTGTGAAGAAAAGTCACTGTTTTTACTGTCACTAATCAGGTATCAGGAAGATACTCAGCTGGTTGCCCTTTGCGTATCTAAAACACAGTTACTACCTCCTATGGGATAGACAGTCCATAGGGAAAGTGAAAGTGTGCAAATCAACTGGTCCAGAACACAGCCTCAGCACATGTATGGTCAGGCTGTGATCAGTAGTTGCTCTCCTACACACAGCCTCAGGGTTTGCCAAATTAATGCAGTGACTGGGTTCAGAGAACTGTTCTCAACAACAACCTCAGTGCCCCCGTTTATATATGCTGAGGATTTGTTTAGCAGCAGTTCTCTGAACACAGGCTCAACTGTCATTTTACATGCACTGAGGCTGTGTGCAGAACAGCAGCTCCAATCCTAGACTGAGCAATCTTTGGCTGGAGGGATCAGTTCTGCACACAGCAACAGTGGTAATAACACATGAGGTATACAAGCTACCCATACCAACTAAAGTCTCTTTTTCAAGGTCTCATAGTAGGGATGACACTTACTATTATGGATGCCATACACTTCATCAATAAGCCCTTCATAAGTTAGCTGTGTTGCCAGAGGTGTCAATAAGTCCACATTCCGATCAAGCAACAAAAGGGTGTCAAACACTGGAGTTATCTGGTTGTGGCTCCCTCCCAGTTCTCGCTTCATTCTGATCATCATGTTTGCAACATGCTGTAAGAAAACCACTTAGTATTAAATCTTGCTGGTGAATGAAAACCTTTCCCAACCTCCAGAATGGAAACCAGGGTACCCCATAGGAACACGATAACAAGACATATTTTGCAGTTTACTAGCTTCTGTGATGGCTGTATTAGTTTTCATTTTTAAGGCTTACAAAAATTGTTACATGTTAATCTTGCCATAAATGAACTGTCCTTATCACTTTGAGAGGTAAATTTTCTTTTATAAACTACTACTTCCATCACCCCCCTGGACAAGTTGGACATTCAGCCTGGGTGACAACTATGGCCCCCTCCATAGGAGGAGAAGTGAGCAAAGCCAGGGACAGAAAGTGTGGTTTATCAGGGGCAAAATAAAGAAAAAAGCCTGAAAAAAAAGAAAACAAATGTAGATACCCCATCCAGAGAATGGCAACATATTATTTTTAGTTTTGGGTTTATATACTGTAGAATATACTTTTAATAATCATTTCTAGGTCTATACACACTATCAGCATTCAGTCTAGCTCTCCTCAGATGCGGTTTTGCTGAAAGGGAGAATGCTATAAAGGATAGTAAAAATGCCGCGGGTGTCTACAGAGAACAGTAATGCTAGCACACAAGCACAACATGGAAAACAAAATAATTAAATCAGCAGATTTCTAAAGATACTATTCTGATCTAGGTGCACAGGAACGGCTGTTCCCCATAGAAAAAAAAAAAGCCGTTCATTCAGGTTCTCCTCCCACAGTGCATATAACAGTATAGCCCAATTAAATGCTGTCTCTGTGAATAAACCCTACCAATGTGAAAGTCTAGCTAAGACTTACCCTGGCACACTCTCCTTTCCCACAGATTTGTGGAATGGTTCCATACAATGCCTGCAGGGTGGTGAGCCCTTTAGCTGCATGATAAAGAGTGGTCTGGTCATTCTCCAAGCAACATTCCTGGTAAAATGAGTGAAAGAACACACAAATACTGTTAAGGGAGCATAAGAAAAATAAATATTTTACCAGCAATTGGCCCTTCGGATTTACCATATACAGGTACAAGTAAAGTAGATCAATATAAACAAAATCTGTTATACCCCATCTACACAGTGACCAATAATCTGCATGTACTATAAGCCAACCTGAGAAACAAACAGATTATAAATAAAAGGATATTATTTACACACTGCTCTTCAAAAGAGGTTTTACTGCCCAAAGCTGTTCCTAGCTGTCCATATATAAAAACAATATAACTAAGAAAGTTATTCCAAAATATAAAAGTACAACACTACGACATGGCCCTTTATCCCATTGATCATATTGCCAGACAATACTTAGTTCTAAGCATTGAAAACACATGCAACACTCAACCTAAACCCCAAGGGCTCTGCTGCTCATCGGAAATCGATCCGTTGATCCCCGCTGAGCCGGCGAATGACAAGTCCGTCCCTGCTCACTGTGCAGGAACAGACCTGTCAGAGCCCCGCTCTCCTCAATGAGGATCGGATGAAAACGGATCCACCTGTCCATTTTCATCCGATTGACGGATGGAAAATAGGGTTTCCATCTGTCTGGATTTAGCGGATCGGATGTCAGCAGACATGTCAATGCTTACATCCGTCGCTCCATGGGGGTTAATGGAGTGACCGTTCAGGTCTGCCTGAAAAACTGACAGGTGTATGTGTGAAAGGGGTCTTAAAGAATACCCACACATTTATACTATACCTTAAAAAGGAGAAGTGTGGAAATCTAACAAAAAAAACAAAACAAACAACTAACAAAAAAAAAAAAAAAACACAAAATATACTCACCTCCACGCTGCAGTGCTCCACTGCCGGTTCCAACACTGACAACTTGAGCGAGCATGACTTCTCATCACTCTGGAGTTCTGGATCTGCTTTGAACAGAGAGCGCTGTCAGTCACCGGCTCTCAGCTCTGCCCTCCAGTGCTCACTGGTGCACCGGGCTGCGGAGGGGGCGGGAGAGACTGGGTCAGGCTCTCAGCAGCACGCCAAGAGCCCGAGCCAGCTGCTGGTCAGACATCTGGGTGGATCCGGTCGGGGTCCTTCCAGAACCTGGACCCGCTCTGCAATGTTAGCCGACGGTGAGCTTTAGCAAGAGGTATGGCTAAAAAAGTTTTGGCCATACTTCTTTATTAACCACTTTAGGACCACCCGCCACAGTTATACTGCGGCAAGGTGGCTCTATTACCTGAATCGCTGTAGGTGTACGACGCTTTGTGTAAAAGATATAGCGGGCGCTCGGCCCCAGTGACCGTGCACGTGGCCGGCAGGCACGATGTTCGCCGCCCACCCACGATCGCTCCGCACAGAGGCAGAACGGGGATCTGCCAATGTAAACAAAGCAGATCCCCATTCTTTCAAGGTCAGAAGGTGATTAGGAACAGCGAGCTCTCTCTGCCTCCAGTCAGCCCAGCCCCCATACAGTTAGAAACACCTCCCAGGGAACACATTAACCCCCTGATCGCCCCTTCCCCACCAGTGTCATTTATACAGTAATCAGTGCATTTGTATAGCACTGACCACTGTATAAATGTCACTGGTCCCAAAAAAGTGTCCGACCTGTCCACTGCAATGTTGCAGTCCTGCTAAAAATCGCAGATCGCCAATATTACTAGTAAAAAAAAAATTAAAAATAAAAATGCCATAAATCTATCCCCTGTTTTGTAGATGGTATAACTTTTGCGCCAACCAATCAATATGCGCTTATTGCAATTTGTTTTACCAAAGATATGTAGAATACATATTGGCCTAAACTGAGAAAGAAATTTGTTTCTTATATTTTTTTTTGGATATGCATTATAGAAAAAAGTAAAAATTATTGTTTTGTCAAAATTGTCGCTTTTTTTTTTTTTATGTAGCACAAAAAATAAAAAATACAGAGGTGATCAAATACCGCCAAAAGAAAGCTCTAGCTGTGGGAAAAAAGGACGTCAATTTTATTTGGGTACAATGTTGCACGACCGTGCGATTGTCAGTTAAAGCAACGCAGTGCCGTATTGCAAAAAATGGCCTGGTCATTAAGGGGGTAAATCCTTCCGGTCCGTAAGTTCTGCAGACATCACTCCCATCACTCATGTATTTAGATTCACAACTGTCAATAGGAGCTGCTGCATATCACACTCGGCCTGCTTGAGACCTTTCCCTCAAGCCTCAGTGTGTGTCTCACGTGCAGCGGCTGAAGAATGAAGCCTTCATCGATGATTCCTTCTGGAGTCCCCCCCCCCCCAAGCACATACAGACAATCATGTCGATTGAGAACAGGGGAAAGGGAGCTGATGCCATTCATCCTACCCCTCAGACTGATGAAGAGTCATGTGGGACAGCATCCAGAGGATAGGAAGTGAAAAGTTCTCTCCCTGGGAACTAAAGAAGCATGCGCACTTACAGTGGCAATACAATAACCAGAGGATGGGCTGCTACTGCATTGCCACTGACAATAGAGAAGCCCATGGAAACAGCAGGGTCAACCAGTTATTTACAAACAATGGTAAGTTACATTTTTAAAGCTTCTGCATTAAGGTTTCGAAAAACAATATTAAAGAAATGTAGACTGAAAATATCTGGGTTTAATGACACTTATCAGTTATTGTTATCCAAATTCATTTTAGCTAGGCTTCAGCTGCCCATACCTGGTTCCAAAACTGAGGTGGATGGAGGAATCCCCCCCATTTTCTCCCCCTTCCCCAGCCGGAAATTTGTATTGTGACAATGGCACCCACCCTTTTCAGAATACGCTAATCAGTGTTTCACCTGATTGGCTTCAGTTGCTGAGCAATGCAACATTTTTCAACCTGTCTCTTTGAGAGAAGTTGATCAAATAAACCACTTCTGTTGAGCAGGGGAACCCGCACACTTATGGAATTTCAAATTTTCATCTGTGTAAGACTGGCTTTACAAACAAACGGTACCAAAAGATATTGGCTCTGTGTGCACCATTGATTACTAATCCAATATCGCCACATGATGGCAAACTGAACATAAAGAACCACTAACACGATATAATATGCCTTACAAGTGCACAAGGTCAACTTAAATTAGGGCTTTGCTCACCCTAACAAACCAATATGACACAGCTAAACAAGGATGCAATTCAGTGATTTATACATATATTGGCCTCATAGTTATACTCTAAGCTCCCAATACAACAGCAGACAGCCAAAGGCATGCCAATATTTTAACAAACATAATTTGGCATATCCCACCATTCAGAGTATGTTCCCACACAGCAGACCTCATATACAGTATCAGTTTGTTGCTTACAGTACATTGTGCACAATATAGATCCTCCAATCACAAACAGAGCAATGTGCATACATTTCTTTAAAGCAAAATTAGCCTGGGCAATATAGTTATCTAACTTTGGAAAAGCCTTACCAAATGCTATTCATAGGGAATCCTTGGTGTATGACAACTGTGTTTGGTTGCATACGGAGATTAAGCTAAAAATGCAAGCGTTTTTACATTATACACTTTGTTATGCTTTGTGCTTATAAATGGTTCGTACAGTGTGTACTAGTTGTTTAACAGTTAATCACCTTGAAAGCATTCTCAGATTCCATAGACAACAGATCTCCATCGAAAGGAATCAAGTTTAATCGATATTCTTCCCGATGGAAAAAAGATCCAAGAACCCCTAGATCTTTCAGCCGCTGTTCACACAGCAAGCTACGGCGAGGCACAAACAAGATGTGAAAGTCCCGTTGTGGAAATCGACCTTTTTCTTCTCTATGGAAAAGAATTGGTAGAAGGTAAATTTTAACCATATACAAAGTAGACAGTTCCTTATTTTAATTTTAAGCCCTCATACACACGGGCGTTTTTTGAGGCCACTTTTTTGGGCGTTTTTTACAGCTCTCCATGTTATTCAAAGGCCCCCTAAAAACACTGATGTTTTTGAGCAGTAGAGGGCATCGGCATTAGTTAGCTGTAACTAGAACGCGGGACCAGTGCATTCTGAGGCTTTAAAGTTTTGCCGTTTTTGACGCCGATGCCGCAAAACGCTCACCAACACCGTACCGGCATTAACTGGCGTTTTTGACGCCGACGTTTTCTGGTTAAAAAATAGCAGAGAAATTAAAAAAAAAAAAAAACGCCTATTGACGCCGACGCTCACTAATGCCGCTGCAAAACGCCGGAAAAAAACGCTGATTTTTCCCTGATGTCGGACCCCATGTTTTGCTTAATGATGAAGATGCTTTATAAAAAATAAATCCTAACTAACCTCTCACTGTGTAGATGACACTCTAAAACCTGCCCTTACATTCCACACTCATGCCCATTGCTTCAATTATTTCTACGGCCCTTACAGAAGATTCTGTGCTAAAAAAATAAATAAATAAAGGATTTTTCACCCTCTCTCTCCCAACAGTATTCAGGTTTGGCATCCGAAACCAAGCATGTCACATGTGCCATAAACTTATTTTAGAAGGAGCGTGTAAAGGTAAAACCTGTCAAATTATTTTGCTTAGTGTCTGATTTAGGAGATTTTCCTTTACTTCCTTTCTAAGAGACACAACATGTAGTACAAGGAAATCTCTCCAAAGGAAAATCTTTCTTTGACAGCTGTTACTGCAATAAGTATCCCTACTGGAAGATTTCATCTCCACTTCTCCTGCAGTGACAACTCAAAATGCTGGATATGCTTTTAGACAATGATTGCCAGGACAAACCTGAGAGTATGAATCTCCCCAGCTAGGAAAATCAAGAGGAAAATAAAAACTGACAGGGCCTTTAACCATTCTGCATTATATCCAAGATTAAAAAATAAAATAAATGTGTAACTTTAAATACATGTAAAAAACTACACACATAACACCAGTGCACCTTCTATACAGTACAGAAGGTTAGTTGAGAGTTTGTTATTCCACAGATTTCTTTTAAATTATAGCAAGAGACAAAATCTTGAACACATGGTTGGAGCAACCCCGTAACTATTACAGAACCATCAGTATGACTGTCCTCCCAAGGTCCTTTTACTGGTGTCCCAAGCCCACTTTTGAGGTTTCTTTTTCTTAACCACGTCTCTCTTTGAGTGACAGCGGCCCTCATTTATGTACCCCGATTTTCAGCCTCTATCGTTGTGGAAGCTTGGAGATCAGTCATTATCCTTCCTGTCCTATGATGTTGCATGCATTAATGTCTTCTAATCATATCTTACCATAGGGTCTTTATGCCCCCCCCCCCCAATGGCAGTTCAAGCATGCTTTGTCTGTAAATCTGTAAATGTGGAGCTGTATCTATGTTATTGACTGTAATTTTTAACTTGATTGTTTTTTTTCCCTTTCTGGCACTGTCTTCTTTCTTCCTCCACTGTATTTTGATTTAATTCAATAAATAGAATTTATAAAAAAAAAAATTATAGCAAGAGGGTGATCATACAGCATCTAAATATGTCTAAGCCATTTAGAGGTGTTACAGCTAACTCAGTTACCAGTGTTAGGCAGGCCATACACAAAGTGAATTTCTTTCCTGCCACCACAGGCAGTGGTGACAGGGGAATCCCTCCCACTGAGCCATTGTATTATCCCAGTTGGGGGAGGGAAGCTATCTTCACCGGGCAAAGACAGTGATTTTTGCTAGGGGCTCTATCAGCTGCTAGCGATAATTGTGTGTAAAATCAGGCAGACTGGTTGTACCCAGGTTGATCGACTGAAATTATTTTAAGCGGTTTATAGCTGGCCTTATGACAGAAAATTGATCATTTAGCATACAAACCTCCGAATGTTCTCAGCAATAATGTCCATAAGTTCAAGTCTAGGCCTGACAAAAAATATGATGTTTTTAACATCTGATTGTGGCAAAGGCCCCAACTTAAGTGTAAACATTTTTTCAACTTCATGTTCCTGAAATTGGAAAAATAAACATGGTTTAATCAAAAAAAGTGGAAGGCATAAGAATGAAGCACTGCAAAATAATAAAAGTGAAAAATACCTTTAAAAGTGAATACTGTGCAATTAATCCAAAAGGTCCTGTCAGATATTCATCCCACACAATAGCCTGCAAAAAAAAAAAAAAATCAATTAAAAGTTGTGAGGTTGCTCCATGGGGAAGGGTGACATTGGGTGTTAAAAATCGAAGTGGTTAAAAAAAAATTATTGCACAGAGCAAGCATACCTTCAGGGTATATGTAGCACTAGATGAGAACCCCAGCAGTACAGATGAGGCCAAATGTATCGGCACCCCCTTCCTCCATTGGTCATGAAATAAACTGGAATTCATGCAAGTACATAAAAACCACCTTTCTTCATTTTATAGTCCAAAAGAGAAAGACACTCATGAAAAGTCAATAAATCCCTACCAACACTTTTCTGCTGCTAGAGCTCTTAAAAAGACCTCAGCCAGATTAACAAATTCCTGCCACCAGGTTCAGTAACTTTACTGGCACACGTGGCAGATTCAGGTAGTTCTTAATACTTTTTTTTTTTTGGGGGGGTACCTAGATTTGTTAAGAACCCACTCCCACTTCCGCTTGGATTGCCTAGGTGATTCCACTGGCAGTTTTGCCCCATGTCTCCCTGCCTGCAGCCTTGTGGGACACATCACAGGTCCTAGGAGGCTGCAGGACCATTCACAAAGCGCGGTGTGGTTTGCACATGCACAGTAGGAAGCCGGCTGGGAATCTGCCAGCTGTCACAGCCGGCTTTGCACACTAAACAAACCAGCACCGAGGACCCGAAAACTGGTGAGGAACCAGCCCCAGTGAGGGTGGCACTAGATCCTTGGACTGGTAAGTGTCTTTTTTAAAAGTCAGCAGCTACAGTATTTGTACTTGCTGACTTTTATTTTTTTTTTAATGCACCAAATTCAAAAATAATTACCTCTGGTTTATAGATAACAAAACTGGAGGTAATGAAGACCTACTCAATGTTGGCTTACAGAGACAGGCAAAGTACAATGTGTAGCAATGTGGTTGTTGGGAAACTAGCATCTGTTAAGCCATCAATCTCTGCCCACCCACCTACAAAACTCCTCCCTCCTGCACTGTCTGTGTGATAGCAACAACAGCTGGGTGTCATCCATCTCAGAAGACTGAAAACAATGAACAGCTAGTGGCTGGAAAGAAGGAAGGGAAGGAGGGGAGGGGGAGGGAAAAGAAGGAAAAAGGAAGAAAAGAAGGCAAAAGGAAGAAAAGAAGGAAAAGGAAAGAAATAAAAGGATAGCAGAGAGGTGAGTACCGCTGCTCCAGGTGAATGGATTCTGACAGGGCAGACCCCAATGAGTGCTAGCCACGGCTCGTCTCCATCTGGCAGTGTAAAAAAAGGAAGGAGCGACTACACCTCAAAGAAAGTCCGAAAAAGTATCTTCGTTTATTGAAGCATCAAATTAGCATGGTACAGGATGAACCGGGTCAAGGCAGACGCGTTTCAAACTTAACAACAATGCTTATTCACTGCGTGTGAAATTCGTCTCCCATTGACCTGGTTCATCCTGTACCATGCTAATTTGATGCTTCAATAAATGAAGATACTTTTTCGGACTTCCTTTGAGGTGCAGTCGTTCCTTCCTTTTTTTTTTTTTACACTGCCAGAAGAAAAGAAGGAAAAGGAAGAAAAGAAGGAAAAGGAAGAAAAGAAGGAAAGGGAAATGAGAGAGTAGGGGTTCAGCGTCATAATATATTTGAACACCCCCCTGAGTGACATAAAAAAAAAAAAACCCAAAGCCGGTGTTTCGTCAGATTAGGTGACCCGACAAATCCTGTTACGGAAGTGAAGTACAGTCGCTGCCATCTTGCTATACCCAGCACTCCATTGCAGTAAGGATACAGTGAGAAGGCATGCGGACATCTTGTTACACCCACTGGTGTTTATAATTTCACACTTAGTTGTAACAGTAAACTGAAATTACATAGCAAAATACATTATTTTGAAATCTGTCTCACTGTTTAGATAGATGTTCAATTTTAAAAGCAGCGGTGTTCTGTCACATTAGCAAAGCTGTCAGATCAGCAGGCTTGCTGCTGCTTTTAAAATTAAACATCAAAACAGTGTCATGTATTTGGAAATACCGTATTTCAGTATGTAAACTCTGTTTACTGTGTGAAATAAAATAACTGTGAAATTAAAAACTCTGGTAGGTGTAATAAGATGTCCGCTTGTCGCCTTCACTGTATCCTTAGTGCAGACAAGTGCGGGGTGTAGCAAGATGGCAGCCTAATCTGACCAGTGTATGGCAATATAGTCAATTTATCAAGATCTCCAACTACGTCACTTCCGGTTACTGTAAACCGTATGTAATTGGAGATTCTGAAGACTTGCCGTTTTTACACAACACCGGAAACCAGAAACACTCCAGTACACTCTATTATGAGCGGATATTCTTAGTCCGTTCCGAAACTAACCAACAAAATGGCCACCTCCACCGCAGCAACAATTTTTTTTTTTTTATCGTTACCCGCTGATGTGTCAAAACCAGCAAAATCTTCATGTACCGGAGTGTTTACGGTTCCCGGTGTTGTGTCAAAACAGCAAGTCGTCTAAATCTTCAATTACAGATGGTTTACAATAACAAGAAGTGACGTAATTGGAGATTTTGATGAATTGGCTACTTTGACATAACACCGGCACTCTACCATTTCATATTATATCCAAAACTAAGAAAAGAAAAACAGTTTTTGGTAATATCTCATTCTATGAACGTCAATCTACAGCCAGAATAGAGTGTGTCTATGGATCAATGTAGGCCAGATATATAGTAGCTGCAGCAGAACAGGCCTTAGTATGGAGGCAGGGTGACACCGGAAGCGCACACAGCAGACTTGTGTCTCGTCACTAAAGACAAATCCCCCTTCCCTCACCTTACTGCCAGCACACTTATCCAGGAACTCCCGCAGCTCAATCCGCATCGCCTCCCGCAAAACGTTCATGTTCACCCGCCCACAAGATAGATGGGTCGCCATGTTGAAGATTTTTCTCACAGGACAATTCATGTGACTAGTCATGTGACGGGAAGCCGCGCAGGGCACACAGCTAGTGACACACTCCCTTCTTCTAGGAGGCTTCACCTGAGAGTAGTAATATGGCCGGAGCGGTGTCGTTTGGTCATGTACGCATGCGCTGTGCTTTCACAAGAGCTTTTGTACTCGAGTAATGGGAGTGGACATGAGTGACACTGACTGAATTGGGGACAGGGCTGGATTTCTATGGAGGCAAAAGGGGCCCCCCTCTATAAAAAAAATTATATATATATTTATATATATGTAGTGATATTTTAAAAAATGATATAAAAAAAATAAAATATACAATGTATAATAAAAATGGAAAATTGTATCAAATACTTACCGTAACTTTCCTTTACATATGATATAGCTCCACCCCTATATCCACCCACAGGACCTGTTTAGCGCTATAAAAGTCTGACTGAGAGCTACCTCCCCCATTCTCTGTATAAGGCCTCATGCACACAGGACGTTAAAAATAAATTCTAAAAATGTTAGTAGCTTTGTAGTGAGGTTGTCAGCGTTTTGCACTAGCATTTTTCAGTTTTTTTTTTTTCAATGTGAGTGTCATTTTTTGCGCATTTTTACAGCTAAAAAACGTTTCTCAGAACCCTCAGGTCTTGGGGTTTTTTTTACAGCTCAAAAGTCACTGCTAAAAACCGTTGATAACAGCCTGTGTGTGCATGAACACACAGGATAAGATGATGGAGGGTTTACTTACTGTAGGAAAAAACGTCTGCAGATAAAAACAGCTGCTGTAAAAACGTCCTGTGTGCATGAGGCCTAAAGCACAAAGATCCGAGGGACGGTTACGTATGCTGCCATGTATTGGCATCAGGAAAGGAAAATTAAGGTAATTTGACATCCTAAAATGTCACCAGCCGCCACTGGCCAGCACTATCATCCCACCCCCCCGCCCCCATACATGAGAGGAGTGAGGGCTCAATCTGCTCATCTTGCTCCCGCCCCTACACCTCTGTATCTGCCCACACTCCAATCCCCAGTGCTGTGCCTCAGAAAAGGGTAGTGGGGGCAGGAAACTTGAAGCCCAGCAGCCGCAGATACATCCGGATGAGAGGCACAGACTGCCAAGGGGTGAGTGAGCTCACTATCCATCCCTCTCTGTGACTGAAATCTCCCTCCTCTCCCCTTCTCTCTTCTGTCTCTAAATGAGTACACTAAGGTAAATTAGGGTTCTCAGAGCACCCGTTACATTAGAGTTACCCTTTCCATTGGAGTCCACAGAGTACCCCCTTAAAGTGTAAGGGGGAACTCTGTGGACTCTGATTTAAAGGGGGCTCTAGGAACCCTGATTAAAGGAGGATGCAGGGACCTCTGATGTAAATGTGGCTCTGGTTACAAGAGACACCCTTACATCAGAGTTTCCCTTTACACCAGAGGCCACAGTGTTCCCCCTTACATCAGAGTCCTCCCATACATCAGAGTTCTCAGTGTTCCCTCTTAAATCAGGGTTCCCAGAGCATCCCTTATGTCAGAGTTCCCCGAGTTCTCCCATACATCAGAGTCTGCAGAGTCACCCCTTACAGTGTAAGGGAACTCTGCAGATTCAGATGAAAAATGGCAACTGTGTGGACTCTTGTGATTAACTTCATATCATTAGAAATGTTATTTAATCACAAAATATATGTATAGTTTATACTATAAAAAAATATAGCTGTGTGCCACTAAAGTGTTCGGGTTTGACTTGAAGAAAAGTTGGCAACCCTACTGCTGGATCCACCCTGTAGTGTTTCAAGAACATATGATGGGATGACCAGCTAGCCACCTTGCAGACTGTCTCCAGAGACACTCCTGCCCTAGCCAGCCAAGAAGAAGACATCGCCCTGGTTGAGTGAGCCCGGTGAATGGTTTTTACTATTCAGGCTGAGATTGTTTTGGCCGAAGCCTCTTTCCCCTTAAATTTTCCGGTAGGTATGATGAAAAGTCTGTCAGAACGTCTGACTGCAGAAGTGGCCTGGCGATAGGCTTTGGGAATGTCAAACTCGTGCAGGCCAGCATCTGATTCTGCTGGAAAGGCTGGAAGCACTCATTCACTGAAGAGATGAAATATTGATACCACTTTTGGGACAAAGTGATCCAATGGTCTCAGCGCAACCCCGTCTGGGAAGAACATGGTAAAAGGTTCGGCTGCTCCCAATGCTTGGAATATATATGGCTCTCAAATCTGGGAGATATTGTTATGCCAATGTCATGATTGGTTCCACCTCTCTCAAGAGAGATTGGCTGTGCATCCCGCCTTGTCGCTGTATGTAGGACACTGCTGCCATGTTGTCTAGACGGAGCCGAACTGGGCAACCCTGTATGTAAGGCAGCAAGGTGGCTAATGCCATGAGTGCTGCTCAAAGTTCCAGAATGTGGGAAACTAGGCCCTGAGTGGGAAATTCCTATCGGCCCTGGATCTTGTTCGCAGGTGGCGCCCCACCCTGCTTCTCTGGCACCTGTGGTAACAATGATCCATGGTTGCGGCCCTAATAGATGATGCTGTACTAGCGTGTCTTGTCGTGTCCACCACCAGAGGTTCTGGTGCATCTAGCTGGTGATCCCGATTGGCTGGGCTACACAAACCTTCTTCCACTGCATCAGGAAGCCCTGTTGGAAAACTCTGAGTTTCCAGTGAGCCCAGGGGATCATCGGGATACATGAAGCCATTGTCCCGAGAAAACTCATGCACTGGGATGATGACATCACTGGTGCAGCCAATGCCTGTTGGAACTTCTCCCTAATTTTCGAGAATTTCTGAAGAAGCAAAGAAACTGTGGCCGTCTGAGTATTGAACTGTGCCCCCAGGTAGACCATACTCTGTGTAGGTGTCAGCTGGGTTTTTTGATAGTTGACTATCGAACCGAATGACCGCAAGGTGGACAGCAGGAGCTCCTTCTGCCTCCGCAAAAGGTCTTGTTCCTGGGCCAGGAGGATGATGTTGTCCAAGAAATGATGGACTCTGAGCCCTGTCTCCCTCAGTGGGGCCAAGTCTGCAATCAGAAACTTGGTGAAGGTTCGAGGAGAGGTGGATAGGCTGAAGGGAAGGCAGACAAATTGGTAATGCCTGTCCCCCAAGGTGAACCCGAGGAACTGTTGGTATGACTAAAGACTCGGGACATGCAGGTAGGCAGGGGCGTTGCTAGGGAAAAAGACCAGGGGCTGTAGTCTGAAGAAATGTGGCACACTTTGTGCGCCGCAGCAAAAAATGGGTGTGGTCTAAACTAAATAGCGGGCGTGGCTTAAAGGGCCATGGTTTTGGGGTGTGGCTCACATCTGAGATGAACGAGGGATGGAGGAAGGAAGGAAGGAAGGAAGAAAGAAAGAGATAGGGAGGGAAGGAAAGAGAAGAGAAGGAAGGAAAGAAAGAGGGATGGAGGGACAGCAGGCACAGATTCTACACCATAAAAACAATATGTGTATTCCAGAAAGTTTAACAATCAGCAGATAAAGATACTCCAATCACCTGGTGTTATCACTTCAATCATCCCAGCACCGTGGTTGGTATGGTGTCAGGATGATTGAAGCGCATTATTTCTATTATTACATTCTAATATAAAATGAAATAGTTCAACTCACCATAATGCAGAATCAGTGGGAGCACTTGCCACGTTGCCTGCCACCAGATGCCATCAGGTGTCCCCAGCGGAGTCCCTCCTTCCATCAGGTGCCCCCAGCAGAGTCCCTCCTTCCATCACAGGTGCCCCCCAGCGGAGTCCCTCCTTCCATCACAGTTGTCCCCCAGTGGAGTCCCTCATTCCATCACAGGTACCCCCCAGCGGAGTCCCTCCTTCCATCACAGGTGCCCCCAGCGTAGTCCCTCCTTCCATCACAGGTGCTCCCAGCGGAGTCCCTCCATCCATCAAAGGTGCCCCCAGTGGAGTCCCTCCTTCCATCACAGGTGCCCCCAGTGGAGTCCCTCCTTCCATCACAGTTGCCCCCAGCGGAGTCCCTCCTTCCATCACAGGTACCCCCAGAGGAGTCCCTCCTACCATCACAGGTGCCCCG
>BLSH010500869.1:83989-98825 GCA_018402905.1 Glandirana rugosa | reverse complement strand
CCTTCCTGATTGCATACAAATTGAAACTCTTAAAGTTTGACCTCATATTATATGGTTTTGGTAAATCTGAAGACAAAAGTCTACAGAAAATTGTATAGTGTCTATGGGTCTTAAGATGTGGGACTAAGAGAAGCTTGAACCCAGATGGACTCCGACGTAGTCAGCAGGTAATGTATTTTGGACTATTCCTCCTTACAAAACATCTCCAGTTCAGTTAGGTTTGATGGTTGCAGAGCATGGACAGCCCGCTTCAAATCACCCCACAGATGTTCAATGATATTCAGGTCTGGGGACCAGGATGGCCATTCCAGAGCATTGTACTTGTTCCTCTGCATAAATGCCCGAGTAGATTTTGAGCAATGTTTTGGGTCGTTGTCTTGTTGAAATATCAAGCCCCGGCGTAACTTCAACTTTGTGACTGATTGCTTAACATTATTCTCAAAAATGTGCTGATATTGAGTGGAATCCATGCAACCCTCAACTTTAACCAGATTCTCAGTACTGGCACTGGCCAAACAGCCCCACCGCATGATGGAACCTCCACCAAATTTTACTGTGGGTACAAAGTTTTTTTTGGAACGCTGTGTTCTTTTGCCGCCATGCATAACACCCCTTGTTATGACCACAATGAAGCTGGCTTGTCCAAATGTGCATTTGCATACCTCAAGCAACTCCGTTTGTGGCGTGTGTGCAGAAAAGGCTTCTTTCGCATCACTCTCCCTGTGCGCTGAATTGTTGAACGATGCACAGTGACACCATCTGCAGCAAGTTGATGTTGTAGGTCTTTGGAGGTGGTCTGTGGGCTGTTTTTGACCGTACTCACCATCCTTCGCCTCTCCAATATTTTATGTGGCCTGCCACTTCTGGCCTTAACAAGAACTGTGCCTGTGGTCTTCTATTTCCTCACTATGTTCCTCACAGTGGACACTGACAGCTAATATTTATGAGATAACTTTTTGTAGCCTTCCCCTAAACCATAATGTAGAACAATCTTTGTTTTCAGGTCATTTGAGAGTTGTTTTGAGGCCCCCATGTTGCCACTCTTCAGAGGAGAGTCAAAGAGAACAACAACTTGCAATTGGCCCCCTTAAATACCTTTTCTCATGATTAGATGCACCTATCTATGAAGTTCAACGTTTAATGAGCTCACCAAACCAATTGTGTGTTCCAATTAATCAGTGGTAAGTAGTTACAGGTATTCAAATCAACAAAATGACAAGGGTGCCCAAATTTATGCACCTGTTTAATTTAGTTTTGATGCATATTACACATTTTCTGTTAATCCAATAAACCTCATTTCACTACTGAAATATTACTGTGTCCTACAGTTATTTGATAGATCAAAATGAAATTGCTGATCCAAACACCAAAATATTTATAAATGACAATCATGGAAATTGTCAGGGGTTCCTAAACTTTTGCATACAACTGTAACTACGACTGCTCACAGTATCCGGCTGAAATAACTTAATCTGATCGGAGAGGGTTACGCGCGCCAGTCCTCAGTCTCAGAACAAGCTGCATACCGGAAGTGACGCGGCGCACCTCTAGCTTGAACTTCCGGTTGGATTGTCAACATCCGGTTTGGCCGGACGCTGGAAATACACGATAATGTCCAAGAATCGAACTGGAAAGGTTGGGCGTTCCATGCCTCGCTTTCAACCAAACGGGGACTGGGATGCGACGCTGCCCATAGTTGGAACAGCCCTCCATTCTCTGTAACAACATCCGGACAGAATGGACACCTGAAGCAACATAGTAGTAACCATACATCTACATTGTGTACATGGACAACATTATATGGACAAAACACAAATAATATATACATTACAACAACTATAAAAGTACTCATTAAAAACACATTAAATGTATTATGTTACCCCCAATGAAAACAAAGGTCAAAGCTGTAGTGGAAAGTCAAAAAAGAATTGGAAATATAAATTAAGATCAAAAATAAAGATAAAATAAAATAAATAGATAATAAACCCCTGTCTAAGCAGTACTAATAAAAGAATTGATGTCCCATTTAATATTCATCCCATATGGCTAATAGCACTTTAAGTCATAGATCCAGTATGTTTCGAGACGAGACACACCTCTAACATTGGAACTTCCTCTCCATGGGGATACATATTTGTCAATAATGGAAAATTCTTTACCTTTTGAGGTAGTGTTTTGGAACAATATGATTGATGGACCCCTTTTTAATACTTGCTATATGTTCGTTAACACGAGTAGTAAACTAACGTAAAGGCCTCCCTACGTATTGTTTTTTACATGGACATTGACGACATCCTCCTCCTATGGAAGGGCACATGTGATACATTGGAAGAGTTCATGACAATTTTAAATGAGAATGACCGTGGCATTTCATTGACATATGAGGCTAGCGGTGAAGGTATACATTTTTTTGGATCTAGAAATATTTAAGAAAAATGGGAAACTGGAGATGAAAACATTTTTCAAAACTACCGATCGTAATAGTTATATCCCTATGGACAGTGGACATCATAAATCTTGGTTAAAATCAGTCCCCCATAGCCAAATGTTGCAGTTAAGACGCAATTGCATGGATCCTTCTATTTTCTTACAACAAGCTAAAGAATTAAAGCAACAATTTCAACATAAGGGATATTCTGCAGTTATAATAGATGATGAAATCCATAAGGCTTATCAGACCGACATATTATCTTTGCTAGAGGATAAACAGCCTATGACTAATTCTGATAAATTCAAATGGGCGTTTTTTACCACCTTTTCCAGCCAATACAAACAAATTAAGAATATTTTTAAAAGACATTGGGAGGTTTTAAAAAATGACAGGGTACTGGGCCCTATCCTTCCCGTACAGGCTAATGTAATCTATAGGGGTGCACAGTCAATTAGAAACCAAATAGCTTTGAATGTGATAGACCCTCCAGTAAAACCTATGTTCTTTCAAGATATGAAGGGATATTACCCGTGTCGTAGATGTAATGTTTGTCTACACAATTGCACTAAGAAGAAAACGTGCACTTTCACATCTACTACTACAAATCGTATATATGAAATGAGACATTTCACTACCTGCGCTACGAAATACATTGTATACTTAATTACTTGTCCATGTAAAAAAACAATACGTAGGGAGGATTATACGTTAGTTTACTACTCGTGATAACGAACATATAGCAAGTATTAAAAAGGGGTCCATCAATCATAGCGTTCCAAAACACTACCTCAAGTTTCACAACAAAAATCCACAAGGTACAGAATTTGCCATTATTGACAAATATGTATCCCCATGAAGCGGGAGTTCCAATGTTAATGGTGTGTCTCGCCTCGAAACATACTGGATCTATGAATTAAAGTGCTATTGGCCATATGGGATGAATATTGAATGGGACATAAATTCTTTATTAATACTGCTTAGACGGGTTTATTATCAATTTATTTTATTTTATCTTTATTTTTAGTCTTAATTTTTATTGACAATTCTTTTTTGACTTTCCACTACAGCTTTGACCTTTTGATTTTATTGGGGGTAACATAATACATTCAATGTGTTTTTAAGGAGTACATTTATAGTTGTTGTAACTTATATCTTATTTGTGTGTTGTCCATATAATGTTGTCCATGTACACAATGTAGATGTGTGGTTACTACTATGTTGCTTCACGTGTCCATTCTGGCCGGAGGTTGTTACAGAGAACGGAGGGCTGTTCCAACTATGGACAGCATCGCATCCCAGCCCCCGTTTGGTTGAAAGCGAGGCAAGGAACGCCAAACCTTTCCGGTTCAATTGTTAGACTGTATCGTCTATTTCCAGCGTCCGGCCAAACCGGATGTTGGCAATCCGACCGGAAGTTAAAGCTTGAGCTGCACCGTGTCACTTCCAGTATGCGGCTTGTTCTGAGACCGAGGACTGGTGCATGTAACCCTCTACGATCGGATTGAGTTATTTCAGCTGGATACTGTGAACAGTTGTAGTTACCTGTATATTCAAAATTGATAATGGGTTTTGGCTCTGTGACCAGTGAGATCATATGATTGGGTCGGACGGTAAGCCCATGTGACCGTGACGTTGCGTAATGTCGCCCCTCCTTCCCACTGGTGATTGGCTGTTGTGACCACATGGTCAAAGGGTCGATTCATTATTGGCTGTTCCCGGTCTTCAATTGAGGCTTGGAACTCACGCCGGAACCAGGTGGAAATGAGTGAACGGCGTGATCCAAATTAACAACCTCTGAGGTAATCAATGATAAGTTATATATAGCGCAATGGTGGTGAGCGGACCCATACCCCAGTTGAAGTCCATTTGAGACAAAACGCGTTGGTGAAAGGGTGTCCGCTCCAGACCATTGCGCACAGTCTCTGTGCACAGGTTATTGTATATTTTTGCCTATACTCTTGGATTTGATGTAAGTGCAATACTTTTAAATAAATTCCCTTTCTGAATGGTTTTACACTATGTGGAGGCTTCTTTCTGTTTTTTATTAATACCTAGTATAAGCGCTTGAGTGAGTCTGAAAACAGTGAAGACCCCCCAGTGGATGTTTGTTACAGGCTGTTTACTACAGGCTTTGTTCAAGTTGTCCTAGGGTAAGTGTACCCAACCATTTCTTTATCGGTGGAGGCACTTATGCCGCATATACAAGTTATAAAAATTGCAGTTCATTACGGGCTTTGTACAAGCTGTGCCAGGGTAAGCGTACCCAACTAGGCCTTTGGTGGTGGAAGCACTTTAATGTTGTATATAAGTCACAAATAATGGACAATATGGTGTGATGTTCACCTACATGCTGGATATGAACTAATTATGAACACTTGACCAACTCATTTATTTATCTGACAAATTTATTATTGTTTTATAACTTTTGATATTTGTATGTTGGATATGTTGATTGTCGACTATCTATGAGCATTTGATTAATTCATTGAGCATTTCAATATTGGTTTATTTTTTCCAAATGTTTTATTTATATGGAGGTGAAAGACAGAATAGACAGCTTAAAGATATAAAAGATGTACAATCACATGTTACAACATATAAAGTTAAGCTTTACCATATTAAACAAATATATAAGAAGCACCGTACTATGAGAATCTCATTAGTTAGTACAGTGTCTCTACAGCTTTCGTCTCCGCCAGTTTTTTTCCTTATTACAGCTAAATAGAGTGAAAAAGAAAAGAAATGTGAGTAAAAGAAGAAAGCAGAAAAAGCTGTAATGAGAGGAGGGGGGGGGGGGAGAAAAAAAAGTGGGGGAAGGGGGGGGGGCTGAGGGGGTGGAAGGGACTGGGTAGATATGGATATCTAGGAGCATCTGAGGTCTACCTGTTTTATGGACCTGTTTACCTCTTACCGAGCATAATCGGCAGACCCGGAAGATACGCTATTAGCTCAAGCAGCTGTGACATCCTCGAATAGGGAACGACCCTCATCAGAAAGCTTTGGAGTATTTTTCGTGTTGATGTCTGGAGGTAAGGACAAGGTTTTCTAATTTGTTTATCTCCTCGGCTTTCCTAAGCCAGAGGCTAATAGAAGGAGGCTGTGGAGATTTCCATTTTAGAGGTATACACATTTTGGCTGTGTCAAGAAGGTGTCGTAGAATTGACTTCTTATAAGTTTTTCCGGAATATCTGAGGCATGGGGTAGAAAGAATGCCGGATCACTAAGGATTTCTCTGTCCGTGAATTTTTGTATGACATGTTGGATCGTCTTCCAAAACCGCTCGAGTTTAGGGCAGGACCAAAAAATGTGAAGCTATGTTCCCTGTTCCCTATGACATCTCCAACATCAGTCAGATGTTGAGGGAAAGAAACTATTTAATCGTGTTGGTGTATAGTACCACCGCAACAGAATTTTAAAGTTAGTTTCTTGGATCTTGGTACAAATGGAAGACTTGTGTGTGAATGTTAGGATGTTATAGCATTTAGGACTGAAAGCGCAATTCAGGTCTCGTGCTCATGCTAACAAAATGGGCAATTGATAGGATAGGATATTTGTATGTTGGATATGTTGATTGTCGACTATGAGCATTTAAATAATGAATTGAGCATTTCAATATTGGTTTATAACTTGTGTAACACATGTCTATTCATTTATTTAGTTTTTGGACACAAAAGCACTTTAGCACACTTATCTTAGCACGGCATTTTATCTGCATTTTCCGTTCACAACTAGTTGGGTTGTTGTGGCAGCTGCTTACATTATAGGGAGCGCAGCATAATTCATACTTTATATTTTTACAAAGGAAAATGCATACAGAAGTCCATGTTATAACAATTTCTTTGAAAAAGAAAACCTGCTTCTAAGAAAGGAAAATGCAAAATACGACAGTGACCTAGCAGCTGTTTTTCATCCTCATTTTTGCACTGAAAAGCCAATGTGCAAATTTTTATTTTGCATATGGCACCTTTTAGAGATACATTAATATATTATATACTGTTATCTATGGCAAGCTGTTAAAAAAAGGATTCTGCTTATCGGCATTCAATAATAACTAAAACCAAACCATTTATATTTGATATTTAAAGAGATTTAAACTTGTTATTTTCTGTGTCTATGTCCTAGTGGAAGCAACAAGAAGCAAGAGGAAATCTATTGATGTCCTTATTGCAAGGTTTCCTCTCTATTTCTGTTACAGTGACAACTCCAAATTATGGATTTTTCTTCAATCTCAGTATCAGTCTACTATAAACAGAGAGAAAGTGGATCTCCTTAGCAGGGACACAAATATCAGTAAAATCTGGCAAGCTTGCTAACCCTCTCCCTGCTCTATTCTAAACAGAAAAGTTTGAATATACTAAAACTGGTGCATACATAATCTGGTGCAGCTGTGCACAGTGATCAATCCACTTCTAACTTTAGCTTGTTCAATTAAGCCTTGACAATAAGCCCCGTTGACACTGAATGTGACTTTGATATCGCTCTACTTACACATGATTTCAACGACACCGGTCAGTGCGATTTCATGTGGGTCTTGCCAACATCTGTGCAATTTCATGCACAGGTGTCAATGCAAGTCGCACATGAAATCACCAAAAATAGTGCAGGAAACTTTTTGAAATCGGTGCAAGTCGGAGCTGCACCGATTTGAACGGTTCCATAGGCACAATTAGGGTGTGACTTGTCATTCCATTTTGAACTGTCAAATCACATGACAAGAAGCACTGGTGTGAACAGGGGCTAACCTAGAAGCTGATAGGTCACTATGCACAGCTTCACCAGATTCGGTGTGCTCCAGTTTTAGTATACAGTATCCACCACTTTAGGTAAAAAAACAATATGATGATACTAAGCATGTAGTGAGAAAGCAGCAAACATTGATGTTTAGACATGGTAAGCAGATGAGCAATTTGGAAGTGAATTGAATAGTTTTTTTTTTTTTAACAGGTAGGGAATTGAATAGTTTAAGTAAATCTGATATAAACCTGGGCAATTTACGATGGACATATGTAAAATTGATCAGTAGATCCAGAGATAGCCAAATTTATAGGCAAATCTTGACTCTTCCTGTAAATGTTGAGCCCGATTCTTGTACCCTCCTTCCTCTAGCTTCTTTGTTGGTCAACGGGTAGGGAAGCTTGTGGGAATAAGGGTGAATGGCTAATTTCAACTTTTATAGGATACATGGAGATTTACATGAACTCAAACAAATTGAATGGAAAGATTACTGCATTAAGAGTTTTTATTGGCACCTCTCCAGTGCTACAATTGTCCTGCATGCCCTTCATTGCAGAGCTGCATCCTTTGTAAGCTTATTTGGCAATCAATATATCTGAGAATGTCCCAAGCATTGGTTTTTCCTTCTAGAGCAAAACAGTAATATTGTCTCTTGAAGGACCATGCCATTTTGCTATCAAACTATATGGACCTGGGTCTGGGAGTCAAGAGATCTGAAATGTAGCTGCATCTCTTTGTCCACTGCCCTCCTAGCCACCCCCAGCAAATTGGATTATAAACCCTTTTAACTCCAGCGCTGGGAGACAGACCTACACCAGAACTTTTTACAAAGTCAAGACATCAATCTGCCTCAGACTCCAGGAGACCAACATTAACCAGATGGTACAGAACTCCATCAGTCTTTCATAAATTGTATCCTAATATCTCTGACCGATGCTAGATATATGAAAATGCTTGAAGGACTATTTTTCACATGTTCTGGTCTTACCCAAAATTGACTACTTTCTGATGCAGAGAATGCGGTTGTCGAATGACTGCACGTCCAATTTTTTCCAAAATCGGCTGTCCAGGATTTTGTCTAGCATACTGATAGTAGTAAAATTATCGTTTGACAAAGGCAAACGTAGTGACGTGCTACGAGCATATTAAGGCCTCATACACACGGGCGTATATAAAAAAATAAACAAAACGTCGGGCCCGACGTCAAGGAAAAAAAGGCGACGTTTTTCGGCGTTATGTATTGACGTTTTTCGGCGTTAGTGAGCGTCGGCGTCAATAGGCGTTTTTTAAAACAAAATCATCCCTCTGCTATTTTTCAACCTAAAAACGTCGGCGTCAAAAAACGCCGGAAAACGCCGGTATAATAATAGGTGGCATATGGTGGCATATGTTGGCGTTTCTTGGCATATTGTGGCGTCTGCGTCAAAAAACGTCAAAATGTTACAGCCTCAGAACGCGATGGCCATGGGTTCTACTTTCTGCTCACTAACGCCGACGCCACCTACAGCTCAGAAACGCCGACGTTTTTATGGGGCCATTGACTAACATGGAGAGCTGCAAAAAACGCCGGCGTCAAAAAACGTCCGTGTGTATGAGGCCTAAGAGGAAGTTCAGTTGAATGTGAATTACGTACGCAGGTTTACAGGACCTTTTTACTTCTGGACCGTTCCTGTGTTCCAAACATGCATGTTTGTACTTTCAACTTTTGTTTGTCCAACTTCTGTACAGACGAGCCGAAAATCGGACGAGGCCTTGTCAGCAGGCAAACATTTTCTAGTCAGCTCACCCAGCTTTTGTTGGACGATAATTGAAGATCGGCTGTCTAATGGAGCATACTAACGGTCAGATTATAGGACAGGCTGTCGTACAAAAATTTTCGGCCGATAATGGGACCATGTGTACGGACGGACTTTTAGAACAATCTTGCAGAAAAATATGTACTTTAAACTCAGATATAATTAAGGGATTTTATTAAAACTTACCATAAAATCCTTTTCTCTGAGTTCACTAACAGACGCAGCTCTCCATTGACATGTGGGTTATATGCAGATCCTATTAGGAGTTAACTAGGCAAAGAAAGAAAGCAAGCTGGCCCCTCCCAGGGGGCTGTCCTCTCTTCCCATATAATCCCCCTACTCAGCTCAGTACATCAGTTCGTAACAAGCCGTACCGAAAAAAACACAGAGGGGTGGGTGCTGCGTCTGTCAGTGAACTCAGAGAAAAGGATTTTACGGTAAGTTTTAATAAAATCTATTTTTCTCCTGCGTTCACTGACAGACGCAGCTCTCCAATGACATGTGGGGATGTCCCAAAGCTGTGTCATTAAGGAGGGGTGGCTAAACGACAACAACTATACCCAACAGAACCTCTGAAGAGGCGCCAGATGCGCCTACACTGCCGCCTGTAAAACTTTACGGCCAAAAGCAGCATCCGAAGATGCGGACACATCAACTTTATAAAACTTAGTAAACGTGTGCACTGAGGCCCAAGTAGCCGCCTTGCACACCTGTGACACCGAGGCCTGGTGTCGAAAAGCCCAGGAAGTGCTAACAGCCCTGTTAGAATGAGCCGTGACCGGAAAAGGAGGCACTTTGCCCTGAACAGAATACGCATGAGTCACGGTCTGTCTGATCCAGTGAGAGACAGTAGCCGACGAGGCCGCCAATCCTTTGCGCGGACCATCCGTCAGGACAAACAACGCGTCAGACCTCCAAAAAGGTTCTGTAGCCGCCAAATACACCCGCAAAGACCTACGACATCCAAGGAATGCAACTCAATCTCCCTAGGATGGGAAGGATGCGGACACAACAAAGGAAGAACAATGTCTTCGTTAATATGAAAAGAAGAAACCACCTTCGGCAACAAAGAAGGCGACGGGCGCAATACCTCCTTGTCCCTGTGCAGGACCAAGTAAGGAGACCTGCAGGACAACGCTGCCAACTCAGACACCCGCCTAGCGGATGTAATGGCCACCAAGAAAGCCACTTTCTGCAACAATTGTAAGGGAATATCCCTGATCTTCTCATAAGGTGGTTTCTGAAGCACTGAAAGCACCAAATTCAAATCCCACGGTGCCAGAGGCGACTGTACCTGAGGAGCCACATGGCGCACACCCTGTACAAATGTACGAATCAAGGAATGTGACACCAAAGGGCGTTGGAAAAGAATCGCCAAGGCCGATATCTGGCCCTTGAGTGTACTCAAGGCCAATTTTTTATTCAGGCCCTGTTGTAAAAAAAGTCAGGACCCATATGGCCACCGCTAACCGGACGCCATGTGTACTCCTAAGCACGGATGCCGAAAAGGCGTTCGACCGAGTCAACTGGGCGTTCATGATGGCGGTCCTTAGACATATAGGGCTAGGGGACACCATGTTAGAATGGATATCCAAACTCTATCACCACCCGACAGCCCAAGTGAAGGTCAATGGTCTTCTTTCAGACCCATTCGAGATAGCAAACGGGACACATCAGGGTTGCCCACTGTCGCCCCTCTTATTCGCCCTGTCTTTAGAACCATTTTTGTGTAAGGTTAGGATGAACCCGGATATCGCGGGCCTGGCGACGGAGAAGATGGAGCATAAGGTCTCGGCATACGCCGATGACCTCCTCTTCTCACTTGCTAACCCCATGATATCCCTCCCCAATCTGATGCGGGAATTCAAGACATTTGGCAACCTTACAAACCTGAAAATCAATTTTGACAAATCGGTAGCCATGGGGATCCACCTGAACTCGAACACGCTATCAACTTTGCAATCCAACTTTAAATTTAAATGGTCCGATGGCGCTATCAGATACTTAGGCACCAATATTCCGGCTGATGTGGGTTGCACATTCCACCTTAACTTCCCACCTCTGCTATCCACAACAAAGGCATTACTAGAAAAATGGAAGGGGGGGCTATACTCATGGTTCAGCAGGTGTAACCTACTGAAGATGATCGTACTCCCGAAATTCCTTTACCTGCTACAGGCACTACCAATTCATATACCAGACAGCTTCTTTAGACAGGTACATACCATATTTACGAAATTCATCTGGACACGGACCAGACCCCGTCTGGCTAGAAGGTTCTTGACGCTACCCAAACACATGGGCGGCCTGGCCCTTCCTGACATACGTAACTACTATCGGGCAGTACATCTAGGTAGACTCATAGATTGGAGGAGACACTCTAACAAAAAACTTTGGGTACAGATAGAACAGTCCCAAACCTCCGTGCAATTACAGGGGGCTCTCTGGTGCTACGCTTCTCTACCACCTAAAATGAAAACACACCCTACATTCGGCAACACACTACGTGTAGGACACCGAACTACAACTCAGCTGGCCCTCACTACACGAGAATCTCCTCTCTTCCCCATCTTAGGCAACCCGGCGTTCCCTCCGGGCCTCCACATGGCCTCCTTCCGAACGCTTATAAATGAACGCCGCACCCAAGCTTCACACTTTCTCGAATCGCGCAAATGGCCCACACTGACGACCCTGACGGAGACATCGGGACGCTTTCGACTGTCTTTCTGGAACGCAGTTCAACTACATCACTTCCTACACTCACTCGCTGATCCATGCCATTTTACTCGAGATCTCACGACCTTCGAGGAATACTGTTCGGATGAGGGAACACTACCACAGGTCTTGTCCAAGATGTACACATTGGTTAACACACCTAGGGAGCAACCCCGCCTACCGTTTCTAAGACAGTGGGAAAACGATTTACAGGGTAACTTCACGCCTCCCCAACAGCAGAACATCATCCACTACTCTCTTAAGTCCGCAACATGCACCAAGATGCAGGAAACTAACTATAAACTGCTGACTAGGTGGTACTACACCCCCCCAAAGGCTAAAATTTTGCTTCCCAGCAACTTCGGACCGCTGTTGGAGATGCCAAACTGAACAGGGCACACTCCTACACATCTTCTGGTCTCGCTCTCTTCTACAGCAGTTCTGGGCAACGGTCTGCACCATCACCCAAAAATTCACGGAGCACGTGATTCTGAATGACCCCGCCTTTCTTTTATTGCATGCAACGACAATTCCACCCAGACAATATCGCAAATCCATTGTCCGTCACCTGCTGAACGCAGCTAAGTCTTGTATACCTGCTCTATGGAAGAAACAAACCCCACCTAGGGTGAGTGACTGGCTGCGCAGAGTTGAGGAAATTAATAAACTAGAAGACTTAATACTTACGGCCCAACATAAACAAGAAAAATATTCCAAGACATGGAGGCTCTGGAACATGTTCATTTAATCTGACGAGGGCCTGACCTGGCTTGGAACATAGGGGGACCGCCATAGTTGTCTGACGGCTGTTTGGTGCCCGGTGTCGTCGGGGCCCTGTGCACACACCCCCCCTTCCTCTCTTTCTCTCTCTTTCCCTCCGCTTTCTTTTCTTCCCCTACTTGACTTGGCTTATTTTTTTCCTTTTTGTTTTCAACCACCAACTTTTCTTGTTTTAGTTTTATGTTATAAAACTGAGGGAAGGAGGCGGATGGCACCTGGACTGAGAATAATGGAGGATTGTGATGTTAGGGGTGGACTGGGGAATGTGCCGCAGTGATGCATAACTTTGCAATTCACCCTGTTAATTAAGATCCCGGTCTCCCTGACTGTTACTGTACGCCTCCTCTGATGTAAATCTTTTCTCGCTGTTGATCTTCCTTGTTTCTTCAATAAAAATTTATATTGGAAAAAAAAAGTCAGGACCCTAGACACCACATAAGAACAAAGGTTCCAACCCCCCGCCTCACACCAGGCAATATAGGCCTTCCAGGTGCGATGATAAATTTTGTGCGAAGTACACTTGCGCACCTTCAGCATGGTAGGGACCACTGAGTCGTCTACACCACTGTCCCTCAGCACCTGGGACTCAATAGCCAGGTCGTCAAAGCCAGCGAGTGTAAAGCAGGGTGCAATATGGGTCCCTGAGACAGCAGATCGTCTCGCAGCGGGAGACGCCAGGGAGCGTCTACCACCATTCTTACTACGTCGGCGTACCATGGACGTCGAGGCCAATCCGGAGCCACCAGGATCATCAGAATTCCCTCCGCTTCCACCCTGCGCAGTAGGCGCGGAAGAAGTTTGATGGGAGGATAGGCGTACAGAAGATGATACCGACCCCAAGGTGCCACGAGCGCGTCTGTGGCCACCGCCAACGGGTCTCTTGTCCTGCACACAAAAGACTTTACTTTGTGGTTGAACCGAGACGCCATGAGGTCCACGTCTGGCGTGCCCCACTTGTGGCAAATCTGGCTGAACACTTCTGGATGGAGGGACCATTCCCCCTGATCCAGCGTCTGGCGACTGAGGAAGTCCGCCTGCCAATTTTCTACGCCTGGAATGTAGATGGCGGAGATTGTCGGAACGTGAAGTTCTGCCCAACGCAGAATGAGAGCTGCTGCCGCACTTCTCATTCCGCCCTGATGGTTCACATACGCCACTGCTGTGGCATTGTCTGATTGAACCCAAATCGGGAGCCCTTGCAGTCTCGCCGTCCATTGGGATTGACAGAGTCTAATCGCTCTTAGCTCCAGCACATTGATCAGAAGACGAGATTCCTGCACCGACCAACGACCCTGGGTCGATAGAGAGCCCAGGACGCCCCCCCGGCCCGATAGGCTGGCGTCCGTCGTGATTATCGACCAGGTCAGAGGAAGAAATGATTTTCCCTGCGTCAAAGTTGGGTTCCGAAGCCACCAGGCCAAGGATGCCCTGGTCTGATGATCCAAGTTGACTAACTGGTCCAGAGACAGTGGGGATCTGTCCCACCGAGACAGAAACGCTCCCTGAAGTAGCCGAGTGTGGTTCTGAGCGTAAGGTACCACCTCGAAGGCCGACACCATGAGCCCCAGCACCCGCATACAGAACCGTAATGATGACTGCCGGTGAGACAGTAAGGTTCGCACTGGTGATTGCAGGGACCACAGCTTGGCCGGGGGTAAGAACACCTTCGCCTGCTCCTGTCCAGAATCAGACCCAGATATTCCAGGCGACAGGACGGTGTCAATGTCGACTTCTGCAGGTTGATCAGCCAACCCAAGTCCTTTAACGAGGCCATGGTGATAGCCACACTCTCCTCCAGGGCTGAGGCAGACTGGTCTCAGGAGCAAGTCGTCGAGGTAAGCTACCACCGCAATGCCCCTCTGCCTCAGTAGTGCCAGCACAGGGGCCACCAACTTGGTGAAGACCCAAGGAGCCGAAGCCAGACCGAAGGGCAGTGCCACAAACTGGTAATGGAAAACTCCCACCGCAAAGCGTAGAAAGCGCTGGTGACGGAGACAATTGGGAACATGGAGATACGCGTCCCTGATGTCCAGGGACGCCAGGAAGTCCCCCTGATGAAGGGCGGCCACGACCGAGCGGACCGATTCCATCCGGAATTTTCGCACTTTCACATTAAAGTTTAGCGCCTTCAGGTCCAAAACTGGCCTTACCCCCCCCCTTTCTTGGGGACCACAAATAGGTTTGAGTAGAAACCGTGAAACCTCTCTGGCCGAGGTACTGGCACGATCACCCCTCTCAAAAGGTAATGGTCAAACACCGTGACGGGAAGCCAGACCGAAGCCGAGGAACCCAGAAGTGGTTCAACCACCGGGGACACGACCGTGATGACTCCGTCTCCCCGTAACGCCACCATCGAATGGAGCTGCTGAACGAGGACTCT
>BLSH010500869.1:17479-28265 GCA_018402905.1 Glandirana rugosa | reverse complement strand
AAAGGGTATAGAAATAGCATCAATGCAAGAAAAAATGTCACTATATGCCGACGACACCTTGCTATATCTTAGGGACGTGGAGGTGTCCTTACCGGCAGCCTTATCACTTCTTGATAATTTTGGTTTCTACTCCGGAATATGCATAAACCGGAGTAAATCAATCCTCTTCCCGCTACTTCCAGATACAGCTCTCCCGACGGATGCGCCACTGCGTTCGGTCAAGCAATTTAAGTACCTTGGAGTGGTGATACATAGGGAGCTCTCACAGTTTATCCCCCTAAACTTTGCCCCGGTGGTCTCCTTCCTGACTCGGAAGTGCGCTGTTTGGAGAACGCTGCCTCTTACCCCAGTGGGTAGGGTTAATCTAATAAAAATGTCCATTCTTCAAAAATCTACATATCTCTTTAGACAAACCCCAATTCCAATACTGGTCTCATTCTTTAAAAAACTTGATAGCATAATCACCTCTTTTGTCTGGAATGGGGGGGGGGGGCAAAGACTCGAAGACTACTTTGCAATTACCCACAAAGCTTGGGGGTCTAGCCCTACTGAGCTTTATTAAATATTATTGGGCTGCAGCGTTAGTAACAGTTAAATGGTGGCTGTCAGAGGAACCAGCCCACCCAGCTTCCACGCTTGAGGCGGCCCTGCTCGTTTCCTATGCTGAACTGCGAAATCTGATCTTTAGGGGACCCCGTTCAAACCCTCAAGTCACAACTCCCATGAGGACTACCCTTCGGGTTTGGGACACGGTCTAAGGTTAGGAGGGAGCACCACTGGTCTCTACACACTCCGTTATGGGGGAACCCACAGCTACCCCATTTTGGATCCATCCTGGACACGGTGGTCTGGGCCCGATTGGATGTCAAAATCCTTACTGATGTGGTGACTGGGGGCGAACTGATTAGCTTTGATGACTTGAAAACTAGAAAAGGTCTCCCGCACCAAATGTTTTTCAGATATATCCAGCTGCGCCATGCCTATTGGGCTCAGTATCCTGAGAACCCCGGAGGAAACAAACAATTTTGACCCTCTATGCTAACATGATCGGCTGGGACACATCTAAGGTCTTTCAGGTGTTCAACATTTGGCAAAAGGACATCCCTGCATTGGCAGATGACGATTGGGAGGAGGGTATCCAACAATATATACCGCTGATGATCTCGGCAAGGCATAGATACATCCAACTAAAGTTCCTACACAGGGCCTACTACACCCCAGAGAGGTTAGCCAAAATATACCCTGATAGTAGTGCTCTCTGTAACAGATGTAAAGTAGAGGTGGGTACCTTTTTCCATGTGGTGTGGTCCTGTCCAAGACTACGGACCTTTTGGGAGGCAGTGGTCCACGATATTAACTCAATAGGTAAAATTAGAATCCCTGATGATCCCCAGTTTCTACTGCTGGGAATATGCGATACCCTAGAGGTACCCCCCAGTGAAAAAACTATTCATATTCTATTCTGCCTTCTACGCGAGAAAGGCAATTCTCCTGCAATGGAATAAAGCGATCCCCCCGACAGTACAGCAGTGGAAAACCCTAGTTAACTTGATACTGCCTCTCTATAAACTAACATACATGGGTCGTAATTGCCCAAAAAAAAATTGACAAAATCTGAGCAGCGTGGGTTGTAGAGAGACGGCTGACTCTGGAGTAGGGTTTGGTGAGACTGTTCATGGATTAGCATCCTATCACATACCGGCTTAAGATAGACCCCGCTCTCCCCCTATCCTAGACCGGATGCCCCTCTGTCCCCCCCCCCCTTCTTTCCCCTCTCCCTTGCCTATCTAAGCAGAAATATTGGATTTTGAATTAACTGCCTATCTCTCCTTCAATATGATCTTCTCATGTTTAGAGAAATAAGATGTGTCCTGACTATTTTAATCCAATCTTAATTGCATGGAAATTGTCCACTAAATGAATGACTGTTAAAATACCCATGTAAAATTCACCTGTCTAGAAGATTGTACCGCTGCTGTTTGTTGTTTTTATTAAAACTTAAATAAAATCAACTGGTCCAAATCGGTGCTTATGCCGCTGGACCCCCTTGTGACACCTCTCCCAGACAGGGCAGCACAAATTGCCATAATGGACTCCTTTAAGTACCTGGGGGTCATGGTGTCTAAAGATCCAGCAGACTGTCACTTAACTTAGCGCCCCTATTAAATAAACAAAAACTCAAAAGGCAATAGCTGGTGCAAACTGCCGCTATCGGTGATAGGTCGTGTAAACCTTATAAAGATGGTGTGGACCCGCAGCTATTATAAATTTTTCATAATACACCCATTTGGATTTCAAACAAATGGTTTAAACGTATAGATTCCCAGTTTCGGGATCTTATATGTAGAAGGGGGCAGGCCCGTATAAGTCTAAATACCCTCCAATATAGTAAGGATCGGGGTGGTCTGGCGGTCCCTCACCCCAAGATGTATTTCCTGCCCTCCCAGCTGCAACAGTTTGAGGGCTGGGGTGCTGAGGATAAGTTGGATCCAGCTGCTTGGTTGGTATCCTGGACTATTCCAGAGCTCCCGGCCACATCACACTTGGAAATGGATCTCCCGGATATACCTCACTCTTCACCTACAGGGGACTTGCTTAAAACAGTGTGGAAAACAACTAAACAGGCACGGTCTATTTCTGGCATGATGGAGTTTACTCCACTATGGCACAATCCCAATTTCGCAGAAGTTAATAAGCTACAGGGGTTCTCCTTATGGAAGAAAGAGGGGATACAGTTCCTCCATCAACTGTACTCCAATGGCACCTTAAAAACTGTTGAACAGTTGCGTAATGAATTCTTGCTCACTAATGGCCAATTTTATCAATACCTCCAGCTTCGGCCTTGCCTTGCAAGCCCAAGCGCAAATGACAGCCCTCTCTATATCCTCCTCCCCCACGATACAAAATCTTATACGGGCCACTTCCCGTAAGGGTCTAATCTCCCACATGTACTCTGTCCTTATGTCAGCCATCCAAAATCCCTCCTTATTTAAATGCAGGTCTTCATGGGTCACAGACATAGGAGATATAGACGATCAGTAGTGGGACATGAGTGTATATTTGGAAATGGCGCTGTCTCATTAATAAAAAATTATTTTCTTGAGTATATTAATTATGCTAATAAAAGTGCAGATGTGCAAAAATAATAAGTGAAAAACTGTTTATCAAGTAAATATCATAAACCCTTCAGGAATTGTGCCTGAATAATAAATAATAAATGAGTGTATAAAAGATGAGTGAATATATAGAAAATGTGAGGATATATGCTGAATATTAAATAAAATGTATAAAAGATGATTCAATAATTAGAAAGTGTGAAGAAAGTGTATGCTAAATTATAATCCTTAGGTGACGTCGGTATGACGAAACGCGTAAGGCGTGGCCTATCTTACGTGATTGTCTGATTCAGTCTGCTAGCTGATACAACAGAAGGAACGCTCTGTGACTATCAGGAAGGGATTCATACCTTCCTCAAGCAGGCAGAGCCTGCAAAATCTCGAACTGTCAGCGGGATTGTCTGTTTTAAACTTTTAAACTTTTATTTTTATTTTTAATTTTAATTTTATCTGGGACATGAATCCTTGAGAAATAAAGTTCCATTATTTAAAACATACTACACCATCGGAGGAACTCTCTCTCTTTTTTATCCTGTTCCTGGTTTCAAACTGGTGGAAAACGGATCAGCGCCATAGTGGAAGGAGGACTACCGCGGACAGCTGTAGGAGATTGGAAATCTAAGACAAGAGACAAGTGATACCAGTCGGAGGAATCTCGGAACCAAGGAGTAAAGACCCCATTTACCACAGGCGGTTTACCCCTGTAGGGGTGGGGAACTTTGGTAAGTGTGGGCACATGAGGGGAGCACAAGTCACATTTGTGTAGCGGAGACGGCACCTGGCACTAAAGTCACCTTCTTGTATGAAATCTACATTTTTAAAGGTTGAAATACATCATTGATATTGGAAGTTCCTAAAAATCATCAGTTTTTCTCAGATTTTGTGGAGGTTTTATTATTTACGGACTTATACGGACTACGGACTTTTTACGGATCATAAGTTGTAAGGATAATAATTTAATAGCGGAATTACATCACTGACATCAGAAGTCTGGACAAACCTTTAGGTTTTTTTAGATTTTGTGGAGTTTTATGTATTACGGATTTTTTACAGATTACGGACTTTTCACGGACTATTTATATACACTCATTTATTATTCAGGCACAATTCCTGAAGGGTTTATGATATTTACTTGATAAACAGTTTTTCACTTATTATTTTTGCACATCTGCACTTTTATTAGCATAATTAATATACTCAAGAAAATATTTTTTTAATTTTTTATTAATGAGACAGCGCCATTTCCAAATATACACCCATTTTTTATCAAAACTTACCTTGCTCAGCAGGGAAAGGCTTGGAGGGCAGCAGTCTTTTATTTTATTTTAAAGTAATACATATATACTTGTTATCCCAGCGCAGGAAACCCCCTTTCTATATTTAATTGTTAGTAGTGGGACATGGCATTAGAATCCCTCCCAGTAGTCTCAGTCTCTGCCTCCCAAAAACGTTCCCAACTCTTCATCCTTCATAGGTCATATCGTACTCTGGCGAAACTGTTTGCTTGGGGCAGAAAAGACACTCCTCTCTGCCCAAAGTGTTTAGCTCACACAGGTGACTTTATACATATGACGAGATGTCCCAAACTGGCAAAATACTGGGATGAGGTCATTCAAACCATTACTGAAGTAGCTCAACTTCCTATCCCCTTCACCCCACTGGTGTGCCTGTTGGGAGCTATGGATGAGGCGATGTTCCCATTCCTCACCTACTAAAGCCCAATGGATACATTGCATCAACAACACCCTCCTTAAAGAACAGCTGGCTTACCGTCACCACAATGTATCTCAAAAGTTTAATCTTATATGGGAAAAACTGGCCAATACCTCAGTAGCCCCGGTACAACTGGTTAGAGACAGATTGCTGATAATGTAAGTCTAACAGGAAGTCTTGAGCATGAACTCCTAGGTTTAGGGAATAGTATGTTTGACACATATGAGCACAAAGGATTTAGGTACCCTAGTAAGCCCGATAATAAACCTAGGTAGTCTACAAGGTTTATCCACCTTATAATACTTTATGGAAATCCCAGGGAAGGGGGGAAAGGAGGGAACAAGCACAGATTGGAAGTCATGTATTATTTTCTTTTATCTTTTCCCATTCATTAAATGCTGCCATTCTTGAGATGTATTACATATATACCCATTTGATGCATATTACTTTGCTATTCTGGACAAATCAATTGTAATGCTGTACACTCTACTATGGATACTTTAATAAGTGCATGTGCATTCTTGTTTGACAACAATAAAATATTGTTTTGATATAAAAAAAAAAAACTTGAATAAACTTTGTTAAAAAAAAACAAAACACAACTGTAAAAAAACCTGCCTGAACTTGCTACTTTCTGTATACCCTCTCTGCTCTGAGCAAGATGATCAGGGCTTCTGAGCCCTGACCACCGTTGTCTGAGACATCCCTGCATCATCCGCAGCCCTGCTCTGCTCTCTTCTCTCCCCCTCATTCCGTCCTCCCTCCCTGTCAGCTCCTTGTTGTGTGTCTCCGTCTCCGCCCCCCGCCGCTATTTGTACTCATCCAAAAACGATTAAATGGTCACTGGCAGCCCCTCCAATTAATTAAGGCAGAGCACACTGTATATATCTTTTCTTAAAACGAGGCTTGTAAATACCTATTTAGAGCTGCCTTCAGGCCGGTCATGTGACTCGCGGCCGCTTTACAGCTCCGAGACAAGACATCTGCAGGAGAGGCTGAGCGGGCACGTGATCTCCTCAGCTGATGTCAGAGGGAGATCTCGGCCCCTCCTGCAGAAGCCATGTATCAGAGCAGAAAAGCGGCCGCGGGTCATGTGACCGGCCTGAAGAGAGCTCTAAATGGGTATTTACAAGCCTTGTTTTTAGAAAAGATTTATACAGTGTGCTCTGCATTAGTACATTGGAGGGGCTGCCAGTGACCATTAATTGTGCATTAACAAACCCTTTAAGGGTTACTCACCACCAGTTACCCCATCCAACCCCTACCATGCCCCACCCCTAATCACGTCCTCATAAATTATCTCATGAAATGACACTTCAATGTTTTATGCAGAATTAAGTTACAAAAATAAATATTAACTTTATCAGTGCCCATCAATGCAGCCTAACCTGTGCCCTTCAATGCAGCCTAACCAGTGCCCATTGTTGCAGCCTCATCTGTTCAGAAGAGGAGGCGAGCCGGCCGGATCATCAGAGAGTGGGGATTTCCCGCTGTAACAGCTTTCATTTGAATTGCCCGGGGTTCCCGGCGCTCACCGTTACACAGTCCCGACTCCTGGCCCAGCACCCCCCCCGCCCGAGGCAACCCTACACTCTCCAACAGTCATTTTCCACTCGCAGGCGAGTGGGAAATCTGGGGGCTGCCCTAGGACACAAAACATTTTTGCCAATATAAGCGCTTTCTTACCTGTAACTCTTTTTATTTTCCCTGGGATCTGAAAGCCATCATCACAGACCAGGACCAACAAACACTGCTTTGTTTACATTGCGCCTGTCAGACTGAGCGAAACAAAGTAATCAGAGATCTCTCTGGATATGCATTGTGCTTCCCACAACTGGTTGTATGGAATCACACATATTTTGGGATGGGAAAGACTTAGCTAATGTTATTTTCTAGCATAGCAATCCTTCCTGGTAAAGAAGGCTTAGAATATAACAGGTATGTAAAGTAGGCATCTTCCTTGTTCTACAGCTACAGTGAAAAATCAGACAAGCTAAATGTAAACATGACAATGCTTACATTGGCCCTGGCCCTATATAGCAGACAGACAGGTGGCTATATATGGAAAATTAATTGGTATACCTAGATAAAAAAAAAATCAAATCAATTTTAAAACCTAGCTCAGCTAGACATCAGCGATAATCAGCTTAACACTGCCTGATTAACTGCTTTCCACCATAATCTCCCAGACTTTAGCCAATTACGCTGTTTGTCTCCCTTTTATATTAAACTTGACAGCATAAGCCACTGTAAGAAAAAGGTCCCCTCAGCAGATATAAATATCACTATTGAATTGTTCTGGAATGCCCTTTTTGTTACTCTAACTTGCCAATTATCTCAATGCAACATATTTATATGGATTTAAAAAAAAAAAAAAGGTATAAGCCCCTCCTAATGAGAGCTAACCCAAGAACACGTAGCTGCCCCTTGGGCCTGCCCAGCCTTTCGCATATTACATATATCAAAGGCTGATTAAAAACACGGGCAACTTTACCTGACTGATTCTGCCACTGCCGATTGGTCCCTATGGACAATGTCAAAATTGCTAAAAGGCTGCCCAGTTGCCCCTATGGAATCGCTTTGAGACAGTGATTTGTCACTCTATAGATCAGGACTCAGCAGTGTTCGGGCCACTATCAGAGCTGGTGGCAGAATCACTTGTGTGTCATCAACCTAATGGGGACACAGACAGCAACAAAAACCTGAGAGGTGTCCCAGTCCCCTTTCACTCTATCCAAAAACTGTGAAGGAACCTTAAAATCAAGCATCTGATGTTATGTTGCAAGATTCCCACTTCCCATCCAGCATACAAGAAGTGGTTATACCAGGATCATGGCTGCAGCTCCAGTCATGAACCTGGTATCAACATTTTCAGCTGGCGATGGGCTTTACTGCAAAAGTGATCCAACTCTACAGCCACCTGATGGCTTTTATAACACTGCTGGGAATCCCGGGACTGCTGCTTCAAATGGTCAGGTCAGCTGAGCACAGAGGAGGATGCATATCCGTTCCTCACCCTTCTGTGGGATGAATGAAGCTGGAAGTGATGAGGCTTTCGTTACTTATGGTTTCAGCCAGGAAGGGAAGCAGCCAATCAAACTGTTCTGTGTTTGATCAGCTGCCTTGGAGGGATCAGGGGTCTTATAGACCCCTGATATTACAATAAAGAGTATTATCCCTTGGAGAGTTTATTCCTTATGGTAGCAATTAACCACTTACCAACCGCCCGCGCGCCATAACCCCTGTATCATTTTTTTCAGCGGGCGGTCAGCTTTCAGATAAAAGTGGTCTCTGCAGTGGATTCATAGCAAGATCACTTTTATCGGGGGCGGGAGTGGGCCCCCCTCCGCCACTTTCTGGTCGTCTCCGCCACTTACCAGATCCGCCAGTAGCAGCGGAGACGATCAGGTCCGCTCCCCTCACTGCCTGGATGTCAAGTGAGGGTAAGATGGGCCTGCTCGGCTCCATGGCATTCAAGGGTGGAAGCGACGTCAAACATCACTTCCGCCCAATGCTCCTAAAGGAGACATTTTTTTTTTCCAAGTGACTTTTTTTTTATTGCATTTTAGTGTAAATATGAGATCTGAGGTCTTTTTAAAGAGGTCCTGTCATGCTTTTTTTTATATTACAAGGAATGTTTACATTCCTTTTAATAGGAATAAAAGTGACTCTTTTTTTTTTTAAAGGACAGTGTAAAAATAAAAAATAAAATAAATAAGAAAAAAAAATTTTTTAAAAGCGCCCCGTCCTGCCGTGCTCACACGCAGAAGCGAACACATACGTAAATCCCGCCTGCATATGAAAACAGTGTTAAAACCACACATGTGAGGTATCACTGGGATCGTTAGAGTGAGAGCAATAATTCTAGCACTAGACCTTCTCTGTAACGCAGAATTGGTACCCTGTAGAGATTTTTAAACTTCAGCGATGGAGATTTTTAAGAGCCAAAGTTTGTTGCCATTCCACGAGGGGGCGCAATTTTGAAGCATGACATGTTGGGTATCAATTTACTCGGCGTAACATTATCTTTCACAATATAGAAAAAAATTGGGCTAACTTTACTGTTGTCTTATTTTTAAATTCAAAAAAGAGAAATTTTTTCCAAAACAATTTGCACTTTTAAGACTGCTGTGCAAATACAGTGTGACAAAGTATTGCAACAACCGACATTTTATTCTCAAGGGTGTTAGAAAAAATATATAATGTTTAGGGGTTATAAGTAATTTTCTAACAAAAAAAAAAAGAAAAGATTTTTAACTTGTAAACACCGAATCTCAGAAAGAGGCTCTGTCCTTAAGGCCCCATTGACACCTGAGTGTTTTGTAGCTTGAAGCCTGAAGCTACAAAAACTCTGGAGGAGAAAAAAAATCAATGATTCTCTTTGGAGATGGTTCACATCGCTACTCCAAAATGCCTGAAGCCAAATGCCTGAAGCTCAAGTTCTGGAGCATTTTTTTCGGGCAGATTTGGGCGTTTTTCTGCTTTTTACATGACCTTTTGACCTGTACAAAATCGAGGCAAAAACGCACAACTTTCTGCCTGAAAACGACACACTCAGGTGTGAATGCAGAGTCAGTGGTTAAGTTGAAAAAAAAAAAAAAAACGAAAATAAAATAAATTTAAATAAAATAAAAATAATTGTAAAAAATTGAAACAAGTCCCCCTGTTCAAATACAAATACGCGTATATATAAACGGTAATTATGACACACATTGGGTGTGAACATCAGAGCAAGGGCAATAACTCTAGTGCCAAAGCTCAAGTTTAATTCTAAACTGTAAAGACTTTTAAAGTGTTATGGAGATTTTTAGGTACCATACGTTAGGTACCATTTCACATTTTGCCATTTACTTTCTTTAAACTCTTTTATATTTTACTTAAAGATTGTTGTCATGTTGTGTTTGTGTGCACTAAAATGCATTTAAGTGTATTTTTTCCTAAAAATATGCGTTTGATAAACAGCTGAGCAAATATTGTGTAACGTAAAAAAAACTGCAACAACCATTTTATTCTTCAGGGCCTCTGCTTTCAGAAAATATATACTGATGATTTTAATATGTATGTGGGAAATGTCAAATGGCTTGGATGACAAGTGGTTAAACTGTAAAGAAAACAACTATAGGGCTCATTCACACAGGTCAACACAGTAAAACATTGGGTTAAACTGTGCATGCAGCTCTCAATGTCTGGGAAGGGGCAGTGCAATGTGCTTTTTTAGCACATCGCACAGTGTACCTTTTTCTTTTGTTTCAATTAACCACTTCGGCTCCGGAAGGTTTACCACCTTCATGACCAGGCCATTTCTTGCGATACGGCACTGGGTTACTTTAACTGACAAAAGCGCTGTACACAAATCGCTTTCTTTTGGTAGTATTTGATCACCTCTGTGGCTGTTATTTTTTGCTCTATAAACAAAAAAAGACAGAATTTTGAAAAAAAAAAAACAATATTGATTAATTTTTTTTTTTTACTAGTAATGGCGGCAATCAGTGACTTATAGCAGGACTGCGACATTGCGGCGGACAAATCGGACACTTTTTTGGGGGACCAACGACACCAATACAGCGATCAGTGCTAAATAATATGCACTGTAAACTATTTTTAGACAACAAAACAACACAATACGCATTGAGCAAGGTATAAATACATCATTGAAACCCTCACACACCAGACGGATACATTGGTTCCGTCTATCGGTACACTAGGACACTCCCAAAGTTACTACATAAATATGGAACGAGTTACGCATAACACAACAAAACAACAGATTTTTATCAAATGTCACGTATAATAAATCGTGACTAGCGACATAACCACAGCAACCAGGGGGTTTTTTCACAGGCTAAACAGGCGGCGTTACAGCGTCAGGACGATATTCAGTGACTAACGGCGGTAATGATCATTTTTTTTTTTTAATTAGTTATAACAAAAAAAAAAAAGTTTTAAGACAGAAAAAA
>BLSH010500868.1:547896-568675 GCA_018402905.1 Glandirana rugosa | reverse complement strand
GTAAGAGGACAGAGCAGGGCTGCGGATGACTGAGGTATGTAAACTGACCACGGTGTCAGGGCTCAGAAGCCATTATATAGCCAGCCAGGATCAACCAGGATTTTTTTTAGGTGATAGAAGGGGCCAAATTACACAGCACAAGCACTGTGCTGTTATTCATGCTTTAAGGGAACAGGATTTTTTTTCTAGGGTAACACTTTAATGTGCAACCTTTGATCTTCCTGGATCACATTGGAAGGAGAGGAATTGTCTTGGTCCGCACATAAAACACACTAACAATAAGGCCCCATTCACAATTTTGCAATTTTGAATTGCGAGCAAAAAAAAAGCATCACACAAAGCGGTCGCCCAAAAGAAGCTTCTTTTTGGTTGACAAGCTTTGCTCGATATGTTTGGCCGCGATTGCTATGCAGCGTGAAATGCCATTAAGAATGAATGCATGGTGCATTTTGCCACAATTGCAGCGCGATTTGGAATAAGGGGCAGAATTGCTGCAAATCTGCCCACAATTCAAAACTGTGATGTGTGAATGAGGCCTAAGGATAGCTGATGAGCAGAAAAAGTCGGGGAGATGGTCGGATTTCAACTATGTGTTCTGTTTGTACAATGTAGTGATGGGAGTATCGAGTTAGAGGGGGATGCAACTGAAATATGGGGGGGGGGGGGTTGTTGGGGGGTGCAGCTCACCCCAGCATCCCCCTAGATCTTGCCATGCAGCACTTACTTGACAGGCGCTTGCAAGCGGGAGTCCCTGCATGTGCTGCTGGTGCTACATGGCATCCCTTCAGACATTTCTGGGCCCTGCTAGCCATCGCCTCGGGTGCTATGCCAAACAAGGTATTCTCAGCATCCTCCAGACATAAACATTGATGGCCACAAGTTTACAATTTTGTGTTCGGGCCCCTTGCATAGCTCTCTTGGGCTACATGCAGCCTGCGGGCTGGACACACCTGCTTTAAAGGAAACCTTTACGATGGAAATAGGGCAGCTGCTGTTATTTACATCTCCTGAAAATGCTAGTTACCTGGCTGTAATGTTAATCCCATGTGTTCAGTACTTTGAGGCACTAACCTGGAAGTATACAGATGATGACTTCACTGACTTTGGCTGTTACATGCTTGTTTGCAGGGCAATGATAAAGTACTGAAGTCAGACAGTGGCATTTGCAGAAAGTGGTAAGCAATAGCAGTGCCCATATTTCTCTCACTATAGACTTCCTTTAAACCCTCTTGACACTACTGCATATATTAAAACTGCACGCAGAAAATAACTGCTGCAACATTTTAAAACTTGACAGCAGACATTCCTCACTATAGAAGAACTGGTTTGGGCAGCTGTAAAGCCACCTGATCACTTCTCTTCACCATCAAAAATATATGTATATTTTAACTGAAAACATAGATTTAACAAACATATAGAACATACAAACAAAAAGGGAGATTACCACCTCCTTATTCTTAATGTTCTCCTCTATTCTGCTGCTGACCACCTCTATGAAAAAAGATCACCCCTGTCCTGCCCCAACCAAGCCACTGCCATCTACAATAAATCCCTGTCCGAGCTAGCTCCCCTCACCACACACAAAATCAGGCCTCAACCCCTACAACCCTGGCAAACAGACCACATCAGAAATCTCAAAAAACGTAGCCGCGCCCTTGAGCATATGTGGCACAAGACTAAGTCTCAAAGACTTCAACCAATACAAATCTGCCCTCCATAAATACAATTCTCGCCTCCACACTGCCAAGCAGACCTATTTTACCACTCTTATTAACACCTTCTCATCCAGCCCCGTCAACTCTTCTCTACCTTCAACTCCCTACTTCATCCTCCACCACTTCCACCCACTGATTCTCTCACTGCCCCGGAGATTGCTAATCACTTCAAAAGCAAGATTGACACACTTCGTGATGAAATCTCCACTCTACAGGCATCTCCCCCAGTTAACACCCCATGTCAACAAGCACAATCAACACTATCCTTGTTCAAACCTGCTACTGTAAAGGAGGTTGCTAAACTCCTTTCTAACGCCCATCTAACCACCTGTCCCCTATTCCCTCTCAAATATTACGTTCACCCTCTGACTCTATCCTGCACGCTTTAACCCACATCTTCAATTTCTCCCTTTCTTCTGGCATCTTCCCCAATGCTATAAAACATGCATTGGTCACCCCCATACTCAAAAAGCCATCCCTGGACCCTACCGATGATTTTAACAATCTACGCCCTATCTCCTTGCTCCCCTTTTCCTCCAAACTCCTCAAACGCCTAGTCTACAACCAACTGAGTGACCACCTTGTTAAGAATAACCTTCTTGACCCCCTTCAATCTGGATTTCGCCCTCAACTCTGCTCCCAGCTACATCACCAGCCTAGTTCCTCTTCGTTCCTCCCAAGATCTCCTGCTCTCCAGCTCCCTCATCGCCTCCTCTCATACTTGCCTCCAAGACTTCTCCCGAGCCTCTCCCATCCTCTGGAATTCCCTACCCCAATCTGTCAGACTGCCCCCAAATCTATCCACCTTCAGGCGATCCCTGAAAACTTTTCTCTTCAGGGAAGCCTATCCTGCCACCACAGCTCATCCCCCAGAGTTATTGCCCTTTCGTATCATTTAACCCTCCCTCCTAAATTGTAAACTCTAACGAGCAGGGCCCTCTGATTCCTCCTGTATTGAATTGTATTGTAATTGTAGTCTCCCTTAACATTGTAAAGTGCTGCGCAAACTGTCGGCGCTATATAAATCCTGTATAATATTAATAAATAATAATAATGTCCTCAGTTTTTAGAACGTTTATTTTTGGGGCCTTTAGTAAATTTCAAGACAATTATATCCATTTTAGCAATTAGTTCAGCAGCAAAAAGGGGTAAACACAGAGGAGGGAACAAGTAACTGGCAATACACGGTTTTCACCAAGCCTTGAATTAGGGTTTCAACGGATCACATTCTCATACATATTTTAAAAGCTTAAATTAAGAAGAAAAAAAAAAAAAAAAAAAAAGCACTACCGTTTTCCTACAAGGGAATGTGTACACATTCAAACCAAATCCACCAAGATCAGGATACTTCATTATTCTCTTTATTTATAATAGTTACTTAATTTTACTTATGTTATATAAATCAGAATCTACAGGAGAACCAGAACAGCCAACAATAAGTTATATCCAGAGACACAACATCTAGGTTATCTAAACATGTCACCCACACTCAATACCATGTAAACTAACCTTAACATCCATAGTCCTTGTTACCCTTTGGAATTCTCAAAACAGTGTCTTACGGTTTAGCTTGTGTACTGATGAATCAATCAAACCACTACTAAATAGATACTGCATTTTGTTCTGCTTCAGAAGACTATGAATAACTGTTTCAGATTGATTCAACGAAGAAAAAAGCTATTGTGCCTTCAGCATGTCAGCTGCACAGTAAATCCAACGCACAGTTGTCACTTATTCCAAAAGACAGATCTTTAGTGAGTCAACATCTACGTTTCATGACCAAAAGGCCAAATGCACAAGAATATGAATTAAATGAATTACATAAAAAATAAGACTTTTACATTGTTACATTTTTTTCTTGAAAACTATTGAGGGACATAGGAAGGGAGTAATTCTTAGACATTTGAGTTACACTGCCACCTTCAGGAGGTTTGGACACTAGCAAATGTAAAATAATAAGACAGTCCCCATATAACCTTCCAACTGTCATGCCTCCGTTTTGCGAGCAAGCAGTACACAAGGCCATAAACACAGAGGGGTGGGACCTGTGTCTTTCAAAGACACAGGAAGGTAGAGGGACAGTGGTGCTCTGTAATATTAACTACGAGTGGAGAAAACAGTTTTTTGGTTTTCTCTGGATTTTGGTATCCCCAGATTGGGATCTGGAGTTTGGAGATTTCAAAGGCCTGTTTCACACAGGCTTGAGCTTGTATACGAGCAGTGTGGAAACAGCAAGCTTTTACAAAGCAGTTTTAAAGCTGCCTTCAGATCCAATTTGTAGATGTTAAACACAGATCCTAACGGAAGTGATGATTACCACTTTAAATAAACTGCTAGCAGACTTCAGCACTACTTATTGAAACTTGTTTTACAAGCTTGTTGAAAGCCTGCTGAAGCCTGCTAGCAGCTTGTTTAAAAAGTGACAATCAGCACTTCCATTAAGATCTGTGTATAGTATTTCCAAACAGGAGCTGAAGGGCACTTTAAAGGCTTAGAGAAAACTGATTGAAGCCTGCCGAAAGCTTTGCAAAAGCTTGCTGAAAGTTTAATAAAAAAAGCTTGCTCTTATACAGGCTGAAGCCCATGTGAAACAAGCCAATGAGTTTTAAGTGGGAAGAGATCTCCAATCCAGTGTCCAGGTCCAGGCTGTGAGTGCAAGCAGACACAGCCATTAAATGAAGGGCATAGATAGGTCAGAGCTCCACTAAAAAGACAGCACTCCATGCTGAAGGAGAGATTCCCTGTCTATAGGGTTGAGACGGCTTAGCGAGTCTGGCAGACAGACAATTAGGTGAGTTCAGAGGACTGAGGGAATCTGGAAGAAGGGAAAGAGCCTGGTGTGCCAGGACACCCCTTACCAATAAGTCCAGGGAGTGTGCCCAGGCAAAAGGGTGCTGCAGCTGAAATGGCTGGAAGAGCCATGAAAGCTGCATGAGATGGTCTGAGGGACCAGGGAATAGCCAATTTGAGACCTAAACAGCGGGGCTGCTAAAGAGGAGCCACTTTGGCTCTGCATTTTTCCGTTACCTATTTTTAATGATGAAATTCCCCTGCGTGGGCATCCATCTTTCTGTTGATTAATAAACAAATACCCCTGCGCACATCTTTAAAATCACTCAATGTGTAATGCACTGCAAATGACAAACATATAAATGAACTACAGTGCTGCCAGAATCTACTAAGTATTTCCAATATAAGGAGAAAGAAAGGAAAAGAGTTATGTCATTCAAGAAGTCCTCAACTTCATAGTCCCTGAAAATTCTGTGAAAATAACACACCACTGTGCTGCACACACCACCATCATTAGCAACTCACCTCCCAACTCGACCTACAATCAATAGGTCAAATGCACCTGTCCCTTTAAGGGCTGTCACCATATATATCATAGTATTGCTCAAGTCTTCACTGGGGGCATTACAGATTGAGGTTACAGCTTGTGGATGTATTGCCATTCATTATGTACATTCATCAATACTGTCCCCTTAAAAATTTGATTCTGCTCAGTGTGGCTCACATAGATCCTCGTTGTTCCCATCCGCCTTACTATGCGGAGAAGACATCTTATGTCACAGACTTTGCTCCTTACACATTAGGCCACTAGGCATGGCTTCATCAGAGGGATACTGTCCACCAATTACTTCTGTAATTACTTGTTACCTTCTCACTATTACGTTTGTAACTACTTGCTGTCCCCTGACTCCTTTAAAGGTGTAAAAAGCAGTCAGATCATTCAGGTGTACAGATCCCCCTATGTCAACTGGGCAAATTATTTTTTTTGCTTAAGTGCATTGAATTTATCCTCCCAATTAATTCACCATTATTGGACATCTTCCACCTTCAAACACGTGGAACAGCGATGAGCAAACGATTCATGCCAAATTGTATATGGGAGCTTGCAAAGAAATTTGCATGATCTCCCCAACAAACCCATTCATAAGGAATATAACATTCTACAAAAGATGCAAACAATGTGATCCTTATCTGGGAACATGACCCTTAAAAAATTATAGAATTTATGCATTACCTTCATAATGCATGGGGGCAGACCTTACAAGCCATTCACATCCAGCCACCATCACATTTTTGGATGCAACTCCATAAGGGAACATAGATGGCAAAGTAGTTAGCAAAAACTACTTTTAAAAGGTTGACAGTAACAGCTATCTTGGTTTCGGGAGCTGACAATATGAAACCCTGGCTATGAATTTGCCATTTGGACAACTTAAAAAGTAAAAATGTCTCCCTTGATTCAGATTTTGGCAAACAAACTCAAAATACTGAAATACTAAAAACAAGCGACCCGGATCATCCATCCCATGCATCCAGACGCAGCACAATCGCACTTGTGATAACAATTGGGCTATGAACACACTGTCATATAAGAGCAGAGCACAGAACATGCTGAGAGGGATAACCGGCAGGGATGAGGATATGAAGTGGCTATACAGGGCCAAATACTGGTGGTCCCAAACAAAGTGTATAAAATTAAATAATAAATGACAAGAAGCTCAAATAGGAGCTGTATAACCACTTCATATCCTCATCCCTGCCGGGTCACTTGTTTTTAAAGGTCGTGGCAATGTTGTCAGATTTGTTTTTATTGTGATATTGGTCTCTCTGTTTTTGTTACCTTTATAAATTTCATTAAGTACCAATTAATGTGCACAAGCTGCAGTGTGTTCCCTAGTGAGGCTTTTCTTACTGTGGTTTGGTCTCTTACCACATGCCCCTTTCCCCTCCTTTTCCCTTATTTTTGATGTTCCAAGATAACCATGTTTTATTGTATCGTTCAGGTTTGTTTTGCACAGATAGCACTAGGTCCTCCATTTTGTTGATATCCTCAATCCTTCATTTGGATAGATGGAGGGTCAGATTCCTTCCATTGCAAAGAGATGCAATATTTGGTAGCGCTAAGTAAATGACGTAATACTGACTTTTTGTACATCGTAATAGAGCAAGTAGAAAGAAGGCAGGGTCCTCTGGCACCGGATAGTCTGTAAACTGTTGCACCTCCTTCCAGAAAGTCTCTAGACTCGGGCAAGCCCAAAATATACAGTATCTCACAAAAGTGAGTACACCCCTCACATTTTTGTAAATATTTTATTAGATCTTTTCATGTGACAACACTGAAGAAATGACGCTTTGCTACAATGTAAAGTAGTGAGTTACAGCTTGTATAACAGTGTAAATTTGCTGTCCCCTCAAAATAACAGCACAGCCATTAATGGCTAAACCGCTGGCAACAAAAGTGAGTACACCCCTAAGTGAAAATGTCCAAATTGGGCCCAATTAACCATTTTCCCTCCCTGATGTCATGTGACTCGACAGTGTTACAAGGTCTCAGGTGTGGATGGGGAGCAGGTGTGTTAAATTTGTTATCACGCTCACTCTCTCATACTGGTCACTAGAAGTTCAACATGGCACTTCAAGCCAAAGAACTCTCCGAGGGTCTGAAAAAAAGAATTGTTGTTCTACATAAAGTTGGCCTAGGCTATAAAAAGATTTCCAAGACCCTGAAACTGAGCTGCAGCATGGTGGCCAAGACCATACAAGCGGTTTAACAGGACAGGTTTCACTCAGAACAGGCCTCGCCATGGTCGACCAAAGAAGTTGAGTGCACGTGCTTAGCATCATATCCAGAGGCTGGTCTTTGGCAAATAGACGTATGAGTGCTGCCAGCATTGCTGCAGAGGTTGAAGGGGTGGGGGAGTCAGCCTGTCAGTACTCAGACCATATGCCACACACAGCATAAAATTGGTCTGCATGGCTGTAGTCCCAGAAGGAAGCCTCTTCTAAAAGATGATGCGCAAGAAAGCCCGCAGTTTGCTGAAGACAAGCAGACTAAGGACATGGATTACTGGAACTATGTCCTGTGGTCTGAGGAGACCAAGAAAAACGTATTTGGTTCAGATGGTGTCAAGCGTGTGTGGCCGCAACCAGGTGAGGAGTACAAAGACAAGTGTGTCTTGCCTGTCGTCAAGCATGTTGGTGGGAGTGTCATGGTCTAAGGCTACATGAGTGCTGCCAGCACTGGGGAGCTACAGTTCATTGAGGGAACAATGAATGTCAACATGTACTGTGACATACTGAAGCAGAGCATTATCCCCTCCTTTCGGAAACTGGGCTGCAGGGCAGTATTCCAACATAACGACCCCAAACACACCTCCAAGACGATCACTGCCTTGCTAAAGAAGCTGTGGGTAAAGGTTATGGACTGGCCAAGCTGGTCTCCAAACCTAAACCCCAATGACCATCTGTGGGGCATCCTCAAAATGGAAGGTGGAGGAGTGCAAGGTCCCTAACATCCACCAGCTCTGTGAGGTCGTCATGGAGGAGCGGAAGAATACACCAGTGGCTACCTGTGAAGCTCTGGTGAACTCCATGCCCAAGAGGGTTAAGGCAGTGCTGGAAAATAATGGTGGCCACACAAAATATTCATACTTTGGGCCCAATTTGGACATTTTCACCTAGGGGTGTACTCACTTTTGTTGCCAGCGGTTTGGACATTAATGGTTGTGTTGAGTTATTTTGAGGGAACAGCAAATTTACAGTGTTATACAAGCTTCACACTCACTACTTTATATTGTAGCAAAGTGTCATTTCTTCAGTGTTGTCACATGAAAATATAGAATAAAATATTTACAAAATTGTGAGGGGTGTACTCACTGCAAAAGCATCCCCCTTTCTCCCCGGCATCTCCAGCAGCGGTCTGAGGCTTCTGTGAAAAAGCAGTTTAAGAGTGAGGGGGTGTGATGCCATCTAGTAAGTACCCTTTAGTTTCATTCTTGAATGTGCGTGCACACGGAAGTTTTAAAGGACAAACTGAAAAATCTGTCTATCTTGGGCAGGGGCAAAAGTCCGCCCCAAATTGGTTTCCCATTTAATAAGATCCAGTAGCCTAAATTCTTCAGGCAGGGAGATCAGTAAAGAGTAAATTGTGGAGTGGGTACGGGGTAATGTACCTCTGTCCATGTAATGGGACTCAAATGGGGTCGTTGACCTACTGTACTCTACCGGAGAGCCCAGCGTATGGAGAACATGATGGAGTTGAAGTGCCCTCCAGAAATCCTAGGCAAATCGTCCATCTGGCTGCATCAAAGTCGAGATTGAGGGCCACCTATCCAAGCTGAGAAACTTGGAAACAGTCTGCCTCCAACAAATTCTGGAATGGGCCTCCCCTTAGTCCTGAGGGGAAGTTGGGATCACCCAGCACAGGGTATAAGAGTGACTTGGTGGTGGAAATAGCTGGGCTTTTACACATAAGATTACAGATCTTGTGGGTGGGGTCAATGATAGGGTGCATTTTAAGAATTTGGGGCAGGGTCTGAAAGCACCAGGAAGCCCTACGGAGAGAGATAGTGCTGAAATGTTGTTCTGGGTCCATAAATTTTGATCACCGTGTCTGCACAAGTCAATCACCCCCGTTAGAAGAGCACACACACACACACTAACCTTTCCCCCTCATCAAATATATTCACCTCCATTTCTTTAGCACCACCCTTCATCCCAAGTGTATGTTCATTTCATCTCAGCATCAATTTCCATACTTTATTCTCTTTATTTACCCTTATGTTTACATTTAGTCTTCCATCATCATCATTTTAACATTGCATTTTATCATGTGTTCGAATATACATTTCTTCTCAGTTTTCATTACAGCTAAGGCTTTTGCTGTCCATTCAATACACAGTTAATTTCCCATTTGTAAAGCATGGCATTCCCCGTCTGAGCCCTCCCTTGCTCGGTGTGTCATTCCATCCATCCATCCACCCATCAGTCACATTCCTCTTTCACCCACAGCATCAGTCACATCCTTGTCTACACATCCCTCTCACTTTCTCATAATTTTCCTCGCCATTGAATATCATTCTCCTAGTAGCCTCTCTGCTAGCCTTGAGTTTGTTTCCAGCTGTCAGCTACCATCTCACTCCATAAATCTCTCCGCCTGTCATTAGTTTTAAATACTTTTTAAATACTTTTTATTCATTAATTTTTTTACACCTCTTGTTATTCCTGGAGATTGTTTCAGATTATCCACACATTTATTCCTCTTTACTTTCCTCACAGTAGGACATTCATACCACCTCTAATGTTATTGCCATTACCACTATTATACATATAGTGCCTTGAAAAAGTATTCATACTTGAAATTTAAAAATTTTGTCATGTTACAATCAAAAACAAAATGTATTTTATTGGGATTTTATGTGATAGGCCAACACAAAGTAGCACATAATTATGAAGGGAAAGGAAAATGATAAATGGTTTTCATTTTTTTTTTTTTACAAATATCTGAAAAGTGTGGCATGCATTTGTAGTCAATACCTTGTAGAACCACCTTTCACTGCAATTACAGCTGCAAGTCTTTTTGGGTATGCCTCACTGAAGAAACCGATCACAAACTGCTGGATGATCTCTTCCAGCTGCAAGATCACTTGTTATACAATTATTTAATTTTCTGCAATATGTTTAGCACATCCCTTGTTATAGGTTTATAAGACCTGTCCATCCATCTGGATTCCATACAACTAATTTTAGGCAGCAGAATACACATTGCTATTTAATACCAGCACTTACTTCCTTCCGAAGTCTTTCCAGTTCTTTGTCTTTTTCAGTGACCAAGGCACTGGTACTGGAAAGAGACTTCTGTAGAGAGGACTTCTCTTCATCAAACTCTTTCTTTAGAACAGATTCTCTGTGTAAAGCAAAGTGAAAAACCAAAGAAAGAAGTAACTAGAGAACATATTAAGGATTTGCTTGTAGTAAACTAAATGAAAGTTGTAAAGTAAAAAATCTAAGATCTGCAGCCAGGCATTTTGGGTGGAGGGGAAGCAGTGGTATCCATCTCTGTCCTGTGCCTTTTGGCCCCATGCAAAGCACTTCTGGATAAAGGTCTTCCTGATCTGTGTGCCAGACAGAAGATTTCCCTTGAAGTCTCCAGGGAATCGTCTCATAACAGATCGTTGCAGACAGCAGGAGTGCTTAAATGATTTGCAAAGGCACTGAGGCAAAGAACACTAAGCAGATTTACACCACTGCCTCCACTCGCTTCCTGGAGGACAATTCACTTTAAAAAGAGCTTTATAAAACATTTCTAAATACATATCCTGTGGAAAACAAAAAAGGTAAATCACATTTACATACCTTTAAATGACATTTAAAAAAAATCAAAACAGATTTATACATTTTTAGATCATCAATTACAGTGGAAATCTTTCAGTGAAATTACCAAGAGACACACAATAACATGCACAGCTTTACTGCACAATAAGCATGCAAAGCATTGGGTATGATGATGGAAGGATCAGCTGGTCCTCTTCAGCTATTAATGCTGAAATTTATCTCCTGCCAGTGGAATTATACCCACAAAATTCCAGTCTGTGGCAGCTTTCCACTTGCTCAGTATAGTAAAGCTATGTCATAACTTGAGAGGAGAAAAGGTAGTACTGCAAAAACTTACTTTGAAAGTACCTTTTAATACTAAATAAAAACACTTTTAGTTTAAATAAATAACTGGTCATTTTAATAATACCAGATTTTAATTCACACTTTTAAAGTACTAACTACATGCAAACACTTTGGTTCTATTAAAACAAAACGCTACCAACACGATTAATTTGCAAAGATAAGATCAGTCACATAGTTGGCTAAAATGATAGTGCCAACTCTGTGATCCCTAAATACTGACGAAAAATTCAAGACCTTGATTTCCAATACATGACACACAATGCCATATTAAATAAAGTAAAAAGAAGCAACATAGTGATGGCTTGGCACATGTACACAAATAGTTAAGAGTAGCAAGTGGAGAATCTAAACTTTGGTGCCCAAAGTTCTTTAACACACGCACTATACTAAATCCCTGTATCAGGCAACGTTGCCTTTAGGCAACAGTTAAACAAATTTGGGCATTATAAAATACTCCATGTTTAATTAGTCAGAATAGGATTATGTCTATTCATCCTTTGCAGAAGATGTCAAGAAGAATTTAAGTTGTAGCACAAATAATCAGAGGTAACATTAGACCCTTCTGTGCCTCAGAGGTTTTAATTACACTGTCTGAAAATATGTGAAATGTACATGAAAGCATAAATGGTTACGACAGAAGAGGAAATCAAGAAGGATGCATATTGGATTGAGGTGTTCATAGCACCTTTTTGCTGTATTAGATGAGGCAACTTGTTTGGAGAGCACTCCACCTGATTATCATTACTACAATTCCTTGGCTCTCTCTCCACCAAAAGCTGGGATACAATTCCCAGCATGCTCAACTTAGCCTAAGCCTACTCTGCTGGGTCAAAGATTCTTCTCTTATTACTCAAACACATTCAGTAACAAAACAAGTACCTTACTGTGTTACTGGGTAAGCTTAAAAATGCAAGATAACAAAGACCATATGTTAGAAAATGTGAATAGAGAAAATATATGATATACAAGTAGGAAAAAACGTGGAAAGCTCCTTTTTGGTTGGAAAAATAATTGCAGCTTAATTTTTCTTTTACAAAAACAAAAAGCAAGACACTTTGGGACATATGCAGCCAAAATACGTACAACAATGCTGTACTAAAAAAATATAAAATAAAAAAATAAAACTATTTGTTGTAACGGGGATAGACTTTCTTCAGTCTTACCATTAAAAGACACACAGATATAGCAAAGGAAGCAAAAAGTAGAAAGGGAGAAAGGAATGGGATGAGCATTGATTAGCAGCGCAAGCTGAAACACAGCAGGACAGTTTGCAATCCACAAAGTTTCAGTAACAGGATAATATTCAATGTAACACAACGGTTTAAAAAATTACTGTGGTAATTTAGTACTTATTAGTTAGGCCTTGCTATATACAGATGAAGGTTTACAAGGAAAGTACATTTTTAAGAAAATCAAATTGATACATTTTTTTCTACCTGAATTGAATACACCTATTATTGCATTGCATTAAACCCATAACATTGCATAGATGACAATTTCTATTCCAAATGAAAAGTAGATTTCCTACACAAAGTGCCACCCATTCATAGCTAGTTCTAATATTTTTTTGTTTTAAGTCTTAAAGTCTTAAGGTTTATTTAAACTAAATACATATATACAGTGCATTCATAAAGTATTCAGAGCCCCTTAACTTTTTTTCAGTTTTGTTATGTTGCAGCCCGATACTACAGTTGTTTAAATCCATTTGATAGATATATATATATATATACACATACATACATACACACACCATATTGACAAAGCGAAAACCGAATTTTAGAAATTTCTGAACTTGTTAGAAAGAAGAAAATTACATATATCACATGTACGTATTTAGACCCTTTACTCCGTACCTTGTTGAAGCACCATTGGCGCATTACATCGACAAGTCTTTTTCGGTAGGAGGCGACAAGCTTTGCACACCTGGATTGAGGGAATGTTCTACCATTCTTTGCAAATCCTCTTAAGCTCAGTAAGGTTGGGGTTCTAGCTGGGCGACTCTAGGATATTCAGTGCTCTCCCTAAGCCAGTCCTATGTTATCTTGGCTGTGTGCTTAGGATTGTCGTCATGTTGGTAGGTGAACCTTCTGCCCACTATGAGGTCCTGAGCGCTGTGGAGCAACTCTCTTACTAAGCACCTTCAGGGGCCCCTTGTGACCAAGTCGGATGTGACGAAACGCGTCAAGAGCATGGCAATACAACGACTCTGAGCCAAGGCTGGACGTGTGCCAAGCATGTCACGGCGTCGGATGAGATGAAGTCTAGTGGTCGCTGATTGGTAACAAACGGCTTTTTGTACACTAACTATTTAACAGTTCTTTTACATGTAAGCGCATTTGGTTTTAATAAAGCAGTGGCTTTAAAAGGAGTTACACTAGGAGAGGCCCCTTTTATTTATCTGTTCCATGAGATATTATAGCTGGAGCTCGGAAGTGGGAGCTTGGATTTATGTGCGGTGAATTGCATCTGTGAAGCTGATTACATCTGGTGAGCCTCAGTGTGTTTGGGTGTCCGTGCACAGCTTATCACTGGAGAGGAAGATTTGTTGGTGTTATATTAAATTCCAGCACTGATATATTTGCACCATGGATTATGGACTTTTAAGCGATACACTATTATTTATAGATGCACTTGCACTTTAGATTTGATTAAGCACATGCGCTGCAGTCAACATCGTTTTTTTGTTCACCCATATTTTTATTATAAATATATATATATATATATATATATATATATATATATATATATATATATATTTATTTTTTAAAGCAGCTGCAACATTTACTGATTGATAGGTATACTAGCGTGTGATTTGCATGTAACATTTCTAATTCAGTCTACACTCAGTGTAGATTGATGAGAAGAAAAAAAAAAAAAAAAACTATAGTATCAGGCGGCAACATAGCAAAATTAAAAAGTGAAGGCGGTCTGAATATTTTAGGAATGCACTGTATACAGTGCCTCAAAAAGTATTCATACCCCTTTAAATTTTCCACATTTTGTCATGTTACAACAAAAAACGTAAATGTATTTTATTGGGATTTTATGTGATAGACCAACACAAAGTGGCACATAATTGTGAAGTGGAAGGAAAATTATAAATGGTTTTCACAATTTTTTACAAATACATATCTGAAAAGTGTGGCGTGCATTTGTATTCAGCCACCCTGAGTCAATACTTTGTAAAACCACCTTTCACTGCAATTACAGTTGCAAGTCTTTTTGGGTAGGTCTACCAGCTTTGCACATCTAGAGTGAAATTTTTGCCCATTCTTCTTTGCAACATAGCTCAAGATCTGTCAGATTGGATGGAGAGCATCTGTGAACCGTTATTTTCAAGTCTTGCCACAGATTCTCAGTTGGATTTAGGTCTGGTCTTTGACTGGGCCATTGGAATACACGAATATGCTTTAATCTAAACCATTTCATTGTAGCTCTGGCTGTATGTTTAGGATTGTTATTCTGCTGAAAGGTGAACCCCCGCTGTGGATCTCTGCAGCTCCTCCAGAGTCACCATGGGCCTCTTGGCTGCTTCTCTGATTAATGTTCTCCTTCCCCGGCCATGTCTTGGTAGGTTTGCAGTTGTGCCATACGCTTTCCATTTTCAGATGATGGATTGAACAGTGCTCCGTGAGATGTGCGAAGCATGGGATATTTTTTCATAACCTAACCCTGCTTTAAACGTCTCCACAACTTTATCCCGGACCTGTCTGGTGTGTTCCTTTGCCTTCATGATGCTGTTCTGAGGGCTTCACAGAACAGCTGTATTTATACTGAGATTAAAATTGCACAAAAGTGGACTATATTTACTAATTAGGTGACTTCTGAAGGCAATTGGTTCTACTAGATTTTAGTTGGGGTATCGGAGTAAAAGGGGCTGAATACAAATTCACGCCACACTATTCAGAAATGTACATGTAAAAAATTTGGAGAACCGTTTATAATTTTACTTCCACTTCACAATTATGTGCCACTTTTGTAGGTCGATCACATAAAATCCTAATAAAAATACATTTACGTTTTTGTTTGTAGCATGACAAAATGTGGAAATTTTCAAGGGGTATAAATACGTTTTCAAGGCACTGTAGAATATATATATATTCAAGTTTACCAGTCCTTAGATGGGGTAGCTGCATTTCTGTTCATATAGCAGGCTAAGGCTATTCTGCCTTGTTTTTACCTATAGATATTGCCAAAAACCCACTTCCTGTCCTAGGGTAACACTCACTCACTGTACTGCAACTATGGAGGAGCATTGTTTCACCCAAGGCTTGGACTTGATTTGAACTACAAAAAACAACCTCTTGTCATTTTCATTATATAGGGAGGTGGTGCTTTGGAGTTCACAGAAGATATCTAGTAAAGTTAAACATTGTTTAAGATTTCAGTTCATTGTATAGGAATTTACAAGGACAGAAGATTTATGACAAAATAAACAGGTATTTTTGTACTTAAGGAAAATTCACTTATCCTGACAAAAAACAAACCAACAGCTAAGGACTGGTAAGCTGGTAACCTTACCAGACTGGTAGGCTCCTTTCATGCGGGCGGTTTGTCGTGGCTTTCGGATTCCTGCAGCAAATATTTGCGGATTCTTGCTGCAGGAATGACTGGGTTATGCGATTAGCATCAACCGCTCAGCCCATTTAAACTAATGGTGGGCTGACTGCGTCCAGGTTCAGACATCTGTCGCAGAATCGCAGCTAATAGGCTATAGGTGATCAGCAGCGGCTGCTGTCAGCACACTATTCGATTAAATTGGCTGAGTGGCCGATGCCAAATCGCACAACCCGGTCATTCCTGCAGCTCTTGCCGCAGGAATCCAGAAGCCGCAACAAACCTGCTGTGTGAAAGGGGCTGTAAATGTATTGCTCTGTATTAAATTTGGATCAAAATCAACAAAACAAAAATGTATTATACAATCTGTGTAAAGTACATATATGTAACCATATAGGAAGTAGTTCTTACAGTACCCCAGAATTCCAGGCTAATTTTAATTCTATAGTAATACCAATATCAGCAAAAACTTTTTTTTTTAAATTTTACGAAGCGTGAGCAGGGATAGGCAACCTTAAAGAGGTGGAGATCTACCTGGACAACATGGGAAGAGTCAAAGATCACTAGGCACAGTGTCGCCTCCTCACACTGGATTTAAACCTTTAATTGCTGTACTACCGTGCCACAATCATGGATTTAAATCAGGTGGTGAGGTGGCAACATATCGTCAAACACACTCAGATCGCTTTTCGGAGCCCTTGGTTTCATTTGGCAGCAGCACCCTTAGGGGTTTGGGGTGTGTGTGTGTGTGTGTGTGTAAAACCCTGCGGTTGAGACGTGGTTTTACCGCTCCCAATCCCCACCCCCTTTAGCTGTTGAGGCAGTAGCCAAAGGTGTATACATGCCGTAACAGGAATTAAGCTCCCTGTTTTTGGTGGGTGCTACTGGCTACCAATTGCGAACCATTCAAGTAAATTGGATCATTCTGCACAACTCCACGGTCCACAACTACATGCTTCTGCGGCATCCCAGGGGTTAAAGCAAGTGGTGAGAAAGCAACACAACGCTGCCTGTTTTAACCCTTTGTTTGCTGCATTGCACAAGGTTGCAGGGCACTTGCAGAGTGGCCTCATTCACTTCAATGGGTCATACTTGGCAGGTGCTACTACCACCAACCGTGATAGAGCGTAGGACTCCTGCTGCGGCTGCAACATGTGTGCACCCTTGGTCAATGCAGCTAAAGGGGGTATGGTTGGGGCGGGGGTCTTAACAATGCGGTTTTACCACCCCCCCAAACTGCAAATTTAATTGAACCCCTATATAATAGCTGTCAGAAAGTGCACCAAACCCGCAGGATAGAATACAACAGAAGTCTATGGCCAAGCGCAGCAAACCCACAGGAAAGCTGCACTGAACCCACGGTGTGCATAAATCAGCACACTAGTGTGTAGGCAGCCCTATACTATTATGGCTAGTGTATTGCTTCACAATGACCTGAAGAGCTCTTCTTTCCTGCTGCTCGCACCACTCTTGCACCCTACTACAGTTCCAACTTTAAAGGAGTTCGTCTGCATTGCACTCTGTTTGGTGATCTGGAATGGCAGGTCAGCAAGCCCAGACCACGATCTACCAGTCACCTGTCCATGATCTACTGGTAGATCACCATCTACAGCTTGCTGACCCCCATGTTAGAATCTACCAGGTTTTTATGTGTAGTCTGTGTCCCATCTGGGGGAAGGGTGATTTGCCCTCACTTCCGCTCAGTACAGGAAGTGATGAGATGGAAAATAGGGTTTCCATCCGTCTGTTTTTGGTGGATTGGAGCGTATCGGGTGTCAGCGGACATGTCACCGCTGACATCCGTCGCTCCATAGAGAACAATGGAGTGTCCGTTCGGGTCCGTCTGATCAACTGACAGGCGGACCCGAACCATCTGCCCGTGTGAAAGAGCCCTAACAGTTCATTTTTACTGTGTCTTCTTGCCTCAGTGTCAACCATTCTGCTAATTTCTTATCCTGCTTTCACAATACAGGAGGTGAAATCAACTTCATGGAATCATGGACAGCAATAAAAACTTGACAAAGGCATTTTCTCTTCCCAAGTTTTTTAAATACACATTTTGGAATGATGTCTTTAAACTAGATGGTTTATTCACAGTACAACAGCTGACAGATCAGTCTGGAAGAAATGAGGCTAAAAACTATAAAAATAATTTTTCTGCCTAAGTGACTGATCAAAAAAACAATCCATCAACCACTAGTATGTTGTCTAATGGAATGTATTCTTCACTTTAGATGACACACAAAAATAACTGCACTAATATATATATAACGTTTGTTTTATTTTAGGGTCTGTGCTGTCAGGCTTTGGGCTTGTAGACAATTCTGAGATCATTCAAGAATTCACTGACAGTTTCATTTGACCTGCAGTTCTCCTCCTGTAGCGGACCTCCTTTAAAGCTGCATCAGCTTGCTGCAAGTTGCTTTTGTGCATTGCAAATGACTTGTTTGGGGAACAAAGCTATCCTGACGTGCATAAAGTACATTGACAAGGCTCTGATATATGCAAGTTAAATTAAATTCTAGAATGCCACTTGCACCGACACCCCTGAAGAGCACCAGGTGTCAACAGTTCAAAATATAGTTGAGTGCGACTGCCTATAACAATGCTGCATACCACTTCCTCTTTTGCAGAGGTTTAACCACTTCTCCTTAGGTGGACGTCATATCACGTCTTGGACTTGACGGGGAGATATCTAAATGATCCATCCAGCTACAGGCATCATCCAGATATCTTTTTTTTTTAAGCCTGTGATTCCCTCACATGTAAAATCCATCTTAGTGGCTGTTTAGCCACTTGACTGCTTTTACAGGCAGCGCTGGTGCTTCTCCGCTCTCCCGTGCGATCGGGGAGCCAGAGAATGATACCGCCGGCCGTGGCAGTTTGCCATAGAGCTGGCTGTGGACCAGAGGGTCTTCCAGCCATCTCTATGACCCTCGGAGGACGTCATTTCCAGTGCCAGTAGATGTAAACACTGCCATTTTTTTAGCTGGAAAGTTAAAATCATTGGTGTGCCGCGCTTCCGAAGTGGTGTGACGGCGCTTCATATTCATTCCAATGGCAGGGGCGGTGGAGGAGCGGTGTATACACCACTCCCGCCCCATCACAAAAATGCTGTTGTTTGCAGAGTTTGTTTCCTCTCCTGTAAGCGCGCCACCCCAGTGTGAAAGGACACACTGAGTTTAATTAAGAGGCGCTTTACGGGCGCAATTTTTAGCTAAATAACGCCTGTAAAGCACCTCAGTGTGAAAGGGGTCTAAGGGGTACTACATTGGATAAATGCCAATTATATATGTGACCAGATCAATTCCTCGTCAGCCTGACTGGCAATATATATATTTTGACTAATCAGGTCTAAAACGATCTATATGCTAACCAAAACAGAGCATATGTGGGTACAGGTTTTAACAAAAATGAAAAAAAGACACTTCTAGTCAAACCTGGCAAATATTAAATTATATTCCCACATATAATCAAAAAGGTCTATATAATCATAACTTGGATAGAAAAAAAAGAGTATATTTGAATGTCTACAAAAATATAACATACATTTTAAAACACATTAACTAGCCATATGTCATTTAAGAAAGGATATCCAAGTGATTTTTCTTGACTTTTATCCTTTGAAAGTCAAACTCATCTTCCAGCTTAAGGTGAATCTGTGTTTTGCCTGAGCAGGGCAAATCACACATGCACATTAAAAACACTCAAATACAGGGACACCAGCTGGAAATGTGTGCAGATCAGGCCAAAGAGAAAAGGTTTGCTTGAGCTTGTGTATATTGCCTGGGTCAATTTAGAAATTACAGCCTTAACATTACTAGGTTTTGGTTTGTGCAGTGGCATAACAATAGCCATAGCACACGACTGCTATGGGGCTTGGAGTAGGAGGGGGACCCCATTAGGGAGGTTAAGGAAATTACAATGTGAAGTGTCCAGTATAGATGGGCTAAAGTCAGCCCTCAGGATCCTCTGCTGGTCAGTTTCCCTTCTGTGCAGTAAGAAGCGTTTGTTTAGCTGTCCTAGCAAATATGTAATGATTTATTGCCCTCTAAACTTCTGCCCCAGAGCAAAAGTAGCCCTGCATGCAATATACCTTTACTGTAATTTGGTTAAAAAAAATCAAATTTGCTTAAAGTTATTGTAAACCCTTACATATACCCAGTGAAGTGACTGGCCTCAGGTGATACGCAGAGATTAAACAAATCCTCTTAAATAAATTGTACCGGTTTATTTGCAGACTTCTCTACATTGATTCAAAGTCCAGAATTTATAAAGCTTGTCTGAGTGGTCTGAAAATAGGGGGTGGAGAGCTGAAATTAGACTCTGCAGAGGTCCGTGAGGAGAGTTCTTTGAGCTGATTGGAAGGAAAGGAAGGGACACACCCACTCAGACGTGATTCATGCTGATAGAGGAACAAAGCAGAAATGACACTTCGTGCTCTTAATTGAGACAAGTACACACTATAGAGGGATATGCTTTGTTCATATTTCACGTCTGAGATTTACAACCGGTTTAAACCTTAAAGTCTAGTTAAGGCATGTAGTTCTACATTTAAAGGCCAAATTCACCCTTGCAACATGTTCCATTAATATTTTGAGTGGAACATGTAACATGTTACAGCTTCTGCCTCCTCTCCCGATGATCCAGAGTACTGTGAATGAATGAACTACAAGTAAAGCCAGCCAACGTGCCCAACGGCTTGTAGATTTCAAAGACCTGCAAGGGCGCTGGTGAGTGTTCTCAAAGTTAATCGATTCTTTCTGCAATTCAGTAACTGCCTGCCCATTATGGAGATGCGGGCAGACAGCATACAGAGTATCTACAAGATCTTAGCATTGCACCCATGATCTGCTGACCGTGCGTGCAATGCTTTACAGGCTCCAGTGTAAACAAGAGAGAATAAATGCACATTTTTTTAATCTGCAAAGAAATGTCTCTCCCCCTGATGTACGGAATTGATCTGAAATTCCAAATTTGGCCAACATTTAGAGTCTGCACTTTATACTTGTTTCGTATAGGGAGATATCACACATGAA
>BLSH010500868.1:512387-523596 GCA_018402905.1 Glandirana rugosa | reverse complement strand
AAAGGGATTTTATTAAAACGTACCGTAAAATCCTTTTCTCTGAGTTCACTGACAGACGCAGCCCTTCATTAGACAAGTGGGTTATATGCACATCCTACCAGGAGTTGACTAGGCAAACAGAAAGAAAGCAAGCTGACCCCTCCCAGGGGGCCGTCCTCTCTCTCTCCCATACAACCCCCCCTGCTCTGCATAGCATATCAGTTCCTAACAAGCCGTACAAACGCAACACAGAGGGGTGGGCGCTGCGTCTGTCAGTGAACTCAGAGAAAAGGATTTTACAGCAAGTTTTAAAATCCCTTTTTCTCTTACGTTCACTGACAGACGCAGCCCTTCATTAGACAAGTGGGGATGTCCCAAAGCTGTGTCAGTCAAGAGGGGTGGGTAAACAACAACAACTGTACCCAACAGATTCCTCTCAGGAGGCGCCAGCCGCGCCTACACCGCCGCCTGCAAAACTTTGCGGCCAAAAGCAGCATCCGTGGATGCTGAAATATCCACTTTGTAAAACTCAGTAAACGTGTGCACCGAGGCCCAAGTAGCCGCCTTGCACACCGAAGCCTGGTGTCTGAAAACCCAGGAAGTGCTAACAGCCCTGGAGGAATGAGCCTTGACAGGAAAAGGGGGTACTTTGCCCCGAACAGTATACGCATTGGTCACGGTCTGTCTGATCCAACGGGAAATATTAGCCGACGAGGCCGCCAACCCTTTGTGCGGACCATCCGTCAGCAGAAACAACGCATCAGACTACCGCAAAGAAGCTGTAGTCGCCAAGTACACCCGCAAAGCCCTTACGACATCCAAGGAATGTAACTCAAATTCCTTGGGAAGCGACGGGTGCGGACATAATGAAGGAAGAACAATATCTTCATTAATGTGGAAAGAAGAGACCACCTTCGGTAGAAAAGAAGGTGAAGGACGCAAGACCGCCTTGTCCCTATGAAGGACTAGGTAAGGAGACTTGCAGGACAACACTGCCAACTCAGACACCCGCCTAGCGGACGTAATGGCCACCAAGAATGCCACTTTCTGCGACAGCGATTGTAAGGGAATATCCCTGATCTTCTCATATGGCGGTTTCTGCAGTACAGAAAGCACCTTAAGCATGGTAGGGATCACGGAGTCAGCGACACCCCCTATCCCTCAACACCTGGGACTCAATAGCCAAGCTGTCGAAGCCAGCGAGGGTAAAGCAGGGTGCAAGATGGGTCCCTGAGACAGCAGATCTTCGCGCAGGGGAGATGCCAGGAAAAATCTGCCACGATTTGCACCACGTTGGCGTACCAAGGGCGCTGAGGCCAATCCGGAGCTACCAGGATTGTCGGAATCCCCTCTGCTTCTACCCTGCGCAGTAGCCGCAGTAGAAGCGTGATGGGAGGAAAAGCGTACAGGAGCCGATACCGACTCCAAGGCGCTACCAGCTCGTCCGTGGCGGCCACCAGCGGGTCTCTCGTCCTGCACACAAGGTATACACCTTGTGATTGAACCGAGACGCCATGAAGCCCACGTCTGGCGGAACACTTCTGGATGTAAGGACCATTCCCCCTGATTCAGAGTCTGGCGACTGAGAAAGTCCGCATGCCAATTCTCTACGCCCGGGATGTAAATGGCGGAAATTGTTGGCACGTGAAGTTCTGCCCATCGCAGAATGAGAGCCGCTTCGCAGCCACTGCCGAGCTCCTCGTTCCGCCCTGTGGCGTTGTTCGACTGGACCCAAACCGGGAGACCGCGCAACCTCACCGTCCAGTGGGAGAGGCAGAGCCTGATTGCCCACAACTCCAGCACATTGATCGGAAGACGGGATTCCTGCGCCGACCAGCGGCCCTGAGCAGACAGCTGCCCCAGGACCAATTCGGGGGGAGAAATGACTACCCCAATGTTAGAGCTGGGGCCCGAAGCCACCAGGCCAATGATCCTCTGGTCTGATGATCCAATCGGATCAGCTGGTCCAGGGACAGCGGAGACCTGTCCCACCATGACAGAATCACTAGCTGAAGGAGCCGAGTGTGACTCTGGGCGCAAGGTACCGCCTCGAAGGCTGAAACCATGAGCCCCAACACCCGCATACAGAATCGTAAGGAGGACCACCGGCGTGCCAGCAGAGTTTGCACCGCCGCTTGCAGTGTCAGCAACTTGGCCGGAGGCAAGAATACCTTCGCCTGCTCTGTGTCCAGAATCATACCCAGGAATTCCAGGTGACAGGACGGGGTCAATGTCGACTTCTGCAGATTGATCAGCCAGCCGAAGTCTTTCAACGAGGCCACGGTGATAGCCACATTCTCCTCCAGAGCCGAAGCAGACTCTGCTCTCAGGAGCTGGTCGTTGAGGCATGCTACCACCGTAATGCCTCTCTGCCTCAATAGCACCATCGCCGAAGCCACCAGTTTGGTGAACACCCGAGGAGCCGAGGCCAGACCGAAGGGAGTGCCACAAATTGGTAATTCATAGTTACATAGTTAGTCAGGTTGAAAAAAGACACAAGTCCATCCAGTTCAACCAAAAAAAAAAAAATGTATATACATATATATATATACACACATATACACATACAACCAAAAAATCCCATATACAATCCTTCACCCACAGTTGATCCAGAGGAAGGCAAAAAACCCCAGCAATGCATGGATCCAATTTGCTATAACGGGGGAAAAAATTCCTTCCTGATTCCCCGAGAGGCAATCGGATTCACCCTGGATCAACTTTACCTAAAGATGTTAGTACCCAGTTATATTATTTACATTAAGGAAAGAATCCAGGCCTTTTTTAAAGCAATCAACCGTGCTGGCCAAAACCACCTCTGGGGGGAGTCTATTCCACATTTTCACAGCTCTTACTGTGAAGAAACCTTTCCGTATTTGTAGATGAAATCTTTTTTCCTCTAGACGTAAAGAGTGCCCCCTTGTCCTTTGTGATGACCTTAAAGTAAATAACTCCACACCAAGTTCACTATATGGACCACTTATATACTTGTACATGTTGATCATATCCCCCCTTAATCTCCTCTTCTCAAGAGAGAATAAATTCAGATCCTCTAATCTTTCCTCATAGCTGAGCTCCTCCATGCCTTTTATTAGTTTGGTTGCCCTTCTCTGCACTTTCTCCAGTTCCCCGATATCCTTTTTGAGAACTGGTGCCCAAAACTGAACTGCATATTCCAGATGAGGTCTTACTAATGATTTGTAATGATTCAGATCTCCCACTGCAAAGCGCAGGAAGCGCTGGTGCCGGAGACAAATGGGAACGTGGAGGTATGCGTCCCTGATATCCAGAGACGCCATGAAGTCCCCTTGGTGTAGGGCGGCCACGACCGAGCGGACAGACTCCATTCTGAACTCTCGCGCTCTCACAAAGTGATTTAGCGCTTTTAGATCCAGAACCGGCCTGACCCCCCCCCCCTTTTTTGGGTACCACAAACAGGTTGGAATAAAAGCCGCGGAATCTTTCCAGCAGAGATACTGGCACAGTTACCCCTTGTGCAGAGAGCACCTGAACAGCCCCTAAGAGAGCCTCTCGACGCCCCTCAGGGAGTCTCAAGTTCGATGGGAAGAACCTGTCTAGGGGTAGAGTGCTGAACTCTATCCAGTACCCGGAGGACACCACTTCCTGCACCCACCGGTCGGAAATGCGGGCAGTCCGCCTTTCTGCGAATCCCAGAAGTTGGCCACCCACCCGAGAATTGGGTGGGGGGCAACCCATCATGCGGAGGAGGACTTATCCTCTGCCCTTTCACTCTTGCATTGCCAGGGTCGTTTGACGGCCCCCGCGGCAGACTTGCCGGGCCTCGACCCCTTACCCGCTGAACCGGGGGCACGAAAAAACCTCTTCTGACCCGAAGAAGTAGGACCCCGCTTGCGGCGGAACTCCCGCCGCCTGGGCTCCGGAAGAAAAATACTCTTCCCTCCAGTGAAATCCTTAATGATTTCATCTAACTGCGCCCCAAAGAGCCGACCCCCCTGAAAGGGGAGATCCGTAAGGCCCTTCTTAGACGCATGGTCACCCGACCAGGAGCGTAACCAGAGTACCCATCTGATAATGACTCCAAAAAAAAAGACATTTATACAACATGGGAAGCAGGACCAGAGCTGCGACACACAGGTACCGAAGACCCTGAAACAAATGGTCTGCCCTCTGCGACGCCTCAAGCAACCTCCCGCAGCCCAGAACATTCTGCAGCTCAAGCGCACACTCAGAGATTGCGCCGTCATGGCTGACTCTGCCAACCTGCGGGGGATGCCCACTTCTTCACAAAGCTATCAAATGGATAATGTATAGCGAAGCGTTTGGGTAGGGCAAAGGAAGTCTGCGGACGCTGCCATTCCTGATGGACCAGATGGTCAAAAAATTGATCACAAGGATAAGCCTTAAGGGACCTGGATGGCCTAGCAGACCCGCAAACGAATGTTGTCTCCTCCGACTCCCCTGCTTGGTCCAGTCGCAAAGACGCACAGATATCAGCAATCAGTGCGGCCACCAGTGCCTTCTCGCGCGCAACCGAGGCCCCCTGGTCTTCCTCTCCGTCCGAGAGCTCCACAGGGGTCCCCGTGACCCCCGAGGCCACTTCCGGTTTGACTCTTCCCCCTATGAAAGAGGGGGGAGGCGGACGCTGTTTAGGGGCCCCCTTACCACGGCTCGGCACCGCCCGGGGAAGAAATGCCCCAAATACTGCTTTCAGTAGGTCCAAGGACACCAGTGTCCCTAGCACAGGTTGCGCTGCCGCTGGCTCCTCCTCAGAAGGAACCGCAGGTTATCCGCCATTGTGCCACCGGACCTGACAGGCAGAAAAAAAACGCCCTCACACCCCCACAATGCAGCCCCACAGATCAACCAGTGAGACCCCCGCTAACAGCACCCCAGGGAGAGCCCAGCTATACTTGCTGTTTGAAGCCTCACAAAGCGCTGCGTCCCAGTAGGAGTGCTCAGAGACCGCCAGTCATAGAGCCTGTGCCATCCACGCTGTCCCAGGGTAAAAGCGGAAGCATCGGCTAGCAGCACGTTATTCTTCCCAGGCACATCCAATATGGCCGCCGAGCAGTCACAAGAGGCCAAAGCCTGCATACAGGCCGCGACTACGGCAAAATGGCTGCCGTTCAACACTAGAGGGAAAGCCCCAAGAAAATGGCCGCAGCTACGGCAAAATGGCGGTTTGGAAACGCACGGTGCGGTGCAGGGAGGGGAGAGGAGGGGTGTAGGAGGGGGGGGTGAAAAACACCCAGGGGAGCTCTAGCCCTAGCAAAACACCCTCCACCGGCCGGCTCAAATCGCCCAGCACCCCCCCTCCACGCCCCTAGGGGGGAAGAGAGGGGGTCACTCACCAGTCCGACGGGCGTAGCGGGTAGCCACCCCGTTGCAGACCTTCCTCCCACTGCCGGAGAGGGATGCTGCAGGCCCCAGGCCCCTGGACGGGAACAAGGTCCGGTCACTGGGCGCAAGTGGGGGTCACCCACTGGCCACCCGCACGGAATGGGCACGATGCGGCGGGCCCCGCTAAGGCTAAAGCTAGCTCACATTGGTCAGCCACGCTGGGGAAAGTGCAGGATTCTAGATATCCTCTATGCCCCAGCTGGCTTCTTGATAGCAGTCTTCATCAGATAGCTTGAGAAAAATAAAAAAGCGGTAGCAAAAAAAAAAAAAAAAAAAAAAAGGTGAACCGCAGGTCCCATAAGGGAGCCAGGTCTAACTCCTTGCACTAGGCATAATAAAACTGATATGCTATGCAGAGCAGGGGGGTTATATGGGAGAGAGAGGACGGCCCCCTGGGAGGGGTGAGCTTGCTTTCTTTCTATTTGCCTAGTCAAACTCCTGGTAGGATGTGCATATAACCCACTTGTCTAATGAAGGGCTGCATCTGTCAGTGAACGTAAGAGAAAAATTATTTTTAACTTGTAAACACCGACTGTCAAAAAGAGGCTTGGTCCTCAAGTAGTTAAACAATTATTTATATATTTAAAAAAACAAACAAAAAAAAAAACGGGTGACCAAATATCACCAAAAGAAAGCTCTATTTGTGGAAAAAAAAATGCTAAAAATGTAATTTGCATACAGTATTGCTTGATCGGGCAATTGCCAGTTAAAGTAGCACAGTGCTGAATAGCAAAAAATGCCCTGGTCATGACTGGGGAAAATCTTCCAGAACTCCCAAGTGGTTAAAGTGGATGTAAACCCTCCATATACCCAGTGAAGTGAACAGCCTCAGATGATACACAGAGATGACACAAACCTCCCTACAGAAGTCTTACATGTATATCTTCTGTCTTCACTTTGATATACTGTTTAGAAAGTGCACATTCTGTTAGATTTTCCACTTCCTCCTTCCTCTGTAGCAAGAGATGATTCCTGGACACTGTGAGAGACTGAGAAAGCTGATTGGAGGAAAGGCACTCACCCCCTTCCCACACATGCAGAGGTTGCCTATGAATTGTTTTGGCAGCCTGCTAATCTTTTTTTAGCAACCTCCCCCGACTCTAATTTCTATGTCCCGACTCCCAGAACCAGCGAGAACTTATCAGGCTGATAACAGAGCTACTGAGGAAGAGACAGCTACTGGACATAGCTATTTGAAGAGAGATATCAAAACACTTCAGACAGATGTGTCCAACTCAAATTTCATGAATCGGGTTTACATCCACTTTAACCACTTCAGCTCCGGAAGGATTTCCCCCTGAATGGCCAGAGCACTTTTTGAGATTCGGCACTACGTTGCTTTAACTGAGAATTGCGTGGTCGTGCAACGTTGTACCCAATCAAAATTGGCGTCCTTTTTTTCCCACAAATAGAGCTTTATTTTGGTGGTATTTGATCACCTCTGCGTCACTTCAGATCACCGCTTTAAAGAAAAAAAGAGCGACAATTTGGGAAAAAAAACAATACTTCTTACTTTTTGCTATAATCCATATCCAAAAAATTATATATATAAAAAAAAACCAAAATTTATTCATCAGTTTAGGCCGATATATATTCTTCCTCATATTTTTGGTAAAGGAGAGTGATCACTGCTCCCATATACAGGGAACAGAAGATCACTCTCCTCTCCCCTGTCAGAACGGAGATCCGTGTGTTTACATACACAGATCCCCGTTCTGTCACTGCGGGAGAGTGATCGCAGGTGGCTGGTGGACGTGGAGTCTGCCCCCACTGCTGATTGGCTCCCACGCTACACAGTGAGCACGTGCCCACAGCACTTGCTTGTGTGGCCGCCGTCAAGTGATGGCGGTTCGTGATATCGAGCCAAACTGTCGCAAGGCGGGCAGTCGTTAAGCGGTTAAATACTCCCTAGAATGATTCTCAGTGCAAAATATTTACATAACTATGCAAAAGATCATGGTTATGAGCAAAGGCCACAGAAGCTACTGGACACTTTCTACAGGGATTTGTTGGGTCCTCCCCATCATTTTGCTACACATGGAGTGGAGGCATCAGCGTTAACTGGCTACAACAGGTAGGAGTGGTTTGTGTGTGGGATGCCATTCTGCTACTGGGGACTGTAGCCAGATGTACCTTGACTTTTTCTTTGTTGTGCTGAAGACTTGTAAGGGGTTAATTGAATATGTTTGCTTACTTTATTCAATCCCTTGCATCACCATTCAGGTGATTTCCTACCATGGTGAGAACAGCATGTGGGGGAAAACTGAACTGGCATGCAGAAAGCTACAAAGAACCTGAAAAAAGGTTCTAAACTTTCAAAGTACTTTTGTTGTGGATTACATTCCTCAGACAAAAAAAAAATTAACATAATAATAAAAAAAAGTATTCAAAAAAGTTCTACGTTAACCTGGTTTACTTTGTTCATAGGACAGATACTCTTGCATGGCTCTCTGGTAATCCTCCAGTTTCTGGCTTTATTAGAACAGAGAAAATGCCATTCTCTTGATAATTAGATTCTTGCAGAACACCTGTAAGCTCAATTGTGGCTCTATTCTCGATATATCACCAGCTCAGTTTTGTGCTACTGAAGGATGAAGGAACTGGCTTTGGGTGCATAAATAGTTATGGCAAAAGGGGAAAAGGGGGGCTGCAGGTCCACAATTGCATTGGCACTCAAGGTTTGTAACTACATTGTAATAACAAGAAGCCAACACTGTACTGGATATAATTAAAGCGGTAATAAACCCAAAATCAGAGATATAATATATTGTAGCTTAACAATCGTTAGATGTGTTGGCTGAATTTGTTTTCTTTTTTTAGGCTTTCCCCCCCCCCCCTCTGTTTTCACCTGGTGAAATGGTTAGTAACACCTCCTATATTCGAGTACCCCCACTCTGGATGAATGAGCACAGGGGGTAACCTTTGGACAGCAGCAATGTCAATTTGTGGGAAGGGGAGTGTTAGAGGTACTGAACTCCAGCTAACATTTTATAAGCAGTTACAGCAACTTTTTTTTTCCTTCTGGGATAAAGGTTTTACATAAAACGCTGAACATTGTAAGTGCCCCTGTTAGTGTTAAATAGTTTGTCTTAACCCTGTAACTTGATACATTTGTAGGACAGCTTGTTCTTTTGAAAAACAACAAACTTACTGACCGCATCACCAGGTGTAAATAGAAGAAAGAAAGCCTAAAGGAAAAAACGAATGCAGCCATCACCTCTAAGAATTGGTAAGCTGCAATATAATAAATGTTTGCTTTTGGGTTTAATACCACTTTAACAAGATAAAATATCAAACTCTTAGGCAACATATTGTAGGCGTGTGTCAGTTCATAGAATTGGTATTATGAAGCAATGCAGAAATGCAAAAATAAAACCGTTTAACCGAAGCACCCCACAAGACAATAGGAACACAAAATATCAAAAAGTAACTTAATGTTATGGAAATGAATGGAGAAAGGTTAGCTCTGCTTTAATAAAAGCTGTTCTAACATCTGCAGTGATCATGCTACTAAAGGTGTCAAGCTCTTTTAGGAATATTTCATAAAACTTTCTCTTCGGGTTTACCTATATGTAGGGTACCAGTGGATATGTGTAATCAGCTGCCTTGGAGGGCAGGAGAGACATCAGGGGTTTAACAGATGCTTGATGTCTCCATAAAGGGTACCTGTCACTGACTAAAGCTTTCACAAGTGGGCTTGTTCACCCCTTGGGATAGCAATTAAAAAAAAAAAAAAAAAAAAATTAAATACAGCACCCCCTTCCCCCCATGCTCACACTCAAATGCACATGTACGTGTCACACGCATTTGTATATGGTGACTGTACCACATATGTAAGGTATAGCCATGAATGTTGGAGTGAGCAATAATTCTAGTGCCATAGCTCATGTTTAACTCTACACTGATAACCTGCTATGGCTTTAAAAAAAGTGTTGCCTATAGCCAATTTTAGGTAACATACTTTCACAAGTGTTTCCATTTTGCGGGCGTGCGCAATTTTAAATCATGTTTAATATCAATTACTTGATGCATAATCATATTTTATATTTTAGTAAATAACTGGGTATTCTATTGTGTTTGTGTGCGCTAAGTATTTTTACCTGATATGAGCAAATCATATGTGACATAAGAAAATTCCAATAGCTACCATGCCATTCTCCAGGTCCTCTGCTTTCAGAAAAGATATAATGTTTGGGGGTTCTAAGTAATTTTCTAGCAACAAAAAAAAATGCACATTTTAACATGTATGTGAAAAATGTAAAAGATTGCCCTAGTAGCCAAGTGGTTAAATGTTCCCTAGCACTAGGGCTACATTAGTAAACACCCCTCCATTGAGAGCCAACAGCTTTCAGCAGCTGGTGGCTCTCAATCTGGGCTTTCATTGACAACCTCATTCCCCATTCACAATAGGAAATAAAAGTGATTGTTGATCATAAGATCACTGCGTCAACTATGATTGCATGCAGATTGGAGGCCTCCATGACGAAGAAAGCCTTTAGCCTGCAGATGCTACCTGCAAAGGTACCCACCTTTTTAATAGTGTAATTGTCAAACTATTACATAAAAAAAATATATATATATATGTAAAATAAGTTTATAAAGTATTTTTGCAGATTTCTGAAAAAAAATGCAGTATTTGAATATTAAAACGTGTACCAATATATTAGATTTCCTTAAAAATACACTGTAGGTATGCCAATTACCTTTATTGTCAAGTAAACCGTCACGTCACATACCTACACAGCTAAATTTGACCTGGTCATATAGCCATCCATGACCTTGGGTCACAAGAGATTTAAAACTGCAGTTACTCTAAATCCACCATTTACCAGTTCAAGCTCCGTTCAAAATGTTCCAGATGAATCTGTTCAATATCTACAAGTGGTTATAAAATGCATATGACAAGTCTAAAAAGCTGGATCATTCGTAAATCTACACAAAAATTGTATGAAATTCTGAATCATAATCTGGAAAGAACATTTACATTTCCTAGAACAACTAAAATACCTTGGCTTCTTCTGCTTGTCGCTGCAACTCTTCCATTTGTTTGACCATTTCACTTTGTGCAGTTTGGGCAGCTTTCCATAGTTCCTCTTTCGTCTGCAAATTCTGTTTCATCTCATTGATTGCAGTTTGATGTTGGGAGACTAAAGCCGCAATGGACTTCTCATGCAAAGCTTGCATTTCTTTATTTTTATTCTGTACCTGTTCAACCATTGATTTCTACATAGAAAAAAAAAAAAGGTGTTTTTTTTTTTTGCAACGTACTTTAAAAATACTTTTAGTAACAGCACTTTCCATCTGTAAGTAAAGGTAATGGGTAGTCCTACCAAGTTTTATAGAAATGTAAACATTTTGAATGATGTAGAAAATTGTATTAATGTATATTTGTTTTAAAGCTGAAATTTATATATGGAATTTTTTACATAGTTACATTGGACAAGGTTGGACCACTGCAAGTATCATACCCGTGGGATCCCCAAGGAAGCAAGAGTACTATTCCGAGAACACTTTACAATATTCCTATAGAAGTTTAATTTAGTATGGTGTCAGCATTTATTCAGGGTTGCCAATGCTGTCCTCCTTGCCAAGGGATAGTGTTTGGGACTGGGCAGTGGCTGCTCAAGTCCATGCACTGCATCCTGGAAGGTTGTTAGAAGGCAATTTAAAGTGATATTACAGGGTCCTTTTTTAATTAAAGTAAAATAAAGCATGTAATATTGACCTGCTCTGTGCAGGGGGGAGAGAGAGAGGAGAGAGAGGGGGGAGAGAGAGAGCGAGGGAGAGTGAGAGAGGGGGAGGGAGGGAGAGAGGGGGGGGAGGGAGGGGGAGAGAGTGAGAGGGAGCGAGA
>BLSH010500868.1:479862-491238 GCA_018402905.1 Glandirana rugosa | reverse complement strand
TGACACAAAGGGGTTTGAATGGCCATTAAAAGGTAACCATTCTCACCTGTGATCTGTTTGCTTGCAATTTGTGTGTGTATAAATGAGTTTCTGGACTCCTGACAGACCCTTGCATCTTTCATCCAATGCTGCAATGACGTTTCTGGATTCTGAGTCATGGGAAAAGCAAAAGAATGGTCAAAGGATCTGCGGGAAAAGGTAGTTGAACGGTATAAAAACAGGAAAGGGATATAAAAAGATATCCAAGCAATTGAGAATGCCAATCAGCAGTGTTTAAACTCTAATCAAGAAGTGGAAAATGAGGGGTTCTGTTGAAACCAAACCACGGTCAGGTAGACCAACTAAAATTTCAGCCACAACTGCCAGGAAAATTGTTCAGGATGCAAAGAAAAAACACACTTCAAGTTAAATACAGGACTCTCTGAAAACATGTGGTGTGGCTGTTTCAAGATGCAAAATAAGGAGGCACTTGAAGAAAGATGGGCTGCATGGTCTAGAAGCCAGAAGAAAGCCATTACTATGCAAATGCCACAAAGTATCCCGCTTACAATACGCCAAACAGCACAGAGGCCTCAAACCTTCTGGTGCAAAGTCATTTGGAGTAATGAGACCAAAATTTAGCTTTTTGGACACAACCATAAAAGCTACATTTGGAGAGGAATCAACAAGGCCTATAATGAAAGGTACACCATTCCTACTGTAAAACATGGAGGTGGATCGCTGATGGTTTAGGGGCGTGTGATCTAGGCACAGGAAATTTGGTCAAAACTTATGGCAAGATGAATGCTATCAAAAAATACTGGAGGAACATTTGCATTCATCAGCCAGGAAGCTGCGCATGGGATGTACTTGGACATTCCAACATGACAATGATCCTAAACACCAGGGCAAGTCGACCTGTCATTGGCTACAGCAGAATAAAGTGAAGGTTCTGGAGTGGCCATCTCAGTCTCCCCACCTCAATATCATTGAGCCAATCTGGGGAGATCTCAAATGTGCAGTTCATGCAAAACGGCAAAAAGCCTCCAGTTCCTGGAAATTATTGGGCAGCTTTATCTGAGAAGATAAAGAGCCTCATCATCAATACCACAAAAGACTTCAAGCTGTCTCTGATGTTAAATGGGTCAATACACGGTATTAAGAATTGGGGTATGTAAACTTTTGATCAGGGTCATTTGGTAGTTTCTGTTGTCATTATGATTTAAAAAGAGTAAACACCGTTGATTGAGAATAAACGGCTTCAGCCAAACCCTAACCATGAGTGAAAGAAAAGTTTTTGTGTTATCCATCATATCCTCTGAAACATGGCCAAGAAATCAAATTCTGCCAGGGTATGTAAGCTTATGAGCACAACTGTGTGTATGTGTATATTTATATATTAATTATTAAGTTAATGTGTAAATATTGCTCTCATGATCAAATATGGTGACCGCAAAAGAGTCGAGGAAAGACGACGCCGGCGAGGGAGAAGTAAGTAGTAGGGTGGGGGGCCGGGATCCAGATTCCGATAAGCCGCCGTCCGCAGACCCCGACAACCAACGGTCAGGGTTATCGGGAAGAGGCCCTTGTCATCAACATGGGGACAAGGTGCTTTGGGGTGGAGGCGCAAGGTCCTCTCTGCCCCAAAGCACCCATACTCCCCATGTTGAGGGGGCATGCGGCCTGGTATGGTCCGGGGGGGGGCTCGCCCCCCCCCTTTCCTGACCTGCCAGGCGGCGTGCTTGGATAAGGGTCTGGTATGAATTTTGGGGGGGACCCACACGCCATTTTTTTGGCGTGGGGGGTTCCCCTTGAAATCCATACCAGACCTAAAGGTCTGGTACCTCTCTTGGGGGGAGGGGGGACTCCATGCAAATTTTTTTTACATTTTTCCAGGGGCTCCCTTTCAAGATCTTCTGCACACAAGTCATACCGCAAGTAGGATCATCATGATCCGACTTCTGGTGCGACTTCTATTCAAATCAATGGGCTCCCATAGGGAACCATTGATTTTGAATAGAGGCAGAGAAACGCCGCTGAAAGCTAGCGCGGAAAAACGCTCATTGACACCAATGAAAAACGCTGATAAAAATCGCATTTTTAACGTGGCTTTTTTCCTGGCGTTGGTACCGACATTACAGCTCGTTTTTTTTAAATGCCCCTGTGTATGAGGCCTTATAGTACTAAGATGATTTCTACATTTTTGACATGTTTGCTAGTTTGTAGATACTGGATTAGCAACATCTACTGCTGATGAAGGGAATTTTTATGAAACCCCTTGAGATTTGTGATTTGCTTATTTTGGTACTCGACTGTTATTCTGTGGAACTGTAATACAAGTATTTGTGAATAAGATGAAATTTTAACTATAATTACAGTAAATCAGCTTCTTGGTTTTATAAAGGCGAGTTCTATATAAAAATGATTTTATTGAATAAAAATATTTTTATTTATTTATCCTGGAGTTGTGATGTAACTCAAAGTCCAATGGGCACTTGAAATGTATTGCTGGATTGTATTATGAGGGATGGAGACACTGAGGCTTCAATTAGTCGTCAAATCCACCTAGTGATAACGGAAAAAGCAAGCTGCCCCCCTACAGGGATCTTCAGGAACGATAAGACAGCGTTTGACTGCTGAAGGAGAGCTTTAGCTGAGAGATAAACCATATGTACCATATCAGACAACCTCCTTTCTGATGTTTAGTGACAGGACAGAGATGGTAGGTCAATACCATTAAGGTGAAATAAAGAAACAATTTTAGAAAGAAAAGAGGCTCTGGGCCTCAAAACAACCTCATCATTGTGCAACACAGGAAGTAGATTCTTTTTCAGTTAAGGCTGACAACTCAGAAACTTACCTCACAGATATGAAAAGCAACCTAAAAAGTAAGGATAAACAAAGAATTATCGCCAATAGTTTCAAATGCCAGTCTTTGAAGAACTGACAGAACCAGGTTCAGAGCCAACTGCATCAATGGCAAACATACATGAAGACACAGCCAGTCAAAGGAGCAAGAGTTCTCTAAAACAGAAGAAGTTTTGACACAGGATGATACTCAAGGCCAAATGCCAATCCAGACAAGACTGGAGAAAAGGCGGTATTCATCCATGAAAGTAAAAATAACAATCCAAAAAGCCCTTCTTCCCTGCATCCTGGGCTTCAGCAGACAAGCCACTAAAGTCAGAGACCGAGAAGCAGAATGGCAAAACTGGCCCCATTTTTTTTCCACCCCCAAGCCTGTGGTGGGGTGCACAAAAACAGTAAAGTTAACCAAAAAACAAAATGCATGTTTCTTCTGTGATAGTAGCCTGCCTGCTCACTGTCTGTTCTAAAAAGCCTTCAGTTACGCTTTACCAGAATAACGGCTCTTTAGAAAAACCAGGCTTGTTACTTTAGGTATTCCTGACGCAGGCAGCTCCAAATCCAACCACGCGTCAAGGACCAAGATGGTATCCTTAACTTTTTGGAGTATTGTCTTCAAATAAGTATAGGGTACAATCCTCCTCATTCTCAGATAACCGTGCAGAAGCAATTGCTAGAAAATAGCAAATAAAGGATTAACCACTAAATGGGGTTAAGGAAGACTCAAACGCTGCAACTCTGGCAATGGACAGTAATCTGGACTAGGTCAGGCCTTTTGGGGGAACACTGCAAGACCCCACCAGAATGGTTAGTGAATTGCCTTTCTGCTCATGATTTGCCGTACTAGTACACATTGAGAGGTAGTCCAAAGAGTACTTAAAATTGCTGCTGTTGAAGGGTTATTGCAGTCTTTGACCTGGTCACTTGTTAGGCAAGCAGTCTAGGTACCATTCAGGGGCTCACAGAACTGATGTAGCTGTAGAGAAGATGGCAGAAAGGCAACAAGGTCCACTCGAGCATGTGCACCTTAGAGGGAACTCATGTAAAAGCACAAGTAACGCAGAGTGCGGGCTTCTCTAGCACCAAATCGAAAATCTGGCACAGCTCCCCTTTTTCTGTCAAACTGGCTGTGAGACCAAATCATTCCATCTGGAACTCAGTGAATGAACCCCAGGTGGGGATTGGACTGCGTGTATCAAAACGGCCTCCCTGTAGGGCTTTTGCCCAGGTCTTATTCACCACAGCTGAGGTCTAGCAAGGGCACCAACTCTATGTTGCTGAACTACATCTGACAAGGCCAAGAATTTACACTCCTGTCCTGTGTAGGCTATAACACTTCTATATGCTTTTTATAGGAAGAACAGGGGACGCACAGATGAAAAGCCTGCATTCATTAAATGAAAATCAGAAACAAGGCTCTACGAAAGAAGTCTGTGATGAATGTACACTCAGAACTTTCCAGTGCCATAACATAGGGCAGTAAGAAAAAAGTTTATTTTGCATATACTGGCTATAACTGCCAAAGATTTAAAGTGTATGTTATACCAAAAAGTGATGAATTCTTAAAATGCATTGGCATAAATCTTTCGTTCTTGAATACAGCCTATAAATCATTTATTGAATCTTTTGTTGTTTCCTTTATCAAACTGACCACGCCAAGCATGGAAGCAGATCTGTACTGGTGTGGCCAGTGTGCCTCCCTGAGATCACTGCATGCCTGTTTCTCCCACAGTCACGCCCCCTGCCCAGCTCTGCTGTATTGCAGCTGCAGTGGGTTGGAGCGTGAATCTGCCTTCTGGGACACACATACAAACAGGTTGCTGTGTGTGGCTCTCCCGTTTGCTATAGACACCTCTTGCTATGAAGAGGGAGGACACGAAGAAGGCTGTATGGTCATGTGACTACAGGATCAAAGACCCTGTCTTATTCCTGAATTTTAAACTGCTGGGTCCACAAATACTTTAATTGCAAAAATATTTGGAAATCTCACTTTAACAATCTCTATAAGCAACACAAAGATGCTAAACTTATTTCAGCTTTTGAACCATATGCTTCAAATACTTCTGAACACAAGCATAATATGCCACATACAGAGAATATCATAAAGGTCAATTGTTGTCTTAACAGTAACCACAAGTATAAAGCTCCTCTTACCAGGCCTTCTATTTCAGAAGTCATTGCTTTTATTGCCAACTGGTGAGATTCCTGTGCTTCCTCTGAACATCGCTTAGCTTCAGTTCCCAGCTTCTCAATATCCCCCTGTAGTGTTTTCACTGTTCCTCTGGATTTTGACAGTTCTGTCTGGAGATCAGCTAAATTCCTATGTAAAAATATTTAACTCAAAAGTATTAAACCAAACACAATGCAACTGCTACATGAAGACTAGCTGTTCAGAGACTATAGTTATCTACATCAACCATTTGAAATTAAACATTTAGTCATTTAATTTCGGTAAATCCAGTCAGCTGCAATAGACTACAACACTTTGTGCATCACCATTCTTTGCACTACTTAAAGCAAAACTAAACCCATTGATCTAACAGTTTTACAAAGCGTTGCATTGAAGGTATGCCATGAATGATAACTGTCACATTTGTTTGTGCTCTCAAACTGTTAATTCATCGAAAGATTGAGGTCATGACTGATCACATGTGAAGCACCATGGTAACTTCAAAACAAGCAGAGGCTAAGATGGCAGATATGGATTCTATACAGAATAGAAAGGTTTGGTCCTGCATTAAGAACTATCACAAATGCATTCATTATTTTATCAAAGTTCAAATGACTGACATGAATAGAAGAGCACTATTATGCCTCCATTATTTGCCTATGCAGTCAAGAAACCATAGTAGATATTAAAAATCTAGGCTGCTGTGTAAAATGATCTTTAATGTTATTTTACCTGTAGACTATCTGGATCCCCTTAGAATCCTGGTTAACAAAGAGCTAGTTAGCAACCCCCAGGTCCTGACTTGTTGAGAAGACTTGAAAACCGTTCGATGCTCACTCCCAGCATTGCAGAATTGGAAACCAACAGTTTACATGTCCTAGCAATGAGGGCCCGCGGTGTACTAACTTGGTTTTCATTAGTGGGGCTTCTGAGGGGATCAAGATATATACGGCAGCTCCTTTAAGTGGAGGTAAGGTGCAGCTGCAGGCTATATCCCAGTGCCGTGTTTTAGAGCGGGCGGTCGGTCGGCTATCCGGCGATAACCGCTCGGTCGTTATCCCAGGGGACGGGAGGGGACATCTCCCTTCCCACCGCCTTCCGCTACTCTTCTCAGGCCACCTGTCCCACCGGGAGACCGGAGCTACGATCCGGTGCATCCACCGGCTAGAAGGAGACCTGAAGGAAGCCGGCTCCGATCGGGTCTCCTTCATCAAATTCCGGAAGCAACGTCACAACACTTCCGATTTACTCGGCGGCTAACGGCGCCGGTTTTAAAAAAATGACAGTGATCAGAATCACCATTTTTGGCAATCTGAATACTGTGAAGTGTAGGAGGGATGGGGGGTCTTTTAGACAAAGAGTAACTGTCACCACATATTACTATCACAAGGGATGTTTATCACAAGGGCTCCGGAGGGTAAGTGGTTAAAAAGCGGCATTAATTTTTAATATTTACTGGAGCCCTTTGACTGCATAGGCTATTTTCTGGAAAATGTGAATTGAAAATAACTATCCCTTTTTAAAAGAAGGATCCTTATGCTGGCATGTTAGCTTTGTAATTACAGCATAACGTCTTCAATGAGTTGTAAAGGCAGAAGCTTTATCTTAATGCAGTCTATGCATTAAGATAAAAAAACCTTCTGTGTGTAGCAGCCTCCCCAGCACCCCCTAACACTTACCCTGAGCCCTTTCTCTCTCCAGCGATGTCCACGAGTCCCTCAGCCGTCCAGGACACTTCTCCTGATTGGCTGAGACACAGCAGCGACGCCATTGGCACCCGCGGCTGTCAAAGTCAGTCAGCCAATCAGGGGAGACAGGGGGCAGGTCTGGGTCGGGGCTCTGTGTCTGAATGGACACACGGAGCTCTGACTCAGCTCGGGTGCCACCTGTAGCAAGCTGCTGGCTGAGGGGGCACTCAATAGGAGGAGAGGCCAGGAGAGCCAAAGAAGGACCCGAAAAGAGGAGGATCCGGGCTGCTCTGTACAAAACCAACTGCACAGTGGAAGTAGAACATGTTTTCTTTTTTTTAAAAAAACAAGACTTTACAATCACTTTCACTATCAGTAATTGCATACAGGAGGACCTTTTACTGGCCTGGAACATACATTCCACAATAATAATTATGCTTTCAAAATCAGAGTGTGCTATAAATTGCCTCCAACATTGCTCCTGTTTTTTCTTCCTGGAGGCGGCCATTTTGCTGAAGCCCAGAGCTCCTGAACAGCAGTAAATCATACAGTGGAACTAAACCCCGGCAAGTTAACGGTTCCAAAAAACAGTAACATTCCTGGAATGTCGGGACTGCTAATTGTCACATTTTCTTGTGTCCTCAACCAAACTTAAATCATCAAATGGCTGGTGTCTTTACTCAGTGGTTCTCAACCCTGTCCTCAAGTACCCCCAGCAGGCCATGTTTGTAGGTTTTCCTTTATCTTGCACAGGTGCTTTAAATCAGAGTCAATGGCTTGGCATTTTGGAGAGTTATTTTATCGAAGACCCTTTTCACACCAAGGCGTTTTTCAGGCACTTTTGCGCAATAAATAGTGCCTAAAAAGCGCCCCCCAATACACCCCAGTGTGAAAGCTAGAGTGCTTTCACACTGTGGCAGTGCGCTTGCAGAATGGGAAAAAAAAGTCCTGCAAGCAGCATCTTTACAGCAGTGCAGGAGCGGTGTATTCACCGCTCCTATCCCGCCCCTGCCCATTGAAAACAATGGGGCAGCGTTCTGGAAGCGCCTGAGCACCGCTTTGGGAGCGCTGCAAACCGGCACTTTTAACCCGTTTAACCCGTCGTGGGAGGGGGTTAAAAGCGCACCGCTGCTGCCCGAATAGCGGCACAATAGCGCCGCTATAACGAGCGGTAAAACGCAGCTAATTAGCGGCGTTTTACCACTAACGCTAGGGCAGCTTCGGTGTGAAAGGAGCCTAAGAGAAATTCCCAAAACATGGCCTGTTGGGGGTACTTGAGGACAGGGTTGAGAACCACTGTCTTAATTGATCACATGTGCAACACCACGGTAGTTGCAAATCAAAAAGAAGAAGATTCCTTGGCTTTAAAGGATAGGAGGGTTTTATTCCGCTTTAAGGCTGTAAGCAGATCGGCCTCTATAAATTTGCCAGTGCCCAAAAATAGAGCAACTGAGCATGTGTAGTGCTGGATTTTAAACAATATAGGCACTTATTTTTAGTGTTTTACATAGCTATACCTGCAAAAAAGGCCAGCCTGAAGTCATCTAGCAGGACTTAATTTTCTGACTAAAGTTACACTTTAACAGTTATTTCAAACTGCCATTTGAAAAAAATGCTGATCGTTTGTCTTTTCGACTGGTGAGCCACCTACCTTGAGAAAGTTGTATATTTATAATCAGTAGTCAGCCAGCACATGTATTTATCATGTGATAGATACTAACATGTAATAGCTTGTAACCAAGGCCGTGACCTCAGCAGCTGGAGTTACAGCTGGGTTCTGAGATTATAGTTCAGGAAAATCTGATAAACATTCAGAGTGGAAACCCCTCAGTGCAAGCATCGAAATTATATGAGGCAATCTGAAAAATCAAGAAGCACTTGTAGGTGGGAAAATTCAGCATCGGCCATATATAATAAACTTGCTTCAGGAAACTGCAACATTATACACCACAGTGGTAAAAACATTAAGGAAATAAAATGCTGTTAATATTTGACATTAATGTTTTGAAAAGCAAAACTGAAAGGAACATGCAGATAGAAGCACCTTTCCCTAGACTGCAATTCTTCATTCAACTTTGAAAGCTGAGCAGAGCTGTCTCCTGAGGACTGGATCATTTCTGAGATTTGATGTTCAAGGTTGGCTTTGGCCTTCAATAAGGTTTCTTCTTTTTCTTCACCTTCTTTCACTTTCTTCTCCAGTGCTAAACACAAAGTAGAACCACTTATGAACCTTTCAAAACTTAAAAGTGCTTCCACTTCATAAATATCACATATCGGCAACAAATAAAGGGAATGTACATGTATGACACTACACTGAGGAAACACTCACCAGCACAAAGGGGCTGTAATTCCTCCAGTTTCTTTGTTATTTCTGCACATTGTCTTTCTCTCTCATCTAGTTTAACCGCAGTTTCTAAAGGATAAAAACAAGTAAACAGACTTGTACTTTTAGTAATCAATACCAGCGCACTAAAATCACCCTTGTAAAAATAAAATGGCATAAAACAGAATAGACTAAAAACCCAGCAGATGGAAATGATTTGCAACCCTCAGCAGAAAAACATAATATGCATATAGAACCAGCACTTCCTGTCCTCAGAAATGCCCATGAGGTATGACCTCATATAATACTCAATACCTTTAATGTCCAATACAGTGCATATATACAAGTCCCAAATGTCTCTTGTTCCACGGATTTCCTTTTGTCCTATGGTGGCGTCCCAATTCTGACGGTGATCAACTTACAAACACTAATAAAAGTCATGCAAATCACTCAGGAAGGTTACCACAGCACTTCCAGTATGTTGCTTCTGGTCTGACGTCACTTTCTGATGCATTTCGTCTAATAGAGGACCATTCCTGACAAAAAGCATCAAAGTGGTGTCAGACCAGAAGCAACATACTGGAAGTGCCGTAGCGGCCATCTTGAGTGGTTTGCATTCCATTTATTAAGGTTTGTTTGTAAAAGCATTTGTATTTGAATAAATATTTGTTTTTATGGGAAATGACTAAACTGTGGAGCTTTTATCATATTCTTTACATGGGGAGCTGAATTTATGCTCAAGTGGAACAACCTTACCCACTTCTTGAAGCAAGTGGAGAGAGAAGTGCTGATATGCACATTTGTTTTGTAAGGTGCATGGAGTGATCGTGTTGCAGATTGGGACCTGGTATACACTGCACAGTGGTTACGGGACAGGAATGCGGTTGCAAGTTTGAATGTGAGTGGTTTTGTCACCGGAAGGAGTGATATAAATTTTTTTGGGCTTTTAACTTATGTAATAGAGCCATTGGGAAGGACTGCCTAGAAGCCACTGAAGAGGCTTGTGGATTTTTCACATGGAGTGGAAGTGGAGAGCACATGACACATGTTGGTATCCTGATTGGGTATGTGGGATAGGCACACTATAATACAACTCAATGTGAGTATTGGATTGTTAGAACAATTTAATACTTAAAGCAGTATTACACTAGATAGAATATTTTCGTTTGTGGGCATTTTTCCACAACCAATTTGGAGCAGGGGAGGAAGAATACCACTGAAAAGGATATATAATTCTGAAGTCAGGAGAAAGGAACCTGCAACACTATTATACAGAAGGCTTGCTTTTGAGGCGCAAGAGTACATTGAACGGGATCACAAGTGGATTCAAAGGGTGTTCTATGACACACATTTAAATGCGAGCACACATAGTTGGGGTGTGGGGATTTGCTAGTAGGACATACTACACTATATAGTTTTTTTTTTTTTTTTTTTAGATCACCACCTGGAGGAGAGGGGGTCAGCATCTGAATTGGGACTTCACCATAAAACAAAAAGAAATCAGTAGAAGAGACATTTGGAACTTGTATATATTCACTTTATTGGACATTATAGGTATTATATGAGGTCATACCTCATGGGCATTTTTGAGGACAATATTGGTCTGTAAGAGCTGGTTCTATATGCATATTAGACTTTTGTTTATGCATCGTTCTACATTTCACTATGGGACTCATGGTAAACTCATGTAGCAGGCTATTTTAACCTGCAGCTCTAGCAGGAGGATATTCAAAGATGAGTCACTTGCCACTATTTCTGCCAAAATAAGCTTGGAGCAGTTCTCTGAATGCAGCACTGCTTAATCAGGTGAACTAAATGACCTTGTGTTTTAGTTGAAAGCTTCTTTTCTACAAGATTAGACTTGAGGTGGAGGATGAAACCACTATCCCATGCAAATATGTTAAAGTATATGGGAGAAAGTGGGGCAGATTAAAAAGTTTAAACTGAAAAAATTACCATTAAAATAATAAATAAAACAAGGTAATTTTAAAATTGATGGCAGCAACACGTCTCAAAAAAGTTGGAACAGGGCCATGTTTCCAACGGTGTAGCATTCCTTTGTTTTTCCAACAACACTCTGTAAACATCTGGGAACTGAGGAAATCAGTTGCTGTAGTTTTGGGAAAGGAATGTTGGCCCATTCGTGTCTGATATAGGATTTTAACTTCTCAACGGTTAAGGGTCTTTGTTATATTTTGCATTTCAAGATGTGCCAGATCTTTTCAATTGGTGAAAGGTCTGGACTGCAGACAGACCAGTTAAAGGATAAGTTCACCTTTGTGAACATTTTATATTTTAAACCCATACCTAGGGTGTAACATCTTCGTCATCGGTCTGCCCATTGTTTCTGG
>BLSH010500868.1:458447-472169 GCA_018402905.1 Glandirana rugosa | reverse complement strand
CCTGCTGCAGATTTTCCATACAATTTCTGTATGCTAAAATGTTGTCCCCAAAACAGAACGGGGGGGGGGGGCTCTTAAACCCTGCTCCTAGATAGAACACCTGACAGGAGTGCTAACCTTTCCTTATTATATCCAAAACAAAATGAAAAAAAAATAATATACACTTCATGGTGTGGTTAAGATAAGGCACCTGGGCCAGTTACAATGCAGAGCTAAGTTTCATAAAGCTGAATATACTGGTCTGCATTTAAACCCAAATTAAAATGGTTTACTTCCAGCCTGGACTGGAAGTGACATGACATCGCTCCAGTCCTCCAAAACCAGAGGTGATCACAATCAAAGATGATTTACTCTTTGATCGCCTCTGGGACTAGTCAGCCCCATAATCAGATAGTTTCATGGGCAAACTGGTGTAAATGGTAAGCCAGAGAAACACCGGTGGGTGGGTGGGGGGCTCATGAACACTTTCATGAGAAAACCAGCAGCCGGCTGAAGAAAAAGATGCTGGGGTTATGGCTGATATGAATATATCCCCTTAAAGCATGCCTCATTTTTAAACGTGAGAGTCTTGGGTGGATTTGAACTTTAAAATACCCTCCTTCAGCAACCCCAAGTTCGTCCTGAATCATCAAGACATGCTGCTCTCATACCAAGACTGGCAAAACTCTACTCTTCATACATTCAGACCTTTGACCCCATGTGGGCCTATAGCCTGGTGTAGATTTGTTCAGAGTACTGAGCTTAGAAATGCCTTTGTTACCTTGGTTTCTGTATCATGAAGTTTAGTTAAGGTCTCCTCTATTTCTATTAGATGTTGTTCTTCTGCTGTATCCAGTTTATACTGGAGAGCTTCAAGTTCAGACTCTTTTTCTTCATTAGAAGAATGTAGTTTTGCCTTCAAAGCATCTATCTCTTTAAGGCGTTCAGATCTCTCAGCCTCTTGTTTAGACTTGAGTTGTTCAATTTCTTTTTGGTGTTCTAACTTGAGATTCTCTATCTTAGCTTTAAGTTCAATTATTTCAGAGTTCCCTGTAAGTGCACCTTTGCTGCATGAAAGGGTCAGCTCCTCCATGGTTTGCTGATGTGAACTGATTGCAGAGTCCAATTTGGATTTCCAAAGTTCTATCACATCTGCATTCTCGTTGTTTGCATGGGTGAGCTTTACTTTCAAGCTCTCATTTTCTTTAGATATCTTTTCTACTGAGGTTTTTAGTGACACAACTTCTCTCTCACGATCACCTTGTGTACTTTCAAGCTTGCTTTTGAAGGACAGAATCTCTTGCTCATGTTTCTTGTTAAGTTCTACTATATTTTCTTGTAGAGAATTTATTTCTTGCAACAACGAAAGTGACGTGTCCACATCGCTAGTCTGTTTGCTAGATTCTACAAGCTTCTGACGTAGGTCAGCTACCTCTTTCATTTTTAGCACCAAGTCTTTCTCCAATTCCATTATACGGGATTTTTCAGAGACGGTAGCCACCTGTGATAACCAATCATTAAGGAAGGAAAGAAATATTGGTTAATCAAGCAACTGACCCAGGCAGAATATGTAAGAAAGCTGCTTAAGTATTTTACAACTCTTTATAAAAGCTGAAGAGACCTAAAAATTTCATCAGTGCTCAACAGGTGTTGTTTAAAGCCAAAAAAAAAGCACAACCAAAATCAAAGTCTTAGTTGCACGTAGATATCAGGTGAGTAATATGCAAGACCGTTCATTTATACTGAAATGGTCTAGGTGGTACTCAATGTTCCACCTATTTTGTACCATCATTTAATCCGCTTCAGTCCAAGTAAAGTTGTCAAATATCAGCTTGCAAGCCTGCACAAAAGTTAATAATGGAATTTGAAAGGCTAAGTTCACCTTTTGGAACACACATTTCACCCATATTTAAGGTGGAACATGTAACATGTTAACGCTCCTGTTGCCTCAGTGTGACAGTGGGCAGGGATCCTCTCCCCACATCCACTGTCACAATCTAAAAACAGCGCAGCCATCCACATCACTTATTCACAAGTTTCCTCTGGATGAATGAACTACAGCTCCCATCAGCCACTGCAGCTTGTAGTTCTGAATGAGCGAACGGCGTAGGGCCCCCCCCCCAGAATCCATACCAGACCAAAGGGTCTGTGGTACCTCTTGTGGGGGGGGGGGGGTTCCCCTTCAAGATCCTCAGTACACAAGTCGCATCGCAAATCGGATCATCATGATCCGACTTCTATTCAAATCAATGGGCTCCCAACGTTAAGCCGCATTTTTGAGTGTTTTGCCGGCTCAGCGGCAAAACAGCTCTAGCTCTGCAGCTTCCAAACATGCTGGTCGTGGGTTTTTTTTACAGCATAAAGACGCCTATGCCACTTTCAGCTCAAAAAACGTCTGTGTATGAGGCCATTGAATAACATGGAGAGGCGTTTTTAAGCTGTAAAAACAGCTCAAAAATGCGGCTGTAAAAACGGCAGTGTGTATGAGGCTTTAGACACCAAGGTGGTTATTTACTAAAACTGGAGAGTGCAAAATCTGGTGCAGCTCTGCATAGAAACCAATCCGCTTCCAGGTTTATTGCCAAAGCTTAATTGAACGAGCTGAAGTTAGATGCTAATTGGCTGTCATGCACAGTTGCATCAAATTCTGAGGGCACCTGTTTTAGTAAATCTCCCAGGTATCTAAACAAAACCATGAATTTCACTCAGGCCTAGACAAATTCAGGTATAAGCCGTGGTTCACAGTGATGCTACTTTGAAATCGCTGCTACTTCACTTTCAAAGTAGCAAGGTCAGCGCGATTTCAGATGCTACTTGATAGACATCTGTGTGGCTTCATGCACAGATGTCTATTGAAATCGCACCTAAAATCGGCAAGAGTAGTGCAGTAACTACTTTTGCAAATCAGTGCGGCGCTGAAAAATCAGTGTCGCACCAATTGGAACAGTGCCATTGCTGCCAATAGGCTGCGACTTGTCATGCGATTTGATCTCTCAAATCGCATGACAAATCGCTCAATGTGAACCTAGGCTAAAGGCAGTAAAAACAGGTGGTTCGTCAAGGTTTTAGACATTTCCGTCATCTTCCATTGTCCCCTAAAATTTACTGCAAGCACTTGATTGAACTGATTTGGCCTGTGACATCTACATTCATATACAGAAGTTAATTTTCACTGTATAGCATGGCAAAAAGAAAAAACGGAACTGAAATACGACATTATATAAAGTAATGTATTGCATAAAATTATTTTTGTTTAAATCTAATCTACCTATGGAGTATTTGCTGAACTAAACACTTGTAAGCCAAAAGCACAGCATTATTTCCCATAATGGTATAAAATCATGCATATTAGTAATGCCAACATTAAGCCTATACAAAACATTATAAAAACCGTCTCTGATAATATAAGCCCAACAAAAACAGCCTCTGTCACAATAAAACCACCAACACTAAATGCAATGTTAAATATTCTCAGGTAAAAGCTATATACAGAGCAGGTTGTTATAGGCTACAAACATTAAGTGAAGCAGACACAATCCAAATAACTGCTTTTATAAATAAATTTAGAAACCGGAAACACAGGGATTCCTGAAAAAACTAAAAACATCAAACACTTAAACAGGAAAGCCAATCCTCATTTCAGGCACATTAGGTGACCCAAATATTCCTTTAAAAAAATAAATAAATGTGTATATATTAGAGCTGCATGATTCTGGCCAAAATGAGAATCACAATTTTTTTGCTTAGAATAAAGATCACGATTCTTGAGGTGTAACATCTTACATATACAAAAAATTGGGTTAACAGCACTGTTTAGCTTTTTTTTTAAAGGGTCATTTTTCCAAAAAAAGTGCGTTTGAAAGACCGCTGCGCAAATACCGTGCGACATAAAATATTGCAACAACCGCCATCTTATTCTCTAGGGTCTCTGCTAAAAAAAAATATATGTTTGGGGGTTCTAAGTCATTTTCTGGCAAAAAATAATGGATTTTTATTTGTAAACCGCAAATGTCAGAAAAGATTTAGTCTTTAAATGGTTAAACTAAACATCTTCTATACAGGGGAGTTCATTCCTTTGAAGTAATTACATTGTATCTTTCTAGCTTCTTTTATCAGCTGTGACCTCAGAACTTGGCTCTCTGCCCACAGACTCACGTCGCTCCGAAAGACTTCAGGCCACTTGCATTGACTTTTATTACAGTCAAGTCGTGCTGAATCGCCCCGCAAGTCGGACTCCCATTACCTGCACTGAAAATTGCGGTAATGCCTGATGGAGATCGAGATCACGATTAATTGTGCAGCTCTAGTGTGTAATTATATATATATATATATATATATATATACATACACACACACATACATACCACACATATATACACACACACGCACACAACCTTGAAAAAGTATTCATACCACTTGAAATTCTCCACATTTTGTCATGTTACAACCAAACACGGAAATGTATAATTGTGAAGTGGAAGGAAAGTGATGAATGGTTTTCAAAAATTTTGCATTTGTATTCAGCCCCCCCCCGAGTCAATACTTTGTAGAACTGCCTTTCATTGCAATTACAGCTGCAAGTCTTTTTGGGGATGTCTCTACCAGCTTTGTACATCTAGAGTGAGATTTTTGCCCATTCTTTGCAAAATAGCTCAAGCTCTGTCAGATTGGATGGAGAGTATCTGTGAACAGTAATTTTCAAGTCTTGCCACGGATTTTCAATTGGATTTAGGTCTGGACTTTGAGTGGGCCATTCCAACACATGAAAATGCTTTGATCTAAACCATTCCATTGTAGCTCTGGCTGTATGTTTAGGGTCGTTGTCCTGCTAGAAAGTGAACCTCTGCCCCAGTCTCAAGTCTTTTGCAGACTAATAGGTTTTCTTCTAAAATTGCCCTGTATTTGGCTCCATTCATCTTCCCATTAACTCTAACCAGCTTCTCTGTCCCTCCTGAAGAAAAGCATCCATGTTTCACGGTGGTGATGGTGTGCTCAGGGTGATGTGCAATGTTAAGCCTCGTACACACGGTGTGACGGTCGTACAACCAGACGTCCAAAATCGTATGTTGGCTGATGTGTCTCGCATACTGATGTGCACTAAGCGATCGTAGGACCAAGCCTAACGTGGTGACGTGTTACGAGCGTATAAAGCAGAAGTTCAGGTGAATGTGATTTGTGAATTAGGAACGTAGGTTTACACAAACTGACACTTCTGGGCGCTCCTGACTTCTGAGCATGCGTGTTTTGCACGTACAACTTGTTGGACCAACTTCTCTGTACACACCATACAACAGTCGTACAACCGCTTGTTGTACAACAAACATTTTCTAGTCTGCTCATTCAACCTCCTTTGTACAACCGACGCATGTCGGCTGTTCTAATTGCGTGTACTAACGGTCGGATGATCGTACAACCATCGCACCGTGTGTACGAGGCTTTAGTTTTCCGACACACATAGCGTTATGCTTTTAGGCCAAAAAGTTACATATTAGTCTCATCTGACCAAAGCACCTTCTTCCACATGTTTGCTGTGTCCCCTCACATGGCTTCTCGCAAACTGCAAACGGGACTTCTTATGGCTTCCAACAATGGCTTCCTTCTTGCCACTCTTTCATAAAGGCCAGATTTGTGGAGTGCATGACTAATAGTTGTCCTATGGACAGATCCTCCCACCTGAGCTGTGGACCTCTGCAACTCCTTCAGAGTTACAATGGGCCTCTTGGCCGCTTCTCTGATTAATGCTCTCCTTGCCCGGCCTGTCAGTTTAAGGTCGACGCCCATGTCTTGGTAGGTTTACAGTTGTGCCACACTCTTTCCATTTTTGATTGATGGATTGAACAGTGCTCCGTGAGATGTTAAAAGCTTTTTTTTTATAACCTAACCCCTGCTTTAAAAACTTCTCCACAACTTTATCCGACCTGTCTGGTGTGTTTCTTGGCCTTCATAATGCGGTTTGTTCGCAAAGGTTCTCTAACAAACCTCTGAGGGCTTCACAGAACAGCTGTATTTATACTGAGATTAAATTACATGCAGGTGGACTATATTTACTAATTAGGTGACTTCTGAAGGCAATTGGTTCCAATAGATTTTAGTTAGGGGCATCAGAGTAAAGGGGGCAGAATACAAATGCACACCACACTTTTCAGATATTTATTTGCAAAAAAAATTTGAAAACCATTATTTTTCTTTCACTTCACAATTATGAGCCACTTTGTGTTGGTCTATCACATGAAATCTCAATAAAATACATTTATGTTTTTGGTTGTAACATGACAAAATGTGGAACATTTCAAGGGGTATGAATACTTTTTCAAAGGCACTGTGTAAATATATATCTATCTATCTATCTTAAATCAATCCCAGTCTGCTTGTCAATCATAGAATTAAAGATTGCGATATTTTTCACACATGCTTTGAGAGTTAGTTCCCAAACATTTATAGACAAACTAGCATGCAAACCACCAGTTTAAATCACAAAACCAAGCTAAAGATTACAAAAGCCTGTATGTATTAGTAATTGCAAAACGTACCACCCCAGGCAACAATACCCCTTTCAAAAGGTACAATACTTACTTTTACAGAAACTTGCCTTGATTTTGGCTGCAAACAACAAGAAAGGTCAACACAACACTAACAAGGCTATCAAAAGTCCATATACCAATATGTAGCCCAAGCATGACGGTTCTAATTCTGCGCTGCTCACATCAAAGCTCTCTGCTATTAAAAGTAAACCTGGACTGTAAGTTATGACTACAAACAATAGCTATGCACAAATTTTTAAATCAAGCTGTTGCAACTAAGTGAGACTATCAATCATCACCACAGACCACTGAGGAGATGCTAAGAATTTGACTTTAGGTGCTGCCATGGCTGCTGCTGAAAATCTCTGCTGTAGGATGGAGTATGTGGTCAATCAATGCTTTCACAGCTCCCAGATCCAATGCACAGAGGAATGTGAAATACAGGCTGAAAGTAAAGATACTACAAGAGATTTAAACATTCTACATGGAGAGATCTTGGGCACAATTAGGGCATGTTCACACTAGAATACAGTGCGGGAAAGACGCTTCCTGTACCACGTTCAAAACAACCTGCCTTTGTGATCTGCTGCGGGTGTGAATACATTGGTAACAGTCCCCCAAACCTAGTTGCCTTTTACCTTGGTAAAAGATAGCATGGAACCGCACTACTTTTTGTGTGGTCCAGTGCGATTTGCAGCTCATGCAAATGCACTGTAGGGGAACACACAGGAATCGTACAGGAACCAGCCCTTGAATTTTACATCCACTTTAAAATATAAGTTTGCTGTTAAGTTCAAGTTGCCCAGTCAATCTAGACATTCCACAACCATTATAAAAAACGTATAGAACAGGGGTGCTCAACCCGTGGCCGTGGAGCGCTCTGATGTGGCCTGTGACCTCAAATCAGGGAAGGCTGTGGGAGGGCGGGTCAGCAAGCCCAGATCGTGATCAAAAGGTTGCTGACCCTCCAACCCAGAGCATCAGAGTGCATGCAGAGGAAGCATGTGGCTACGGAGGGAGCAGGAGACTCATAAGCCGATGCTTCCTCTAACGCCGGCTCCTGTCTTAGGTGGAGCGATACCAAGTGCACTTCGCCTGGGTCCTTTCTAGTAGCACCGAGAGCAATACCAGCAGAAGCTGGAAGAGGGAAAGGTCAGTGTATTAAACATCACATACACTGCACTTTTGCAAAAGGCATATTAGCACTTGTAAAATAGGGTTATTAGGCTTCTTTCAGCGCAGAGCAAGAGTAATAGACATCTATGGCTCAGTGCAGCTAACTCGAAGCCACAAGTGCAGTACGCTGCACCGTGGTGCGGGTTAACTGCAGTACATCAATGCGAAAGCAGCCTTAGGACAGTAAGTGTTTGTTTACATTTGTGGTTGGGGGGGGGGGGGCAGTAAAACCCCGTAGTTCATTGTGGCCCGCAACCGGTTACTAAATCCCTCAAGTAGCCCTTGCTATTCAAAAGGTTGGACACCCAGTAGGAATCATTGCAGTTTATGGGCACATGTACTGGCCCCATCACCAACTGTTTTATGTCCACTGATCCAAAACTATACCACATTCAGAACCGGATCATCATCAAATAACCTAGAACCAAAGTGATATTAAAGATTCCTTTTTTTTTTAAATTAAAATATTAAACAGGTCATACTTACCTGCTCTGTGCAATGGTTGTGCACAGAGCAGCCCCGATTCTACTCTTCTCGGGTCCCCCGCCTGTGCTCCTTGCTTTTCCTCTTCAGCGAGTGCCCACATAGAAAGTTGCTTTCTATGGGGGCATTTGTGCCAGCTCGCTCCCAAGCCACCCCAACTGTGTCTATTGACACAGACAGGGCGGCTCAGCCCCACACCCTTCTTCTCCCTAACAGAATGATTGACAGCAGCGGAAGTCATTGGCCAGTAAGAGGGGAGAGAGCTGCTGCTCTTGTGCAAATCAATAGACATAGAGGGTTTTTTTTCTTCCTTTACACTAATGCAGGGAATACATTAGAGTAAAAAAACATCATGCTGGGTTTACACCACACTGCTGTGCAGATCACATGCAATGTCTGTGCGATGCAATTTCAGCCATACAGATTGTATTGCTGAATTTGCATTGCATTGCATTTGCACCAAAATGGTGCAAGACCTATTTTTTGGTCCGCACTGGAATCGTATCACACCCAGGCGATCCGATTCCTGCTCCATTTGACAGTTCGCCCTGCGATATGCGATATAATCGATCTAGGGGTGTCATTAACTTTCTATTGACACCCGCAGCAGTTCGCATAGGGCAGTGGGAACCGTCTGCGAGTTCTATGTGAAGAAAGAACCGGCACTGGAATCAGGCTGGTTCCCGCATCACACAAGTGTGAACCCAGCCTCAGCCTTTACTACCATTTTAACCTGCCATTACCTGGGATGTCTAAGGACAACTGAAGAAAAAGAAAAGTATAGGTCCAACACAGAAGGTCAGAAAGTGACAAAAACACCATCAGCACGTTGCAAAAGGTTGATGCTACAAATACAGTTTAGTTCTTTTATACAGGGTTAGATAGCTTACTAGTTTTCCAGCTACTTTGTGTTCTGTAGTTAAAGGTGCAGATTGGGACAAGCCTTTTAAACAAGCCCAAAGTTCATGGTCACTAACTATATACCAGCAATCAGTTTCAGATATTTTCTTGAAAAAAATACTTATTCCATATGCCACTTGAGATAATTTTTTTCCTCAACTTCAAAGTACCATGCCTTAATAATGCCATAATAAAAATTATAAAAAGCCCATTTCTTCCCAGCCACTGTTCAAATGAAGTGCATATGGGAGCCAACACCTTGATTGCAGCCACCTACAGTCATCCACCTACAACCATCAACTTGCATTTTCTAACAGGTAATGTATTAAAAAAAACAAAAAAAAAAAAACAAACAAACAGTCACAGATTTTCAGGCCAGTGAACATAGGGTGCGGGGACCAGTTAAAGTGGCTGTAAACCGCAGAGCCTCAAACCATGAAATATAAACAAAGCACATCCTTCTATACTGTGTACTTGCCTCTATCCAAAGCAATGAGTGTGATAAACCGGTACGACATATTTAGGAGGATTTGTTTCATCGGTATATCACCTGAAACTTGTCACTTCAATGGGTATATGTGAGGGTTTACAACCACTTTAAGATCAGTCTGAAATCAGTCTGCACTCCTGTTTTTTATGTCATACAGGTCAATGTGAATCCATAGCAAATGCATGGCAAAAACGCATCTCAAAAGCCATATGTAGTGGCACCTAATAGTCAATAGAGCAAATAGGCTGTCAAAAAGGTTACCAGCTTATTTAAAATGTATTTATTTCCATTAAATAATTCAGATAACAATTTTTAATGTACAGTATCGTACAAATTATTTAGCCAGGTGTGAAGAAATTCTGTACAGAAAGAATGTTTTCAAAATATATATTTTAATTGTTAATTGTTATCAATTTACAAAATGCAAAGTGAGCAATCAGAAGAAAAATCTAAAATCAAACCAATATTTGGTGTGACTACCCTTTGGCGTCAAACTAGCATCGATTCTTACACTTGCACAAAGTCAGGGACTTTGTAGGATTAGAGTCAGGTGTATGATTAACCAATTATACCAGTCATTAACTGAAATAGAAACCGCTGTGTAGGCGGCTTAAAAGTGGATGAGGAACAGCCAAACTAACTACAGTGAGGTTATGGAAGACAGTTTCATGTCACAGGTCACCCTGGCAAGACTGAGCACAGCAACAATAAACAAGATAGATATACAGCATCAACACGGTCTCTCCCAGGCAAATGTTTCAAAGCAGACTGGGGTTTCAAGATATGCTGTTCAAGCTCCTTTGAGGAAGCAGAACGGGTAATACTTGAGGACCACAGAAGCAGCAATCAGAAAAGGAATCTTAATGAAGCCATACGGCCAAGCGACAACTTTCCACGAAAACATAGGGATAACTGGGGTGGAGAAAAATGGCAGCAGGTGCTCTGGAGTAATGTCAAAATTTGAAATAATTTGCTGTAGCAGGAGGCAGTTTGCTTGCTAAAGGGCTGGAGAGCGGTACAATAATGAGTGTCTGCAGGCAACATTGAAGCATTGTGGAGGTTCCTTACAAGTTTAAGGCTGTATTTCTACAAATGGAGTTGGAGATTTGGTCAGGATCAATGGTGTCCTCAATGCTGAGAAATACAGGCAGATACTTATCCATCAAGACATACCCATCAGAGAGGTGTGTGATTGGCCCCAGATTTATTCAAACATACAGCCAATGTCATTAAAGAACTATCTTCAGCGTAAAGAACAAGGAGTCCTGGAAGTGATGGTTTGGCCCCCACAGAGCCCTGATCTCAACATCGAGTCTGTCCAGGATTACATGGAGACAGTAGGATCTGAGGAGCCTACATCCACAGAAGATCTGTGATTAATGCTTCAAGATGTTTGGAACAACCTACCCACCGAGTTCCTTCAAAATCTGTGTGCAAGTGTACCTAGAAGAATTGATGTGGTTTTGAAGGCAAAGGGTGTTCACACCAAATATTGATTTGATTTAGATTTCTCTTCTATTAATGTACTTTCAATTTTCTTAACTGATAAAAATAAACTATTAAACATTTCTATTTCTGAAAGCATTCTTCATTTACAGCATTTTTTCACACCTGCCTAAAACTTCTGCACAGTAGTGTTTGCAAAGACATTATTGGTTCAGATTTGAAGGTGGTCATTTCAAAGATGTAGAAACCATTCACAGAGGTGTACTCTGCACAGAAACTTTTATTCATGGGGGCTGTTTTTAGTCTGGTTTCATATTAAAAAAAATTAGGCATAGGCAAAGCACATGCTGCATTAAAAATGGAAAAATGCACAGCACTATGCAATGTAAAACTGCAAGTCAGTGTGCCTGCATTATGTGCACACTAATGCAGTATCTCACAGAAGTGAGTACACCCCTCACATTTTTGTAAATATTTTATTCTATCTTTTCATGTTACAACACTGAAGAAATGACACTTTGCTACAATGCAAAGTAGTGAATGTACAGCTTGTATAACAGTGTAAATGTGCTGTCCCCTCAAAATAACTGAACACACAGCAATTAATGTCTAAATCGCTGGTAACAAAAGTGTGTATACCCCCAAGTGAAAATGTCCAAATTGGGCCAAATTAGCCATTTTTCCCTCCTCAGTGTCATGTGACTCGTTAGTGTTACAAGGTCTCAGGTATGGATGGGGAGCAGGTGTGTTAAATTTAGTGTTATTGCTCTCACGCTCTCATACTGGTCACTGGAAGTTCAACATGGCACCTCATGGCAAAGGACTCTCTGATGATCTGAAAAATAAAAAAAGAATTGTTGCTCTATATAAAGATGGCCTAGGCTATAAGAAGATTGCCAAGACCCTGAAACTAAGCTGCAGCATGGTGGCCAAGACCATAAAGCGGTTTAACAGGACAGGTTGCACACAGAACAGGCCTCGCCATGGCCGACCAAAGAAGTTGAGTGCACGTTCAGCGTCATATCCAGAGGTTGTCTGTAGGAAATAGACGTATGACTGCTGCCAGCATTGCTGCAGAGGTTGAAGGGGTGGGGGGGTCAGCCTGTCAGTGCTCAGACCATACGCCACACACTGCATCAAATTGGTATGCATGGCTGTCGTCCCAGAAGGATGCCTCTTTTAAAAATGATGCACAAGAAAGCCTGCAGACAGTTTGTTGAAGAAAAGCAGACTAAGGACATGGATTAGTGGAACCATGTCCTGTGATCTGATGAGACCAAGATAAACATATTTGGTTGAGATGGTGTCAAGCGTGTGTGGCGGCAACCAGGTGAGGAGTACAAAGACAAGTGTGTCTTGTCTACAGTCAAGCATGGTGGTGGGAGTGCCATGGTCTGAGGTTGCATGAGTGCTGCCAGCACTGGGGAGCTACAGTTCATTGAGGGAACCATGAATGCCAACATGCACTGTGACATACTGAAGGAGAGCATGATCCCCTCCCTTTGGAGACTGGGCCGCAGGGCAGTATTCCAACATAACGACCCCAAACACCTCCGGGTAAAGGTGATGGACTGGCCAATCACATATCCAGACCTAAACCCTATTCAGCGTCTGTGGATTTTTGTGCTCACCGTAAAAACCTGTTTTTGGAATGCACAGAGAGACACAAGAAGCCTTTAACCTCGAGTTATAATGCCACCTACAGGAGGATTAAAAACTGGCAAGCGAAAAAAAAAAAAAAAAGCAAACTGTAGGCTGCCCAGGAGAGCTCCCTCTTAATACCAGCATGAGCAGGACTTTGGTTTGTAGCAAAGCAGTACCGATAGCATGATCATAAACAGAGCAGTTTTTTTTAACCACTTCAGCTCCGGAAGGATTTCACACTTTAGGACCAGAGCCCTTTTTGCGATCTGGCACTGCGTCGTTTTAACTGACAATTGTGCGGTCGTGCGACGTTGTACCCAAACGAAATTTGCGTCTTTTTCCCACAAATAGAGCTTTCTTTTGGTGGTATTTCATCACCGCTGCGTCATTTCTGATCGCTGCTATAAACAAAAGAAGAGCGACAATTTTGCAAAAAACACCAAATTTCTTACTTTTTTGCTAAAATACAAATCCAAAAAAAAAAAAAAAAAATACAAAAAAACATTTTTTTTCATCAGTTTTGGCTGATTTATATTCTTCCTCACATTTGTGATAAAAAAAAAAAAAAAAATCGCATTCGCCGTTTATGAGTTGGTTTGCGCAAAAGTGGCCGCGTTTACGGACGATGAGAATTAATTTCTGGGGTTTTTATTTATTTTATTTTTTTTTACTAGTAATGGCGGCCATCTGCAATTTTTAGCAGTACTGCGATATTGGGGCGGACATGTCGGACCATTTTGACACTTTTTTGGGACCATTGGCATTTATACAGCGATCAGTGCTATAAAAATGCACTGATTACTGTGTAAATGCCATTGGCAGTGAAGGAGTTAACCTGCAGGGGGCGCTCTAAGGGTTAACTGTGTTCCCTGGGCGTGTTCTAACTGTGTTTGGGCTGCCCTAGCAGGGGAAGGGAAGTGATCACAGCTTTCATGTAGAGGAAGGCTGTGATCACAGCCCTTCCCCCTCTCACAGAACGGAGGTCCGTGTTTACTTACACAGGGGTCTTTAATTAAGAGTAGCAGGCATTTGCGCCGGTGAAAACGCGTTTGGTTGAGTATTTGCCGCTTACGCTAAAAAAAA
>BLSH010500868.1:447975-458437 GCA_018402905.1 Glandirana rugosa | reverse complement strand
TCCGCCGCACCTGCTCCCTGGCCCCCCCCCCCCCCCCGGACACAGTGAGCGTGCGAGCGCGCCTCCGGCGGCGCGCGCTCACAGTGCGCGATCTCGCAGCTGCCGTCGTATGACGGCGGTTTGCGTTATCGAGCCACTTTGTCACCGCCAACCTGCGGTTGATGGTCGGCAAGTGGTTAATACAGGTACTTCTATCAGGGCTTGGCAAATTTGTTTTGAATCTAGAAACCAGCTAAAAAAATTAGGAGCCAGTCTTTTTTTTTTTTAACAAATCTTACAGGTGGAACATGTGACATGTTCCTGAAGTTGAACTCATCCTTTAACACTTTCACAGCCAGAGACTTTTTTTTGCAGGTTTAAAAAATAATTTTAGGCCAGAAGATTACATAAAACCCACAAACATTATATATTTTCCAAAAGCAGACACCCTAGAGAATAAAGCAGCAATAGTCCAAATTGACACAATATTACCTCAAAAAGGTAAAAGGGACACTAAAATGTAATTTTAGGGGGCAGAAAACACAATAAAATTAAATTTTTTTTGTAAAAATATAAAAGCTGAGCTTGCATCGAGTAAATGGATACCCAACATGTTAAACCTTAAACATGTCAGTACCCTCTATTTTCCATAGGTAACGCTTTAAAAGACCCTATAGGTCATAGGTCATGTTTAGCCTTAAGAAGGAGGTTGGGTGCTAGAATTATTGCTCTCATTCCAGTGTGCGCGCGCCGATATAAAACGTGCATCGCAACCAAAGTTTTCAGGCGTAGGCGCTCCATCGCATCCATTCACCTTTGTACGTGCGTATTTGTGGGGGTGGCCTCAAATTTTTTTTTTTATTAACTTTTTTTTTTCACATCACAGAGGACAAAAAGTCCCATACGTGACCATTTTTTTGGGCGACAGGTGCTCTTTAATGAGACATGCAGGGTCTAAAATACCCTGCAAGTCTCCCCTGTGCTCCACTGAATGTAATGCAATGCACATTGCATTCTTTTCCAGCCTCAATGGCCGGGGAAACTGTCAAAGGGGACCTGGAAGCGACGTCACTTCCAGAACAACTAGAAGGGGAGGAGAGCAGACAATTGTCCACTCTCCTCCCTCCCCTCTACCCGTCAGCACCAGCTATGCTCGTCCCGAGACAGCAGGTGGGCAAGGGGAGCAGTCGGGCTGCAGCCCAGGTGCTAGGAGGAAATTTCTGGTTACAAGGGTGACCTGATGCCTGGAGTTTGTCAAGCCCTGACTTGTATAGCGCCGTCAAATTATACAGCACTGTACACATTTCTTATACATTCATATCAGTCCCTACCCTCATGGAGCTTACAATCTAAGGTCCTGAACTCACATTCATCCATACACATACTAGGGCCACATTAGACAGGAGCCAATTAACCTACCAGTATGTCTTTTGAGTGAGGGAAGAAACTGGAGTACCCTGAGGAAACCCACACAGACACAGGGAACATGCAAACATGGTTGGGATTCGAACCGATGACCCTATTGCTGCTAGGCGGATGTGCTAACCACTTGGAGTGAGTCCCTCAATTGATTCAATGGAAATAAATTAAAAGGGAAGTAAAAAAAAAAATCCCTGGTCTTTATGAAAGATCAGAAAGGGGTTTTCTGCAGGATAAAGGCAGCCAGTTCGGGTACTTGGCCTCACAGAGGCAAAAACTACCTTGTGGAAAAGAACAGAGAGGTATGTCTCTAATGGTTTCAAACTGCAGTTTCTGAAGTGTGGAAAGAACAAGATTAAGGTCCCACAGAGTCACAGACAGGGGAGCCACGTGGGAGACACCCTGTACAAAAGGTTTTAATCAAGAAGTGAGAGGCCAGTTGTCTATGAAACAGGATACAGATGTCAGAAAGCTGACACTTGATGGTACTGAGAGCCAAATTCTGGTCCTAGCTGCAGAAAGAAGAGGATTCCTCCAAACCTGGTCCTCAGCAACAAACTGATTGGTCTGTCCAGAGACAGGATCGACTTGTTCTGGGACAATATAGGTCCTTACAGAAGGCTACCATTAGACCCAGGGTTCTCATGCAAAAGCAGAGAGCTGGATGGCTCCTGAAACGAAGTGTTTGAATCTGAGACTGGAGCATTCAAAGTTTCTCCTGTGGATGGAACACGCTAGCCTGAGCTGTTTCCAGGACTACACCCAGACAAAAAGTAGCCTGAATAGGAGATTGTCCAAGTATTCCACAATCAGGATGCCACGAGAGTGCAGCAGGGCTAATACTGGGGCCAACGCCTTTGCAAATACTCAAGAAGCAGACAAGAAGCAAAAATGAAGGGCCGCAAACTGGCAAGTTAAAGTGGAAGAATCGCTGACACAGTGAAAAGATGGGGGCATCTTTGATGTCCACAAATATCAGAAAAACCCACTAGTGAAGGCTGGCAAATAGAAAATTTGGTAGATTCCATGCAAAGCTTCTGTACGAAGATAATCAGAAACTGAAAACGCAGGTAATGTCTTTTGGCTTGGGAATAGTTAACAGACTCTGAAACCAAGGATGGAGAAGGAAGTGAAATGCCTATTTCTAGCCCTAACATACCAACTCCTGTATCCAACGCATCAGAGAGAAAGCTGTCCAAGCATCTGCAAAGGTTAAACGTTCGGAAAGTGGGGGTGCATCTTAACACAGAAGAAGGCTTGTCTGAGGATTTGGCAGACTGGATGTCAGACCTTGTAGTGGATGGGGTGCCAAGTGTGGAAGCTCTCGATGAGGAGGTTGAGGTAGTGAAGTAGTGAAAGAGAAGTCTCTTAATATTCAGAAAGTGAGAAGACTTCCCAGTCTTTGTCTTGGGCTTATTTTGTTGAGGAAAATACCATCTAACATTCCTACAATCTAACATTCATACCATCTAGCATTCTTGATTATGCTGTCAAGAGCAAAAGTGGATAGAAAGGGAAAGTTTTTGAAAATTTAAGAGTTTTAAGGAACCATGGGCTGAAAAACAACACCGGTAGAAGAAAGAGGCTTCTAGCAGTAGGCCAACTCCTCAAGGGCAAGTTCACCAGTCAAGGACTGGATCAAACCAGACAGTCTCTGCAGCTGATGGCTCAAAAGTCAGACAAATCAGGGTGAGGGAGCAAGAGCGCATTTGTCGTCATTATCAGTCAGCAAATACCTGGGTGATTTGGGTCATAATGTCTTGCATGACTGCAGTAAAAACCTAAACAAAAAAAAATGGGAACAGTTCCAGCCACACTCAAAAGAACTAAAAAAAGACTTTGAGGATGGGTTAAACTCCAAGAGCAGAGGGCTGCAAATTCTGACACTCTCCAATGCCAAACACCATCCCCAACCTCAACCCAGCCGATCAACTCACTAAGTGGGTCAGAGACTGGGAAAATGCTAAGGCAATGCCAGCAGGCTAGGAAAGAGCTCCACAACCAACTTTTACCAAAACAGTGTCTGCAAAGTGCCCCACACAGAACCCAGTACCCAAAAGTAATTTCCAGACTATTCCTGCAAAGTGGCAGTCCAAGCAACAAGCGGAGTACATACACTTCAGTAACCTGCAATCAATGAAATATAAAATAAACATTAAAAAGGCTTGGGAAAAAGGTGCTAGCAAAAAATAGCCAAAACGGGGTGGCAGGGTTTATTTTGGGCTGGCTTATACTTTTCTTGTTTGCCAGCGTCCAGTCCTTCTGCAGGCAGTTGTATAACCTAAAGCTTTAAGACTTCCTTTGTACCTCAATGGATGATAAGGAGAAAACTTTACATTGTCACTGCATTATATTAAGAAAATGAACACTGTAAGAACAGTGAAAAACTAGATTACTAACAGTTAACCCAAAAAGCGGATATTGCCCAAGATAATTTGATAACTATCATTTTCAGATTGTGTAATGTTTCAGGGTCCCTTTATCTTTAGTTAAATAAGCTGGTTAATAGCATATAATGAAATAGTACAATGTGAGGGTGAGAAATGTAAAAGAGAACATTGTTTTAGTCAAGAAATAGACATTGTGTACCACATCAGCTAAAGAAAAGTTTGAATTGTGTCTGGAAAATTCTTTAAGACCAAAGACTACATTTGGTATACTACCATGACAGTATCTACTGTGGCTAGAGAAAGCTTGTGAAAAATAAAAGTGTGCTGTGTTGGGAGAGTTTCCAAGAAACATTGAAAACCATTACCCTAGTGTCTTCTAACTCTCTCTGGAGTTTGTCAGCTTTGGTCTTTTCAAAGAGCAGGCTCTGTTCAAGCTCCTTAATGCGGGCATGCTCCAGTTTGGTCTGCGTCTGTTAGTAAAAAGGGAGAGGAAGAGAACACAACAGTGCCACCATCACATGCCAGCACGAGAGGTAGGAGCCACATGCAGGCCGTGCTCCGGCACGATTGGACCATTGATGAGCAAAGATGCAGTGGGTAAATAACAGAAGAGAAGAGGATGGATAGATGATTCTTTGATGAGGGTGATCAACAAGAAAAGTGGGAAGAAATTGATGGTGAAAGACAAAAAAGAAAGGCAATAAGTAGAAACACAGGACAGGTGCATGCAGCAAGTAGAATTATGTATCTTTTTTTAGAAAAATAAAGGCATTAGCATAAATTTAGAACATTATGACTTTGCAAGCAATTACTTATTAATCCTCATTTAACTATTTTTTAAGTTTTAAATTTAAAAAAAAAAAACAAAAAAAAAAAAAGAGAAAATTAGTTACTTAATTTTTTTGGATATGTATTAAGACCTAACACATTAGGTTAAAAAGAAACAAAAAAGTTTAAACTGGCCTGTAATATGCTTTTCTTCATTAACATTTAAATTAAAAAGTATATATATATCTGGTAGCTACTACAAAGGACTGCTTGTTTTTACATCTAAAGAATCTTGGCCAACACGCCAATGTATTCAACATGCAATTCTATATTGCATGTATGCTGGCCAATTCTGCTTTACTGCTTACAACGGGGGAAACAGGAAGCACCAAGCTGTGTATATTCACCCTTGCTTTATTAATTGAAATAAATGAACATCAGGCAATGGCTCAACATTGTGACTGTGCCCCATATGCAATGATGTTGTTCAACTATGCAGCAACATTGTTATATGTATGGCCACCTTTACAGACTGATTTAAAAGATCCAGACTACCTGAATAATTTAGAGAGAGGGAGTAGCAACCACATCTCAATCTCAATGAAAAGTTAAGGGGCAAAGTTGATCTTAAGCAAAGTTCAGGATATTGCAGGCGGCAATAATTTCTATTAGGCACCAAGATATTAGATCTACAATTATGAAGGGCTTTACAAAGGATTTAGTTAGTGTTTGAAATAGGAGTATTTAAGTTACTTTGTGTTAAAAAACAGAAGCATGCACCAGTGAAAAAGCTTGTGTTTTAAAAGCAATGATTAGCAATAATTCATGAATATATTTATTAAAAGATTTGGGCCAGGTTAGAGTTCCTCGACTGTCAACAGGATATTCTGCCATGCCAATTGACTTGCCTATTAAAACTGTAAAAAAAAAAAACTAAACTGGGGAAGGAATGGAAGGATGATAAAAAATAAAATGTAACTAAAATAAAAAAAAAATGTGAACTGAAAAACTGAAATGTCCATTTTTATACAAGCAATCAACATTGTCATATACAATTTTATGACAAAAACTGGCTAATTAAACTTCTAAGGCATTCATTTTTTCATTCAAATAATTTTACTATAACAATCGCCATTTCTCAAGAAAAGCACAAAAGGAAAGAAAATAGTTGTATTGTTGGATTTGCTGCCATAAATATGTTTAGAAAACTGGGGGTGAGTCAGACAACCTGCTATTAACAGAGGAGTCAAACAATTCGTTCAATCCTCCACCAGTTTTATAAGCATATAATAATGTAGATAGTACAGAGCAATAGCAAGCAAGATGCATTACTGACCAGGAAAGATGATGGAACTATTGAGTTTTTATTTACAAGAATGGCACTTTCCCAACTTGGGAGACTATCTTGTAAAATAATCTCTTTAGCATACTCCAATAAAAAAATTAAAAAAAAATGCTTTGCCTCACATGTACTATTAGTGCAACACATAGCATGTGGATATCCCTATATAAAATAATAATTTTTACCTCTAAATCACCCTTGGTAATAGACTCTTCTTCAACACGGAATTGAAGATCTTCAACTTTCCTGTAAAAATGAAACCTAACTAGTTAATGTGCAAAGCACAAAGAAACGTTGTCCTTTTCAAGTTTAAAATGTGTTAATAGTTCTTGAAACTACTAGGTTTCCAACTGCTGCCACTGAAATTATTTTAAAATTTAAAGGATTCCAATGAAATATGGCAACTTGGAGACATTCAGCACACCAACTACCCAAGAAAAGGGTAAGAATCTGTAACAAACCTTGTCAAAATCTGTGCAATGTACACTGATCACCCAGAGGGGATGGTTTTTTTTTCCCTTAACAAAATAGGGGTATATTCCGGGAGCTTGTTGAGCAAAGCTTTGCCTGTATGCAACTACCTGAAGGTAGCAACTTATAACCCAGGGTCTATGAATATGCAGCCCATGTACTGTACTGCACAATATGGATAGTGGGGTTACACTTTAACCACTTCAGCCCCGGAAGGATTTATCCCCTTCCTGACCAAAGCACTTTTTGCAATTCGGCACTGCGTCACTTTAACTGACAATCTTGTGACTCTATACCCAAACAAAATTGACATTCTTTCCCAACAAATACAGCTTTCTTTTGGTGGTATTTGATCACCTCTGCGTGTTTTATTTTTTGCGCTATAAACAAAAAAAGAGCGACAATTTTGAAAAAAAAAAAATATATTTGCTATTTTTGCAAGTAATGGCGACGATCTGAGTTTATCGGGACCGCAATATCGCCACGGACAGATCGGACACTTTTTTGGGACCAATGACATTTATACAGCGATCAGAGCTTTAAATAGCCACTGATTACTGTATAAATGTCATTGGCAGAGAAGGGGTTAAACTGTAGGGGGATTAACTGTGTTGTGTGGGGGCTGGCCGGGGCATGACAGATCTAACTTTTCCCAATTACTGGGAACAGTAGATTTGTCATATGTCCCCTGGCAGAACAGAGATCTGCCGCATTTTCATTGGCAGATCTCTGTTCTGCCTCTGTAACAGGTGATCGCGGGTCGCCCGACCCGTGGGCACGCTCATGAAGCTCGCCCGCAAATCATGAATGTGCGGCCAATGTACAATGACAGCGGTTTGAGCAGAGCAGCCAAGATGCTGGAGTAGAACTGTGGCAGCTGGTCGGCAACTGGTTAAAGAACCCCCCCCCCCCCATTTTGGATAAAGGGAGGGTCGTAACCCCTGTCAGTTTACCTGGGACCCCTGGGTGACAAGAACTAGTGTCCCCATTGGAAGACGTCCCCTCTGTTATTTTACTGGGGACAACCCAAGATTTGGTATTTTCTTTTACTTTCACTTTCATTTCGAACAGGCCAAATAGAGAGGATGAATCTCCCTAAAGAGGGCAGAAAAAGCAATAAAAACCTGGCAGGTATTCTAATCCCTCTTACTCTATCCAAAAAAATAAATAAATAAATAAATTTGCCTTTAGTTATACATTAAAGCCCTCACCTTTTCTCTTCTTCTAGTTGGTTTAGCAGTTCAACCTTTTCTCTGTCTGCTGCTTCAACCATAGCTCGTAGCTGGTCCATCTTAGCCTCCATTTCCATCACATACTACAAAGGAATTACATTAAAAAGATTTTATAAAATATATACATATCATCAAATACTTATACAATTGAGAAATTATAGAGTTTACTACATGTGACAAAGTCAAATGTGAAGAAAATACTAAGAACTAATGTTTCTTACCTGATCATGACCATCTCTTATCACCGATAGCTGTTGTTCCACCTCTCCTACGTGACTTGTTGCTTTGGCCACCTCAGCTCGCTCCATGTCCCTTTCAGCCAGAAGCTGCTCAATATGCTGTTGCTTCTCTTTCAGGGCTTCCTGGAGAGCAGTAGTGCCAGAAATCTTCCTTGCATATCTAGATGAGGTTTCTGTTAACTGTTCAATAAGAATATATAAAACAAATTATACATACAGTATATGCAAGTTCTTAATTAAGGACTTAAGAAACAAACTCAGAGTGAATGGAGGAAATGCCCTTGTTGACTATTGCATTAAGACAACCGCAGCACCTGAACACTCAAACAGTGAACAACTCCGATTGCATACAGTCATTGTTCAGCCAACAATATTCCCCCCAGCTCCTTCAATTTGGTGTCAAAAGGGCCACCCACAGCTTAAATTCAGCAGAATTGGGAGGAAATTCAAGTTGTGTACGGTCACCTTAAACATGTACATCAAAAGAACACTCACAAGCACTCTCGACTTTGTTTAAAACTGAAATTTTTGAAACACACATACTATATACTGTACATATGACTTTCTACAGTGCTAGCAGAAAGACTGAGGAAAGCATCCATAATCTACTTTACTTCATTATGAAGTCACATTCTGTGGCAGATTGGGGACCAAGCTGTGCTGCATAAATGCAGAGGGATGAAAGTTCAGTCCCCAACCTGGTCACTCGGTCAGTTGATACTTCACGTCGCTTCCAATACCATTACTGCTCCTCAGCCCTTCATTTACCTTGGGCATCACCAATTTACTATTTGACATATCCGTATGAACGTCAAACCTCTTCATTAAATGTACTCTAAAACCAAGCTCCTAATTTTACCTTCTCAAAACAACTCATCCCTACATAGTTACTACCTTTTGTATTATTAGCCCTTCCTTTCAAATGGTAAGCTTTCACAAGTAGGCCCTCCTAAACTTCTTGGCTTTAACTGTATTGAAACTGTACAGACTTTCTTTATTATGTAAAAACTGTTGGTGCTATATACATTTTGAATAATAATAATAATAATCTGCCTGGTAAAGGATGACTAGATAACATGACTGACTGATCTGCCAAAGGATTTTGACAAGTGTTCAAACAGCTCATGTACATGTATTTCAGCTGTGTATGTGGCTTGAAATTAACTTTAAGCTATGGAGCTGTCAGGAGACACAGCTACACTACCTGATCACAGGCCTGTTGGTTGCTTATCACAGGAAAAACCAGCATTTACCAGCCTGATATCTCTCTTTCCTGAAGATCGATTATGCACAACTGTATGAAAATGCCCCATATTAGATTGTTATGCCATCTGCCTGAAAATAACACAATCAAAAGACTTCTCCAATGTTGATGAGCACATTAATAAACCATCCGCTATAACAACTTCCCTTAATTTTCAGTTCTGTTCCTTCCAAAATTAATCAATCTCTGTTGTGCCACATGTAAACATTGATATCACGCATCTTTGTCCTCTACACTAAGGTATACCACAAGTTCCAAATGGAAGAGGAGGACAGAAACAGTGGACAATTTGTGCACAGTACAGGCGGTCCCCTAGTTCCAAACATCCAACTTACAAACGACTCCTACTTACAAACGGAGGGAGACAATAGGAAGTGAGAGGAAATCTACCCATAGGAAGGGAAATTCACTCCTGTAAGAGAGTTATGGGAAAAAGGCATCTCCACTGAAGCTTTATCACCAATCCTTGTTTCCACAACAACCCAAAATTTTCAAAATCCAATCATTGGGACTGGAAGTAAGGTGAAATCTTCTGAACAGAAACAGACAGCAAAACAAACATTGCAGGGGTGATAACCCTTCCCTATGCTATCCAAAAAAAGCCTAAAAACTTTTTTTTTGGCTGAAGCTACACTTAACCACTTTAAGACCGAGCCTCTTTTTGGAGTTTGGAGGTTATCAGATAAAAACAGGTTTTTTTGCTATAAAATTACTTAGAACCCCCAAACATTATATATTTTTTTTTCTAAGACCCTAGAGAATAAAATGGCGGCCATTGCAAAACTTTATGTCACACCGTATTTGCGCAGCGGTCTTAAAAGCGCGATTTTTTTTGAAAAAATTCAGTTTTTTGAGTTAAAAAATAAGACAACAGTAAAGTTAGGTCAATTTTTTTCCGTATTGTGAAAGAAATTGTTACGCCGAGTAAAATGATACCCAACATGTCATGCTTCAAAATTGCGTCCGCTAGCGGAATGGCGACAAACTTTGCAACATAAAAATCTCCATTGGCGACGTTTAAAAAATTCTACAGGTTAGCATTTTTATGTTACAGAGGAGGTCTAGGGCTAGAATTATTGCTCTCGCTCTAACGATCGCGGCGATTCTCACATGTGTGGTTTGCACACCGTTTTCATATGTGGGCGGGACTTACGTATGCGTTCGCTTCTGCGCGCGAGCTCGCAAGGACGGTGCGCTTTAAATTTTTTTTTTTTTAATTATGCATTTTACTTTTTAATTTTTATTTTTACAACTTTTTAAAAAAAAAAAAAAAATTTTGATCACTTTTTTTCCTATTACAAGAAATGTAAACATTCCTTGTAATAGAAAAAAGCTGCCACACGTTTGGTGTGTACACT
>BLSH010500868.1:412747-429076 GCA_018402905.1 Glandirana rugosa | reverse complement strand
CACCACTGCAGGTGTGAGCAATGCCTATTGCCAGACAACCTGGACATGCAGTTCTGGACACCTGGCTCCCAGGGTCAAAGCTAATTTGTCAAGCCCTGCACTAAGAGAAGTATGCTTTCCACAACAAATGACAGACCTTACAAGGCATTGTTTCCTAGCTTTTAGTATTGTAGGAACCACATAATTAGATACTTCCCATCTTTCAAAACCTAGGCTTTGACTGCCATCAAGTTAAAGCCAGGGACTTTGAAGCAAGATGGTAAAACGAAAGATCTGGAAGAGCCCACAGAGCATCTGCCAGAAGTCTTACCAGGTCAGCATATAACATTTGCCTGGGCTATTCTGGAGCAATGAGGATCATTAGAGTGCCTTCTATCTCAATCCTGTGAAGGAGACAACAAATAAGATTCAGGGAAAAAAAACACAAAGCTCAGAGTGCACTGATACCACTGAGCCACCAGAGCATACACTGCTTCTGCTAGATGATCCCTGTACATGAAAAAACACCCAGTGTCCCCCATCTGTGGCGCAAGTCCTAAAAAACACATCAAGTTGTTGTTTGATGAAGTCTGCTTACCAATTGTCTACACCTGGAATGTACATGGCGGACAAGTCCGGAATGTGACATTTTGCCCAGGACAGGATTCAATCTGCCTCTTGCCATGAGGAGACTTCTGGTTCCTCACAGTTGTTGATGTACCCAACCGCCACGGTGGTATCGGACTTAATGAAGCTTGGATAATTATCCAGCAGGATGTAGCCCCATCATAAAAAAAGAGCACTAGCAGGATTTTACAATGGAATTCCTAAACAGAACATCTAAAGGCAAACTGTAATTTTAAAATATTTTTTATGATTAAGTTATGTGAAAAACAACATGTAATACATAAAAGTAGGCGCTATCCCAATTTGAATGCAAAAGTGGAAATACACTAAGGGATTTTGACAAGTTAGCCATTGCTTTACAAAGTAAAGTTCCAGTGGTGTAAAGCAGTGGTTATCAACCTCAATCCTCAAGTATCCTCAACAGCCCATGTTTTCAGGTTATCCTTTATCTTGCACAGGCGCTTTAAATCGGGGTCAAGGTCTTGGTATTTTATAGAAGAGAAATTCCCAAAACATGGCCTGTTGGGGGTACTTGAGGACTGAGGTTGAAAACCACTGGTGTAAAAGGGCACGGCCCACCAGGGGGAACATGGTTGTAGAGGGGTCTTACAACCACTTAATAGGTTAGGTCCGTAAAGACCTGTGCATCCTTCACAAGCAGGTAACCTTGTTAAGGTGGGGCACTGCCAGATTCACAGTGGGAATAATAGGATTTTTTGACTTACCGTAAAATCCTTTTCTCTGAGTTCATTGACGGACGCAGCAGCTCTATTCATGAAATCTGTGGGTTATGCCACCTTTCACTAGGAGTGGACTAGGCAGAACACAGTTCAGCTAAAAGCAGACACAGCCCCTCCCAGGGGGCAGTCCTCACTTGGTATAACCCCTCCACCCTGCTAAGCACACTCAGTTCGTAACAAGCAGTACAAACTCAACAAAAGAGGGGTGGGTGCTGCGTCCGTCAATGAACTCAGAGAAAAGGTTTTTACGGTAAGTCAAAAAATCCTATTTTCTCTTTCGTTCATTGACGGACGCAGCAGCTCTATTCATGACATGTGGGGACGTCCCAAAGCAGTGTCAAAACGAGGGGTGGGTAACGCAACAACAAACTGTACCCAACAGAAGAGCTCTCCGTGAGGAGCCAGACGCGCCTCACACCGCCTCCTGCAAAACTTTGCGGCCAAAAGCAGCATCCGAGAATGCTGAAACATCAACTTTGTAAAACTTTAAAAAGGTGTGCACAGAGATCCAAGTAGCCGCCTTGCACACTTGAGACACCAACGCCTGATGTCGGAAAGCCCAGGAGGTGCTAAATCGCCCTGGTAGAGTGATCTGTGACCGGAAAAGGGGGATCCAGACCGCGAACAGTATACGCACGGGTCACCGTCTGTCTAATCCAACGGGAAATAGTGGCCGGCGAGGCCGCCAACCCCTTGCGCGGACCATCTACCGCGACAAAGATCGCATCCGAACTCCGAAAGGAGGCCATAGCCTCCAAATACACCCGCAGAGCCCTGACCACGTCCAGGAAGTGCAAGGCAACCTTCTTGGGGTGAGACGGGCGTGGGCACAGCGAAGGAAGGACAATGTCCTCATTGATGTGAAAAGAAGAGACCACCTTCGGTAAAAAGGAAGGTGACAGGCGCAAAACTGCCCTATTCCTATGTAGGACCAGATACAGAGACCTACAGGACAGAGCCACCAGTTCAGACACCCGCCTGGCAGATGTGATAGCCACCAGGAAAGCCACCTTCTGCGAAAGCAGCTGCAAAGAGATTTCCCTGATATTTTCGAAGGGAGGCTTCTGAAGCAGTGAGAGGACCAAGTTAAGGTCCCATGGCGCCAAAGGCGACCGTACCTGGGGGACGACATGACGAACCACTTGTACAAATGTACGAATCAAAGAATGCGTCGCCAAGAGACGCTGAAACCTGCCCCTTGATAGTGCTCAATGCCAGATTCTGGTCTAGGCCTTGTTGAAGGAAGGCCAGCACCCGTGCCACCGAAAAAAGAATGGGGGTTCCACCCCCCCGCTTCGCACCAGGCAATGTAAGCCTTCCAGGTGCGGTGGTATATCTCACATGAAGTGGACTTGCGCGCCTTGAGCATGGTGGAAATCACCGATTCCGAAACCCTGCAATCCCTCAACACCTGGGATTCAATAGCCAGGCCGTTAAAGCCAGCGAGGGAAAAGCAGGGTGCAAGATGGGCCCCTGGGAGAGCAGATCCTCACGAAGCGGGAGGCGCCAGGGAACATTCACACCACGTCGGCGTACCAGGGACGCCGAGGCCAATCTGGTGCTACCAGAATGGTTGGGATCCCCTCTGCCTCTATTCAGCGCAACAGGCGCGGAAGCAGCTTGAGGGGAAAAGGCATAGAGGAGCCGATACCGGGACCCATGGAGCCACGAGGGCGTCCGCAGTGTCTGCCAATGGATCCCTTGTTCTGCTCACAAAGGTCTGCACCTTCCGACTGCCGGGACGCTAGCAGGTCCACGTCTGGCATGCCCCACTTTAAACAGATCTGGCGGAACACGTCCGGGTGCAGGGACCACTCTCCCTGATCCAGCCTCTGGCAACTGAGGTAGTCCGCCTGCCAATTTTCTACGCCCGGAATGTAAACGTGGAGATTGCCAGCGCGTGAAGTTCTGCCCACCTCAGAATGTGAGCCACTTCCGACGCCGCTGCTGAGCTTCTCGTTCCGCCCTGATTCACATAAGCCATCGCCGTGGCATTGTATGACTGAACTCGGAAAGGCCGACCTCGCAACCTCCCTGACCAGTGGGAGAGGCAAAGCCTGATGGTCCGAAGTTCCAGCACATTGATCGGGAGACGAGACTCCTCCGGGGGCCAGCGACCCTGGGCCAATGACAGCCCCAGGACCCCTTCCCAGCCAATTAGGCTGGTGTCCGTAGTGACCACAATCCATTCCAAGGGGAGAAACGACTTCCCCAGCCTCAGGGCAAGGGAGGACCGGGTCTGACGATCCAACCTGATCACCTGATCCAGGGACAAAGGGGACATGTCCCACCGCAGCAGAATTGCCCACTGCAGGGACCGGGTGTGACTCTGGGCATAAGGGACCGTCTCGAAGGTGGACACCATGAGCCCCAACACCCTCATGCAAAACCTTAGGGAGAACCACCGTTGCAACAGCAGGGCGCGCACTGCCACTTGAAGCATCAGCAGCTTGGCCGGTGGAAGAAACACTTATCCGTATCCAAGATCAAGCCCAGATACTCCAAACGGCGCGTCGGGGTCAGCACCGACTTCTGGAGATTGATCACCCAGCCGAACTCCCGCAGGGATCTCAGGGTGATTGTCCCTCAGAGCCGAGGCTGACTATGCCCACAGGAGAAGGTCGACGGGATATGCCACCACCGCTATGCCCACCTGCAGCAGCAGGGCCAATACCGGAGCCAAGAGCTTGGTGAAGACCCGGGGAGCGGAGGCCAGACCAAACGGGAGGGCCACAAACTGGTAGTGGAGATCCCCTACCGCAAAGCGCAGGAAGTGCTGGTGCCGAGTGCATATGGGGACGTGCAAGTATGCGTTCTTGATGTCCAAGGAAGCCAAGAAGTCTCCCTGGCAAAGCGCCGCCACCACAGAACAGACTAACTCCATTCTGAATTTCCACGCCCTCACAAAGATTGAGCACCTTCAGGTCCCCATCCTTCTTTCGAAGCACAAAGAGGTTGGAGTAAAACCCGCGGAAACGTTCCGCGGACGGAACCATCACCATCTGACTGAGCAAGTCTTGCACAGCACCCAACAGGGCTTGCCGTCACTCCGGGGGGAGCCTCAAATTGGAGGCGAAGAACCTGTCCAAGGGCTGGGTACGGAACTCTATCTTGTACCCGGACTAAACCACCTCGCGCACCCCGACATCCGAAATGGGGGAGGTCCACTGGTCCGTGAACCCCAAGAGAAGTCCCCACACCCGAACAACGGGCGGGGGCGACCCATCATGCAGAGGAGGGCTTCTCCTCTGACTTCTCTGGCTTACGCTGCCAGAGACATTTTTGGCCCCCCGCAGCGGCCTTGGTGGGCTGAAAGCCCTTGCCCGCCGCACAAAAAAACTTTTTCTGAGTCGAAAAAGAGGGGCCCGGCTTACGTCGGGGCTACTTACCCTGTCTGGGCTCCGGGAGGAAAGTGCTCTCCCCCCCCCACCCCATGAGATCTTTAATGATCTCATCAAGGTAAGTCCCAAAAAGCTGACCACCTTGGAAGGATAGGTCCGCCAGTCCTTTCTTTGACGCCTGGTCACCTACCTGACCAGCATTTTAGCCAAAGCAGCCACCTAATAACGACTGCAAAGGCGGACAGCTTCGACAGCATTGCCGCCACGTCCAGTGCAGCATCGCAGAGATACTTAAGGCCCTGGCTGGGCCAGCTGGTCCGCCAGCTGCACTGAAGGCTGCCCAAATCCCGGTGAAGAATGGTCTCCCATTTCGTAAGCGCCTGTGCCACCAGCGCCGAGGCCAGTGCTGGTCGCATAGCCGACCCCGCCACAACGAACATAGCCTTGGACACCGCCTCGGTAGGCCTATCGGCCGGGTCCTTAAAAGGTGGAGATCCCTCCATCAGAATAGTGGTCGCCTTGTTCAGGTGAGCCACCGGCGGGTCCACCGTAGGAGACGCCCACTTCTGTAACAGTGTCCTCAAAGGGGTAGCGCACAGAAAAACGCTTGGGCATGGCGAAAGAACTCTGAGGCCGTTGCCATTCCTTATACACAAACTGATAGAAATAAGGCAAATAAGGGAACACCTTAAGGGCCCAGGCCGGCTTGTGCGACCCGAAAGCGTACATCATCTCCTGCGCCGCTCCAGCCGGCCCCAGTTTCAGCGTCTCACAGACCACTGAAATCGAAGAGCCCACCAGCGCGCCTTCTCGTGAGCCACGGTGGCCCCCCAAGGACTCCTCCTCAACATCGGAGGGGTCCCCGAGCTCACCATCCGACAGCTCAAGGGGGGTCCCTGTCACAGCGGAGCCCCCCCGTTCTGATTCCTCCCCAGATGATAGGGGAGGGGGTGGCCTTTTCTTCGCCACCCTGGGGTCATTGATCGGCTCCACCCGGGAGAAAAAAATCCTCCAGGACCGCAGTCAATTTGTCAAGAGGGCCCACAGGTCCAGGCGCGCCCGGAGCCACACCGGAGACCTCTGACGGGGAAGCACCTGCTTCAGCCGCCATTGCACCACCCACCCAGACACACCACCACCCGCAGAGGCCTGTGTACTGGGACCAGGCACCCCCACCACCCCAAAAATGCCGCCGCACAGGGTCCCAAGGGCACCCAGGACTCCTCACCACACCACCCACTTCCTACCCCAGGAGAGTGCTGCCAAAGATTGCTGCTGCTGCCTCGTGCCGCCCCGCTGCCACTGCGTCCCCCACGTGCTGAATGCACTCCGGTATAGGAACGAGCACCAACACACTAGGGACCGCCCACCAAGCCGAACAACCAGGTACCAGAATGCGGTGGACCATGCAAACATGGCCGCCGTGTCCACTAGAGGCCAAACCGCGCGGCCGGCTACAAGAAAATGGCGGCAGGGCCATTAGAAAATGGCACCGACCACCGCTGCGAGCGGCCGCACGGAAGCTTAGGCAGCGGCTCAGGCTCGGAGACACCCCACACCCGTTTGACCCGCCGGCCGCCCCGCGCGGAACGGAGCCTGACACGGCTGACCCAGTGCGGAGCTAAGGTCGGCTTGCATCCGCTGGGGAGACTACCTGGATCTAGAATATCCAGCCTGTCACCCAGCTGGCTACTTGTTTGTAGTCTTCATCAGATTTCTTGAAAAAAATAAAAAAAAAAAACGGGAAACCACAGGTCCCAGCAGGGAGCCAGGTCCTACTCCTTCCACTAGGCAGAAAAAAACAGTGTGCTTAGCAGGGTGGAGGAGTTATACCAAGTGAGGACTGCCCCCTGGGAGGGGCTGTGTCTGCTTTTAGCTGAACTGTATTCTGCCTAGTCCACGCCTAGTGAAAGGTGGCATAACCCACACATGTCATGAATAGAACTGCTGCATCCATCAATGAACTCAGAGAAAAGGATTTTACGGTAAGTCAAAAAAATCCTATTATTCCCACTGTGAATCTGGCAGTGTCCTACCTTAACAAGGCTACCTGCTTGTATAGGATGCACAGGTCTTTACGGACCTAACCTATTTAGTGGTTGTAAGACCCCTCTACAACCATGTTCCCCCTGGTGGGCCGTGCCATTTTACACCAGTGGTTTTCAACCTCAGTCCTCAAATACCCCCAACAGGCCATGTTTTGGGAATTTTATATAAAATAGCTGTCCAAAATATCAAGACATTGATCCAGTTACACCACTGGAACTTTACTTTGTGAAGCAATGGCTAACTTGTCAAAATCCCTTAGTGTATTTCCACTTTTGCATTCAAATTGGGATAGCGCCTACTTTTATGTATTACATGTTGTCTTTCACATAACGTAAAAAAAAATTTAAAATTGCAGTTTGCCTTTAGATGTTCTGTTTAGGAATTCCATTGTAAAATCCTGCTAGTGCTCTTTTTTTATGATGGGGCTACATCTTGCTGGATGATCATCCATGCTTCATTAAGTCCGATACCACCATGACGGTGGGGTGCATAAACAACTGTGAGGAACCAGAAGTCTCCTCATGGCAAGAGGCAGATTGAATCCTGTCCTGGGCAAAATGTCACATTCCGGACTTGTCCGCCATGTACATTCCAGGTGTACACAATTGGTAAGCAGACTTCATAGACAACAACTGGATGTGTTTTTAGGACTTGCGCCACAGATGGGGGACACTGGGTGTGTTTTCATGTACAGGGATCATCTAGCAGAAGCAGTGGATGTCATGAATAGAGCTGCTGCGTCCGTCAATGAACGAAAGAGAAAGATTACTTGTTTTTTACAAAATCTTCCCCAAATCAGGTAAAGAATAATAAGCACTTGGGGGAGAAACCTGCTCCATATAGAAAGAGTTGGAACAGTGGGCGCTATTGTAAAGTCTTTGCAGCCTTAAGAGCTTTAAAAGGAACCAAGATAGCACTAGAATGAACCAGGTTTTATTCGATTGAGTGGTGGGCGCTGCATCAATAAGAACCAAGTCTCTAAATTTGGGATCAATAGCAGTGGATTGCGACTTCTTGGGGGCTAAGACTGGAGAAACTTAGAAATTAGAATTTCAGCAGCTGATGGTTCAAAAGCTGCAAAGACCACATGTAAAATCAGGAAGAGAAGCGGCAAGAGAAGGTCCAAGGAGGGTGCGTGTGGCTTTTGTGGACAGTGTCCGCAAATAACTTGGTGATTTCCAACCATAAGTTTTTGCATGATTGTATTAAAAAGCTCAGCCAAAAGGGAAGTAAAACTATCCACATTCAGCCAGTGTTAATTTTGGCAACAAATTTCGATTTAGTTTTAATCTTAGTCTTAGGACTAAAATGGCATTTTAGTTTTAGTCCCATTTTAGTCTTTTGCAATTGTTTTAGTCGTATTTAGTTGACTAAATCTCCAGGACATTTTAGTCGTCTAAAATCTAATGGGTGTAGTTAAATTGTAATGCATTATTTAACCACTTCCTTACTGGGCACTTAAACCCCCCTCCTGCCCAGACCAATTTTTAGGTTTCAGCGCTGTCACATTTTGAATGACAATTGCGCGGTTGTGCGACGTTGTACCCAAATAAAATTGATGTCCTTTTTTCCCCACAAATAGAGCTTTCTTTTGGTGGTATTTGATCACCTCTGCGGTTTTTATTTTTTGCGCTATAAACAAAACCAAGAGCGACAATTTTGAAAAAAGAACAATATTTTTTACTTTTTGCTCTAATAAATATCCAAAAATAAAAAATAAAAAAAAAATTATTCATTGGGTTTGGCCGATTTATATTCTTCTACATATTTTTGGTAAAAAAATTGCAATCGGCGCTTATTGATTGGTTTGCGCAAAAGTTATCGCGTCTACAAACTATGGGAATTGATTTATGGCTTTTTTATTATTATTTTTTTTTTACTAGTAATGGCGGCGATCTGCGATTTTTATCGGGACTTTGATATTGGGGCGGACATGTCAGACATTTTTGACACATTTTTGGGACCAATGACATTTATTCAGCGATCAGAAATTTAAATGTCCACTGATTACTGTATAAATGTCATTGGCAGTGAAGGGGTTAAACTGCAGGGGGCAGTGAAGGGGTTAACAATGTTCCCTGGGTGTGTTCTAACTGTGGGGGGGATGGGTTGGCCGGGACATAAAAGATCTAACTGATCCCAGTGACAGGGATCAGTAGATCTGTTTGTCCCCCTCTCACAGAACGGGGAACCGCCGTGTTTACATCGGCGGTTCCCCGTTCTACAGCTTTGCAGGCGATCGCGGGTCAGGAGCGGACATAGAGTCCGCCCGACCCGCGGGCATGCCCACGCAGCGTGCGGCGGCCCCGCGCGCAGCCGAGTGCGCGCAGGGGGCGTGTAAAGGGGCGGATGTCCATGGACGTCTGCCCGGAGATTCAGATCCGCGCTGTAGACGTCTTTCATCTATAGCACGGATCTCTAGTGGTTAAGCATTTCTCTACAATTTCCAAACTCATTATATACTGCTGGAGTGAAAAATCTAATATGTTAATAGGTTATGATTTATGGTATTGAGGTATGAACATGCACTACATACCAGTGTTCATATTGACATCACATTTCAATGTAGTTTTAGTCTTAGTCTTTTGATTAAAATGGTATTTTAGTTTTAGTAGACTAAAATGGTATTAAGTTAGTCAACTAGAAGGTTTAAGTTGACAAAATTAACACTGCTTTCAGCAGGACTAAAGAGGTCTCAAAGAACCGACTCCAGGAGCAGAGGACAACTTGATTACAGGGAGCAGACATCAGCACCATCTGTAGAAGTACTGCAAACATCCTCAGAGCCGAAGGCAAACTGGAGGCACCTTGAATCTGACATGCTGTGACCATTTGGCGGTAAGGCAATGCAAGGCTCAAGGTAAGATGCAAGGTGATTTAATAATAAAAGTGGCAGCAATTCACAGACAAGCTGCTTGCATACTAGCTAACATAGTAAAGCCAGATTGGCTTGCAGTGCTGCCCACTCAACTCCTAGGCTGGATGATGCTGTGCAGGGAACTACAGAGACTTACTGTAAATAAAAGACTGGGCTACTATTTAAAAACCACATTTAGGCATAGTTAAGTGCATAACTGACTTAAATGGGGGAGGGGGGGGATTCTATCTACTCACAGGTGTCTTAATAGACAAGCGTTTTCAGGTCATTTATTTGGAAAAACGATGAACAGTTAAAAGTCCTATAATCCTTTTACCTACTTGTATACTTTGACTTTGCCATGCTCATTCTCTCAAAATACCCAGATAAAAGTAATACAGATATAACAGATGGAGTCAACAGGAAGTTACCCAAGTCAAGTGACACTCTAAAAATAGCTCTTTCCTAAAGCCATGAGAACTCCCAGCTCTAAATTCATACTGGAAGTGACAGGTCTGTTAGCCAAATAAAAATGGGTTTCATTTCTGCATAATGATTTGCAAATCTAAAAATAACAGAACAAGCAATCTCAGACACAAAGTACCATCAGCAAAAAAGGTCAAACCTATGGGATACAATATGTTGCATACTGACACTTCCAGTGCATTGAAAACAATTTGGTCTAATGTTGAATTTAAAGGCCAAGGACACCAGGACGTGGTGCAGAAAACCTGTGCTCCATGCACTGGGCGTGAAATCTGCTGAGGGTATCAATAGATTCCTAACGACACCCCAAACACAGTGCATTTGCCTGCACCAGATCGCATGGTACTGCAGTACCCTGCGATCCAGTTGCATTGCGTTTTTTAAAGCCATGCATGCAGTACTTGCTGCAATCCAGTGCAGATTTCAGCCAATCCAAATGAATGGGCTCAAGAGCGGATTGCACATGAATGCGGAGCACGTTCCTGTGCGATTCTGATGTAAACTGGCACAAAAGTTCCACTGTTACGCATACTGTGCGCAAGCAGGCTTTTTATTGTAGAAGAGACATGCAATAGGGATGCACCAAAATTTCGGCAACCGAAAATTATAGGCCGAAAGGTATCGGCCGAAACAAATAAATGGACGGGGGTGTCTGGTGTGTGACGCAGGAGATGAGAAGATTCACATTGCACAGACAGCGCGGCTTGTAAGAGTCGCTCTGTGCATGAAACGGTCATGTATTTTCACTGCATGCAGAGAGACACAAGCTGTCAGATTTCGGTGGTGATGTTGGGTGGGCGGGACCGAACAGCTATCAAAACACCAGCCAATGGGATAGGGGCTGGGTGGGTGTTTGATAGCCGTTTGGTCCCTCCCACCCCCGACATCATCGCGGAGATCTAACAGCTTGTCTCTCTCTGCATGCAGTGAAAATACATGACCGTTTCATGCGCAGAGCTCTTACAAGGTGCCACATCCACCAGACTAAAGAGGCGGGACCTTCCGGCATGTTATAAATGCTCAGTTCTTAGCCTGCATCTCTGATGGTATTGGGGTGCATTAGTACGTATGGAATGAGCAGCTTGCAGATCTGGAAAGGCACCATCAATGCTGAAAGATCGTGTCTTGAAAAAGTATTCATACCCCTTGAAATTTTCAACATTTTGTCACAATTGTGAAATGGAAGGAAAATGATAAATGGTTTTCAAATTTTTTTAACAAATAAATATCTGAAAAGTGTGGCGTGGATTTGTATTCAGCCTCCTTTACTCTGATACCCCTAACATCTAGTGGAAACAATTGCCTTCAGAAGTCACCCAATTAGTAAATAGAATGCACCTGTCTGTAATTTAATCTCAGTATAAATACAGCTGTTCTGTGAAGCCCTCAGGAGGTTTGTTAGAAAACTTAAGTGAACAAACAGCATCATTAAAGCCAAGGAACACACCAGACAGGTCATAGATAAAGTTGTGGAGAAATTTAAAGCGGGGTTAGGTTATAGAAAAAAATATCCCACGCTTTGAACATCTCATGGAGCACTGTTGAATCCATCATCCAAAAATGGAAAAATCTTTGGCACAACTGCAAACCTACCAAGACATGGCTGTCCACCTAAACTGACAGGCCAGACAAGGAGAGCATTAATCAGAGAAGCCGCCAAAAGGCCCATGGTAACTCTGGAGGAGCTGCAGAGACCCACAGCTCAGGTGGGAGAATCTGTCCATAGCACAACTATTGCTCATGCATTTCACAAATCTGGCCTTTATGGAAGAGTGGCAAGAAGAAAGCCATTGTTGAAAGAAAGCCATAAGAAATCCTGTTTGCAGTTTGCGAGAAGCCATGTGGGGGACACAGCAAACATGTGGAAGAAGGTGTTCTGGTCAGATGAGACCAAAACTTAACTTTTTGGCCTAAACGCAAAATGCTATGGGTGGCGGAAACCTAACACTGCACATCACCCTGAACACAACATCCCCATGGTGAGCATGGTGGTGGCAGCATTATGTTAAGGGGATGCTTTTCTTCAGCAGGGACAGGGAAGCTGGTCAGAGTTGATTGAATGAATAGAGTCAAATACAGGGCAAGTGTGTAAAAGACTTGAGACTGAGGCAGAGGTTCACCTTCCAGCAAGACAAGGACACTAAACATACAACCAGGGCTACAATGGAATGGTTTAAATAAAAGCCTATTCATGTGTTAGAATGGCCCAGGCAGAGTCCAGACCTAAATCCAATTGAGAATCTGTGGCAAGACTTGAAAATTGATGTGCACAGATGCTCTCCCTCTAATTTGATAGAGTTTGAGCTATTTTGCAAAGAAGAATGGGCAAAAATGTCACTCTAGAGGTGCAAAGCTGGTAGAGCCATAACCAAAAAGACTTGCACACCATTTCAATTCGGAGATCCTTGCCCTTTCGGGTCCTGGAGGTGTGTATAGATCCGGATGGGAGGCATGTCATAGTACATGCTTGCATTCATGACAAGACTATGGTACTGGTGGGACTGTACGCCCCCCTCCCCCCGCCCCCGGCCTCTGCTGTTGTACTGAATGAGATTATGTCACTGGTCTTAGGTTATGATACCCCAGCCGTCTTTCTGTGGGGTGATTTTAATATGGTTCCTTGCCTAAGCCTGGACAGACTATACAAAGTGTCCAGGGGTTCCTCTGTGTTAACACAGTGGGCCTTCACATTTATTTTGGTGTATGTTTGGCGGCATTTACATCCCCATGTCAAAGAATTCACTTGTCACTTTACCTCCTTTAAGTCCCTATCGCGGATATACTTGGCCTTTGCCTCCTCTGCTGCCCTTCCTTGGGTTGCAGAGGCTAGTGTACTCCCGTGGGGAGTGTCAGCCCATGCTCCACTCAGTCTGACTCGCTCTCTTCACCCCCTCCTCCCAGCTCTAAGTTGTGCCGTCTGTCCTGGGCAATGGACGATCGGCTGCAGTAACCAATTACTGAATCTGTGTGTAATTACTGGAGAATGAATGGGGACGCTGAATCCCCTATGAGAAGGTGGGATGCATTTAAGGCTTAGGTCAGAGGTCTGTACATTTCTCGTATTGCTATATTTCAGAGAGGCAACCCACTCATTGGAATTTCTAGAGGCGGATGGGCAGGATGCTGAATATGTCTCATCCCCGACCCTCGGGTCTGGCAGCGAACACAGACAACTTTCCCATCTCCGTGTAGAGAACACCAAGAGGGCCATGCTGTATTCTCAACAAAAGGTCTTTGAGTATGGGGATAAAAATGACCGATTGCTGGTTTGGCTGGCGAAAAGTCAAAGTCTCAAAACACACATTGCTAGTATAAAGGGAGGCGAGTGGTCAATTAATTGTGGCTCCAGATCTTATTAATAAAAGGTTTATGGATTTCTTTAGGGAGCTTTATGATTCCAGGGTTAACTATTCTCAGGATGAGCTGGTGACCTTTTTAGACCCATTGACTTTCCTGCACTTGATAGGATGGAAAGGGAACATTTAGAGGCAGATATTTCCTTAGAAGAGATACAGATAGCTATTGGGAACCTACAGGCAGGTAAGACACCAGGTTCAGATGGGCTCCCTGACAAATTTTACTCTAACTTTGCGGATATTGTAGCCCCCAAGCTTGCAACCCTCCTCTCTGACCTATCCTCCCAGGCCACTCTTCCCGAACCTATGGAAGAGGCAATTACCGTGTTAATTCCCAAACCCAGGAATGTGCCTGCTACAGGTCCATTTCGCTTTTGAATGTGGATGCCAAGATTTTAGCGAAAGTCTTGGCCAATCGTCTCTCTACCGTCATTGAAAATCTTATCCATATTGATCAGACAGGGTTCATGCCGGGTAAGGGAAAAGAAACTTACAGGTCCTGAGGCGTTATGGATTTGGACCCAAATACCTTCAGTAGCTTCAGTTGCTTTATAGGGCTCCCAGGGCACGGGTCCACACCAATGGTTGGCTGAGGCGTTTTCAACAAGGTACGTGACAGGCATGCCCCTTGTCTCCCTCATTCGCCTTGGCCTTGAAACCCTTGGCTATTTTGATTAGGGGGTTCTTCTGAGGTCAGGGGACGGAGGGTGGGACGCCTGGAGGAGAAATGGTCCCTCTACGCAGATGACGCCTTAAACTATATTTTTGAATCATGTAGGCCCATCGCTCTCAGCAGCTCTGAAAATTTTTGACACATTTAGAATATTTTCTGGTATACAAATTAACTGGTCAAAGTCCACTCTTTTCCCAATTGATGAACAGGCAGTTACCTCAGCCTCCGTTTTCCAACTACAGTGGGTTAGGGAGCTTAGACATCTGGGAGGACAGGTGAACGGATGCTCGTCAAAATTTTTCAACCATAACCTTCAGCCGCTCCTGACCTCACTTAAGTCGTGCTGTTCATCATGGGCTGGACTTCCACTGAACTTACTGGGCCGTATCAACCTGGTAAAAATGATGCTCCTCCCATGCTTCAACTACATATTCCGAAACTGCTACATGTTCCAGCTTCCTTTTTTAAGGAAACTAATAGTTGTCTGTTGTCCTTTATTTGGAACAGGACTTCTCCTCGTTTGGCTAAAGCCACTCTGTCTATTCCTACACAGTTGGGGGGGCTGGCGTTACCCGACTTTCGGGTTTACTTCTGGCAGCGGTATTGGTGTTGGCGTACTGGTGGTTTCAGAGTTCTAGGACCAATGCAGCTACCTGTCTGGAAGCGGTGTTCTTGGGATTCTTGATGGATCTCCGCAATCTTCTATAGGGGACCGAGGGCATATCGTTTCCATACCGAACCTACGCGCATCACCTGGCGAGTTTGGAAGGCCGCGATGCTTTCTTACCCCAGGCTAATTGTCACCGGCTCAGCCTCTAGGGTAACCCTGGACTCCCACACTTTCGCACCATTCAAGATCCACAGCTATGGGCACGGTATGGGGTTAAAACTATCAGGGACATTATGCCTGCAGGTACCCTTTTGAGTTTCTCGCAATTGTTTCAGGGGTTTGGTCTGCTGGGCTGGATGCGGTTTCGATACTTCCAGCAAAGGCATGCTGCGGGGGCCCAGTACCCTCGGCCTTCTGATCTTAAAAGCGGAGTTCCACCCTATTAAAAGTCAGCAGCTACAAAAAAAGTGCAGAATCAGACACTCACCTGTCCCAGGTTCCAGCGATGCAGCCACCCGGCGCTTCGCTCTTCTCCCCGTCCTCCGTGCGGAGCCAACATCACAAGTGTGGGCGCCTGGCTTTGGCTTCAAAGCCGGGCACGCACTGCACATGCGCAAGCCGCACCGCACTTTGTGAATGTCCGGTGTATCATGCGACATGTCCCAGAAGATCGCCAAAGGGGAGGGGGGGGGGGGGTTGAGGTGACCTTCCTTCCTGTACGGCAGAGCCGGGGGAGGAAGTCAAAACAGGGTCCCCGCAGCTCCCCCCAAAAAAATGAAATGCTAATTGTGGCATATCAAGGGGTCACCTTCCCTTAAAGCGGAAGCTCCACTTTAAGATTAACTCTATTGGAGGAGCTTCTAGCTCCCAGGAGAGTTAGACAAGCCTCTATCAACCCTCTATGGTGCCCTCCTTTGTACCAATGTGCCTAGAATGGAAAAATTATGGAAATACTGGCGGAAGGACATACCTTCCCTGGACAGGAAGACCGTTTAGAATTGTGCCTGAAGCTGGTGATCTTCCGGGATAAATTTCTCCACCAGGTGTATTATACTCCTGAGAGGTTGCAAAGAATATTCACTGAGCGCGATTCCTCATGCCCTCATTGTAGCCTCCACCCCAGGCACCTACATATGTTTTGGGTTTGTCCTAAAATTGGAGTACTGGAAGGCTGCCTTTGATGAGATCAATCTCAGGTTAAATAACCTTAAAGAACTATGGTCAAAATGAAAGCAAAATTGGATTTTTTATACATACTTACCTGTAAAATCCATTTCTTTCGAAGAACATCACGTACACAGAGCAGGTTATATACTCTATACATACTGGGTTATACGCCACCTTCAGGGGAATGGACACTGGAAAAATCAAAAACACAAAAAGGAAATTCCCCCTCCCATACCAGGAGCACTTCAGTTTTGTAGCAAGCAATGAATTCCCATAAGGAAACAGAGGGGAGGGCCTTTGTGTCCCGTGATGTCCTTCGAAAGAATTTTAGGTAAAGAAAGCTTCCTGTAGTGCCCTGTGTTTCCGGGAGGGGAGACAAAGGAATACCCTTAAGTAACGAACGATGTTTTGACTTCACGAGGACCATACCCTCCCCCTTAAAGG
>BLSH010500868.1:371825-392888 GCA_018402905.1 Glandirana rugosa | reverse complement strand
CCCCCCTGCCCGAGCCCACTAGGAAGTGAACCCTGCACTGCGCTAATCACAGGCAGCAAGACATTTCCCCGATCGCTGCAGCCACCCATCAGGAAAATGTTTCACTGCCTGCGATTAGCGCAGTGAAGGGTTCACTTCCTGGTGGGCTCTGGCACGTTCCGTTCCGAACAAGCCTGAGCCCATCCTTATTCAGTACTACACCAAAATCTAGATTTCTATGAGACTTTCCTCCATTCTTGAAGGTAAAAGAAGAGGTGTGTCCAGGTTCTTGTAATCCTTTACTTTTAAGGCTACAACCCCAACACACATGAGGGAAAACGGACCTGTGCTGCAACACCTACTATGCATCACACTAAACATGTTCTTTACATATAGTTTTTCAGAATTGTGGGTTGAATGGGCTAACTTAAAGAACTGACATTGGATATAATTTTTTACTGTTCTGTGCCCTATGGGACAAAGTACAAGTCCCATGTCACTAGGTGCTTCCTAACCCTAGCAATGAGGTCTGGCACATACACCCTTTCCTCTGCATTCCTTTTGCCAACAATTGCCTTGAGATAGTGCTCAGAGCCAAGAGAGGATGCAATTATGAAGCAGCCTTCTCCTTCCTAGAGGTCGTTGAATTGGATCCCAGGAGTAAGGGGGGGGAGGGGGCAGGTCAGACCACATACAGTTGAAACTATGATGGGTTATAGTCCACAGACCACATACAATGACTTGAAAAAGTATTCATACCCCTTGAAATTTTCCACATTTTGTCATGTTACAACCACAAATCACTGCCTGATCAGCTGCAGTAACCTGATTTTGGGCCTAGCTGGTATTTATTGTTTGTCTCAAAGCAGACATGGGCGCAAACTGCATGTGAGCAGGGGGCGGGCCCAGGTTCCAATCACTATTAAAGACGACCTTGCATACAATTCATAGGTCCTCTTTGAGGCTGCATTCACACCTCAGCGCTTTGAATGGCGGGCAGATTTGCCACGATTCTGCCCGCAATTTGAAAGTGCCGATGTCGCGGGACTCACATTTGAGATGCCATTTATATGAATGACACCTAAATTGAGGTGCAGGTCTGCCATGATAAATCGCACTGCAATCGAGGCAACCCACATCGTGGGAAGCATGTCACCCAAAAAAAAAAAAGTCTAGGAACTACTTTAGTTAGACTTGGTTGCCGCAATTGCGGCGCAATTTATCGCGGCAGAGACGCAGAGCGATTTTAGGTGTCATTCAAATGCGAGTCCTGCGATTTGTCATTCCCACATCAGCGCTTTCAAATCGCTGTGAATGCAGCCTTAGTCTTAGTATATTAATACTTCTTTAAAGAGTAGGCTATAATTGCAATCATAATAAACTGGAAATTAAAGAATCATCAGGAAAAGTATCCAAAGAGTAATTAAAGAAATTAACATTCGTAGCAATCAATTCCACTCATAGGAGTGGTCCAAAATTTAACATACAGGTTATTACGCCACCTTAACCGACATGATGGAAGTTAAAAGAGAGACAACTAAGTTGACGCTGATATGGAAGTGTGATATTAGACGAGTGAACTGGAACACTGCAATGTGCCTAGTGGAAAGACAGACAGCGAAAAGCTCAGCAATAAAATATACAGGGGTTTCTTTTCTTTTGCAGTAGGATATGGGAGAACTATTTATTTAATAAGCATGGGAAGGAAGTAAAAATACATTCACTGGCACTATTGGCACAGAAAGATGAGGACATAAAAATAAAAATTCAGAGATAGATATTACATGGCACCATACTTCAGATTTAAAAAGTTATACCATGCTCCTCTGTGGTTTAAAAATGAACTCGCTTGCACTCGCTGGAACAGGCTTGCACAGATGTAAAGTGAAATGCCTTAATACCTTTCCATCACAGCATTTCCTTTGGAAGAGGTTGGATCCCTGGCAGGATTGTAAATACCACAATTCCAAAAGACAATGGAACCACTTGTACATGAGAAACTACTAGGGAGTGGGAAGGAACATGCATTCATTTATGAGGGGAAAAAAAACAAATCTTACCAGCAGTAGCAGCAGAAGAAGATTTAGCAGTTAAAGCGCCAGGCTTCGCTATTCTGGAAGGTGCTTTAAGCCCACTTGGCTTTAGTGAACTCATTTTTCCACAAGTCACAACTTTCCCCAATCGTTATCTTTTTGTAACCATTGATAAATCTGGATTTTTTTGGTTTCAAATTAAAATCTTATACCTGCAGGAAAAAGAAAATACAACAAAAATGGTAGTGTTTAGTGGTAATGGAAGATGAAAAGATACTTTAGTGCTCAACTCAAGGCAGACTTTGTATCTCGTTTTAGATAGTGTGGGGAAGGTTTGGACCAGGGTTCCTCAAGCAGGGTTCTGTGGAACCTTGGGGTTCCTCCAGAGGTTGCCAGGGGTTCCTTGAGCAATGGTCAATTTCTACCTCTCAGATAAATTCCCAATGTTACCATTGATCTTTTTAGCCATCTGTAAGGGGTAATTCTTCCGAATGACCACAAGTGTAAGGAGCATTCTTCCCATTGACCATCACACTAATGTATCATGAGTTGTAGATTTTTAATTTTTAGCAGGGGTTCCCCGAGACCGGAGAATTATCTCAAGAGTTCCTGGGTTTTTTGAAAGGTTGAGAAAGGCAGGTTTAGACCCTCTAGAGCAGGGTTTCTCAACCAGGGTTCCGTGGAACCCCAGGGTTCCTCCAGAGGTTGCTAGGGGTTCCTTGAGCAATGGTCAATTTCTACCTCTCAGATAAATTCCCAATGACGTCATTGATCTTTTTAGCTATCTGTAAGGGGTAATTCTTCCCAATGACCACAAGTGTAAGGAGCATTCTTCCCATTGTCCATCACTAATGTATCATGAGTTGTACATTTTTAATTTTTAGCAGGGGTTCCCCGAGACCGGAGAATAATTTCAAGGGTTCCTCTGTGTTGAAAAGGTTGAGAAAGGCTGCTCTAGAGGTTATTGTCACCTTTTTACCTTTGATAAAAGTAAAAATGTCAGCTTATTCAAAATCACTCAAACTCAAGCACTTTTCAATCCGAATTATGTAGTACAAGCTCTTAAAATTGCACAAGTTCCTGGCAGATTGGATACAAGTTGAATGGATAAGTTCAGGCAGATTCCCAAATTACACAGTAAATGTAACTGTTAAAAAAAATTGCAAGGTGTGGTGAACGTAAAGCTCACCGCACACATTACAATGTGATTGTATGATGCAATGTCATTGATTTACATTTATTATGGAAAATTAGGACCAATCCAAAACTATCCAATCAATTTGTACCCAGGCACTAAATTGTTCGTAGATCTAATGGGGATTGTATAGTCAGAGTGTAATATATTTGGTGATCTAAAGGCAGCCATATATGGATTGAAATTTGAACGGTTCAGCAGGGACCAGCTGAATTTCAATCCATGTATGGGCAAAGCTGGATGTACACAAGTCAATCTACCGATCAACTTCTATACAAACACCTGTTTTCCCCGAAGAATCAGTGCCACCAGCTATAGGCGGCAAAACTGATCAATGTGTTCTGATGGCAAAGAAGACTCCCCGCTGTCAGAATACAATAACTCAGGAGCGGGAGAGATCCCCTCATCCAATTTAAAAGTGTGGATGAGGTAATCAGACCATTTTTTTTCAACCTGCTGGATGAATGGAAAAAAAAAAAAAATAATGACCGTATGGCCAGCTTAAAAGTGGTTCTAATGTATCTTTTCTTAAATCAGATAAAATAATGATTTGTTACATTTTCTTTTGGCTTTCCTTTTCAACAGTCCTCTGACTGCGCCGCTGTATTCCCATTCTCTCTGTGCCCACCTGTGCCACCAGGGTCTATGGAATCCTGTGCGACTCTCCTCATGCACACTCCATATCTGTATTACAACTCCACATACAGCTGTTCAGAGTAAAGCAAACCTGTGGCCAAGCTATGAACATATAACTATTTCTGTGTTCTCAACAATGCACTAGAATATTTTCTTGTATTCAGGACACACCGATTTTATATTTTTTTTCTGACGAAATTTAACCATCATAAAATACTGTAGCACATTTCTCTGTCCTAATTTAAAATATCACACATGCCTTATTAGCACCCCATAATGTAGAGCTGCTTTTGAATAGGTCAAGATACCGATTCTGCACTGTGCGAAGCTTAGACAACATTTTGGAGAAAAGCTGGTATTTGCATACAGTCATGCTCCCCAAGGTTTAGGGGCGTTCAGTGTCAAGCATCATGGCTTGCTTGCCTGTCTGCTCTAAAGCCAATTCATTTAATCTTTCCTGATAAAAGGTTAACTTTAACGTCAAGGATACAATACACAAAGTCTGCATGTACTACACCCATCCCCATGAAACAAGTATTAATTCTGTGCCACAAAGTATACCCCTATGTAAAATGTACACAATACATTAAACAGTAAATGAAACCTACTACTCAAACAAGATTGCAGTACTCAGACTCCTGACCTTGCTTGCGTCAGTAGTAAAATTAGATTTCAGAAGCACTAGTATTACATGACTTCTAACACAGTGACTTCATGCTACACGACCTGGGCTATGAATAACTTTTTATATGAACATTATTTATTCAAGTCATCACAAAAGAAAAAATAATGCACAAGAATACCAGGAGCATTGAAGTACCAAAAGCCTAAAACATGCATGCCCACATATAAAAACACCAAGGTATAAAAACTGTATGGCTGCCTGTAATCATCAACCCTTATAAATATTACAGGGGGAAAAAAAATGAAGGGTCTTTCTAAATGAGAAAACATTCCCCATAAAGTGAAAGTAGCGCAGACTGTAGCCGTTCACTGACCAACCCTAAAAGGATGTTTTCAATATTCGTGAGCACTTTGATATATCTCCAGATCAGATCTAAAATGCATTTGGCAACCCTTTCCATGGAAGACTAATTCATAAAATGTAATCCAAGGTAATAAAAAAGGCACAAAAAATGATTTAAAGTGATTGTAAAGCTTTAATTTTTTTGTTAAAAAAACAAATGCGTTATACTTACCTGCTCTATGTAATGGTTTTGCGTAGAGTGGCCCGAATCCTCTTCTTCTTGGGTCCCACGCAGGCGTTCCTAGCTCCTCGGAGAGGCAAGGCTCTCGTGGACATAGCTGGTTCAAGAGGGGGCTCGGGTAAGTATTGGGGGGGGGGTGCTGCACACAAAGGTTTTTACCTTCATGCATAGAATGCATTAAGGTAAAGAACCTTCTACCTTTACAAACACTTTAACCAAAACTTTTGCTGTTTTAGGCTGGGTTCACACTATTGTGACTTGGATGTGGCTTTCTCCACATCCAATTCGCATGTCAGGAAATTGTGACCGGCCCTTATGGATCCGGTTCACACATCTCCGGAGTGGCTCTGATGCGTATTGCACAGGAGTTCTGTGTATCTTCCGGTGTGAACCCAGCCTAAAAGACATAGGTCACCTTTTGCAAACAATTAGTAAATGCATCAACAGATCCATGCGGTGGTATGGACTTCTGTTACAGGGCTGAAGTGCCGAACGGCGTCAATTGCTGTGAGCATTCCCCGCTAAGCCCCTCTGCTGCAGCAGCAGATGGGATTTGTTGTATTTTTATTGATTAACCTCCAGAAATGGATGATGCACGGCTCCACCAACACTGAAGTAAAAAAAAAAAACATGCTCTACAGTTAGAAGGGCCCTACAATTCATGCAGGTGGGTGATTTGAGGTTAAAGTGGTTGAAAACCTCAGACATGAAAAACGAGCAAAGCATATCTTTCTATATTGTGTACTAGCCTGAATCCCAAGCACACAGCCTGGTTCCTCTTTGATCTCTCCGCATGAGTCACTGAAAAGACACCAATATGACACAATAGCCCGCAGGCAGACGGCCAATCATCTTCCAGCACACAGCAAGTAACTCAGCTTTGTATGCTTTTTCTATGAGCCCATTAGGTTGGTGTCTCCATTCCCTCCACTCAGCTATCAGATTACATTACAGCTCTATGCTTTAGCTCCGTGGTGTGAATGATATCAGATCTCTGCCCTCTGCTTTCCGGAGCTCAAATATACTGTGTAAAATGTGTGTTTGAAAGGCTGTATAGAAGAGATGGCTGCAACAATTCGATGCGAGAACACCATTGGGGGTTCCCATCAAGGTTGCATCAGTGCATTTGTAGGAGTATCGGTACTCGCGCAAACGCTCCAATACCTGAAACCAATACTTTCAGACTCTGTTCTTTCAGCTGTCAGCGGAATTCCCCACACTGACAGCTGAAATGTAAACAAAAAAAAAAGCCGGCAGCCAGAAGGCAGTGTGATCTGCCTGCGGGAACCGGCTCGGTAATTGGGCCGGGTTCCCGCATCGCACAAGTGTGAACCAGGGCCAAGTTCCACAGCAAGTATAACAAGCATGCTTTACTGCATATACAAACTGATTTTACTGTTGTGGGTTTACTAACACTTTAATGGCATTTCAAATCCATCCCCTTCATGCACAATGGCATTGAGAACGCCTCTCTTTTTAGCATTATATTAAAATCGGTAGATTTAAAGCGAAGTTCCCCCCCAAAAGTGGAACATCCGCTCGACGGATTCCACCCCCCCCTCTGGAGTCACATTTGGCACCTTTGACAGGTGTCCTGTTCCCACATCCGGGAGGCCGGGCTGCAGCCGATTAGGTCAGCAGCCCGGTTCCCTCCTCCTCCCTCCTCTGCCACCGGGCCAATGAGAAAGCGCAGCGGCGGCTCACGCATGTGCAGTAGGGGCCCGGCCGTGAATCCAAAAGACTCCACTGCCGGGTTCCCATACCCACAATGGACGCGGCTGCACCTGACCAGCAATCTGAAGATCGGCAGCGGTGCAGACATCGCTGGACTCCAGGACAGGTAAGTGTCCTAATGTTAAAAGTCAACAGCTACTGTATGTGTAGCTGCTGACTTAATTTTTAAAGGGGCAGCGGACCACCGCTTTAATTATAGTAGAGGGACGTTTCAGTTTTCTTCCTTGCATCTATTGGCATCTATACCAAAAATGATTAGGAGTTCCTACAGGGAGAAAAAAAATCATTTTACAATAACTTCTGTATCTTTGTAGGCTTCCAGATTTTTTACACAAAACGTGGGGTTTTTAAGCGGACTTCCACCCAAGAGTGGAACTTCCGCTGGTCGGATTCCCCAACCCCCTCAGGTGTCACATATGGCACCCTTTGGTTGGGGGAGGGGGAAGAGGACACCTGTCTTTGACAGGTGTCCTTTTCCACACATCCGGGAGCCCGGGGCCACGGCCATCAGCAGCCGGGCTCCCTCCTCCTTCGCCACCAATGGAAAAGGGAAAGCGCAGCAGCGGCTCGCACATGCGCAGTAGGGACCCGGCCGTGAAGCCGAACAGCTACACGTCCGGGTTCCCTTAGTCTCAATGGCAGCGGCAGCACTCGACCTGCCGATCCGAAGATCGGTGGCGACATCACTGGATTCCAGGACAGGTAAGTGTCCTCAAGTTAAAAGTCAGCAGCTCCTGTATGTGTAGCTGCTTACTTTTAATTTTTAAAGGAACGCCGGCAGGCGGCAGACCTCCACTTTAACTAGGAATGTTAAAACAACAAGAGCCTGCTGACTGATAAAACAGTTACACACCTCACAAGAACAGAGCCAAGGAATCACACCCTTAAAAAAATGAAACGGATTATGTGTGGGAGGTAGTGTATGCAGAAAAAAAAAAAAAAAAAAAAAAAAAAAAAAAAAAATCTTAAAGCAATATTAAACTCAAAACCCAAAATGTACTATACTGCAGATTACCAATCGGATTTGGCAGCTGTATTCATTTTCTTTTTTTAGGCCCCCCCTTGTATTCACCTGGTGACCTGGCCAGTAACACACTTCCTGTATTAGAGTATGCCCACTCTGGATAAAGGAGCAACAGAGACACCTTTGGACAGCAGCATTGTCAGTCTTGAAGGGGAGGGGGGGGGGGCCCCCCAAGTGTTAGATGGACTAGCAGATTTTAGATATACTATCAAATTGAAGCTAAACTCCAACTAACTCTTTATCAGCAGTTATAAAAACAAGAGTTGGTATGCTGCAATTTGATAAATGTTTATTTTTGGGTTTAGTATCACTTTAAGGGGGAGAGTCATATCTGAAGCAAAATTGAAGCTTTTCCAGCACACTTAAAAGCAGAGTTCCAGTCATTTTTGAGTTTATTAAAAGTCAAAAGCTACAAAAACTGTAGCTGCTGACTTTTAATAATCACTCACCTGTTCCAGGATCCATGGTGCACTCACCCCTGCCATTTTCATGCTGCGTCCTCCCTCGGGGCACCGGCATCTTTACTATGGGCACCCGGCTGTGATAGCTTGCAGCCGGGTGTGCCCACTGCGCATGGGCGAGCAGCGATGCGCTCTGTCCCAAAGTCTTCTCGGACCGGTCATGTGTCCCAGAAGACTTCGAGGGGGGGGGGGGTTGGTGCAGATTGCCTAAGGTGATTGGAACAGGAGTGGGCAATGTCAAAATCGGGTAACTAGGCAAAAAAAGCCATACCTCTACTTGTAATTCGTCACAAATCAAAACATCTGCATGATTGCCCTGGAATGAATGCACGGCACATGATTTGAAGGAAGGCTGCTTCCACTAATGCACAATTACAGGAGTTGTTGTGCTCATGCTCACTAATGCACAGAGGTTGTCAAAAATACAGGAAAATCTACATACTTACTTCTATAAAGTTCATTTTTTTTTTTTTTTTTTTTTAACCACTTCCTTACTGGGCACTTAAACCCCCCTCCTGCCCGGACCAATTTTCAGTTTTCAGCGCTGTCGCTCTTTGAATGACAATTGCGCGGTCGTGCGACGTTGTACCCAAACAAAATTGGGCGTCATTTTTTTCCCACAAATAGAGCTTTCTTTTGGTGGTATTTGATCGCCTCTGCGTCATTTCTGATCGCCGCTATAAACAAAAAAAGAGCAACAATTTTGAAAAAAAACAATATGTTTTTACTTTTTGCTATAATATATATCCAAAAATAAAAAATAAAAAACAAATTTATTCATCAGTTTTGGCCGACATATATTCTTCTACATATTTTTGGTTAAAAAAATCGCAATCGGCGTTTATTGATTGGGTTGCGCAAAAGTTATAGCGTCTACAAACTATGGACATTGATTTATGGCGTTTTTATTATTTTATTTTTTTTTTACTGGTAATGACGGCGATCTGCGATTTTTATCGGTACTGCGATATCGGGGCGGACATGTCGGAGGTTTTTGACACTTTTTTGGGACCAATGACATTTATACAGCGATCAGAAATTTAAATGTCCACTGATTACTGTATAAATGTCATTGGCAGTGAAGGGGTTAACCTGCAGGGGGCAGTGAAGGGGTTAACTATGTTCCCTGGGTGTGTTCTAACTGTGGGGGGGTGGGGTTGACAGGGGCATGACAGATCTAACTGATCCCAGTGACAGGGATCAGTAGATCTGGCATGCCCCCCTCACAGAACGGGGAACCGCCGTGTTTACTTCGGCGGTTCCCCGTTCCTCCTGTCTGTAAGGAGATCGCGGGTCTCCGGCGGACATCGGGTCCGCCTGACCCGCGGGCACGCTCCCGCGGGCGCGAGCGGCGCGTGCACGTGCCGCTCGCGCCCGCGGGAGCGCGCCCAGCACGAGCCGAATGGGAGGACGTCTATTGACGTCCTCCCGGCATTTTAGAGCCGCGCTGTAGCCGTCATTCGGCTATAGCGCGGATGCGAAGAAGTTAATTAAAGAGACGGGAACAATCCACCAGAACATATGTGCCACTAGACCCAGGACCATGTACTCGCTATATCTGATCTCCCACAGTACACAGAGAAGCAATTATTTTAGTAAATAACTGCTAAATACCTTTTCTCATCAGCAAGCAGTCTTGTGACTTCTATAAGTGTCTGGTTAAAGCTTGTAGGAGTTGTTATTCTCCCGACTGTCCTATGAGGCTGCAAGACCCCTGACCCTCTGTCTGGACAGTGATGATTGGCCCTGTGCTGATCACATGCATTCTCCCAAGAAAAAAAAAACTCTAGCAATACACACTAAACTGATCATGTGCAGAGGCCCAAGGCTCAGTTCTATCAGGAGATAGATTGGGGACAGTGGAAGAAGGGGGATAAGAAAAGACAGGATGAAGCATTCTTTTTACACAGTGCGGAGAATTAACCCCTTAGGTTCCACAGTGATTATAACAACAAGCATGCTTTACTGCATATACAGACTGATTTTACTGTTGTGGGTTTAGGAACACTTTAATATGGGCCAAACAGAAAAAAAACACTGCCATGGCACTTCAGGATAAAGTGAATCAGACAGAGGCACCTTTAGTGCGTGAAGGGTCTTCCTACCTGCACATTAGTAATTCTTAGAGATGCCCCAAAATTTTGGCTGCAGAAACATACCAGCCGATAACGGTGTTATGAGCATTTTGACGATAAAGACAAGAAAAAAAGGTGCCGATAACGCACATGATTTTACAGCGATTCCATTTGGTGCACCTCTAGTAATTCTGTAACCAGGCATCGCCTGAAGAGAGAAGAGAAGTACCGTATATACTCGGGTATAAGTCGAGTTTTTCAGCCCATTTTTTGTGCTCAAAAAGACCCCCCTCGACTTATACCCAAGTCAGTGTCTGTGGTGATCAGTAGTTTCACGTTAAACAGAGCTGTGCTGCTTCTAAGAGCCGTTCTGTGCTGTGTAAGTGTGATTAAAACACATTGGTATGCAAAGAATGCTGAGAGAGGTGTCAGATTCTCAGCTTGATGTCGACAAGCTGATCTCTGTGAAGGGCTGCAGCTCTCTCTGCATTCTCAGCATTCTTTGCATTCCAATGTGTTTAATCACACTTACACAGCACAGAACGGCTCTTAGAAGCAGCACAGCTCTGTTTAATGTGAAACAAAATTACCTTACTCATCCCTTATGTGTTCTGGCTACAGTATCTGTGTCCTGGCATTAAAATCCCTGTGTCCTGGCATTAAAATCCCTGTGTCCTGGCATTAAAATCCCTGTGTCCTGGCATTAAAATCCCTGTGTTCTGGCTAAAATCCCTGTGTTCTGGCTCCCCGTCCCTGTGTTCTGACTGCTGCATTTCACACCCTAGGCTTATACACGGGTCAATAAGTTTTCCCATATTTTTGGGCAAAAGTAGGGGGGTCGACTTATACACGGGTCGACTTATACACGAGTATATACGGTAGCACTTTTTCTTTCTTGAATGATTACAGGGAAAAAAATAAATAAAATGAAAACAATCCACTCCATTTTTTTTCACAGGAATTGGGTTTTATTTAGAATCAAGCATTGCCCAATTCCCAGAAGTTTAAGTTAAATAATAATAAAAAAATAATAATCCAATCACATGGGAAATAAAAACGAACATACACCCATCCGACAAACAAAATAATTACAAAATAAATTACAAAAACATGGACAGAAATACCTGGGCTGTCAATACGGTCTTTTGGAACATGCTAGTAGACTGGCTGACCTAGTGATGCAATGGTAATATTTTCTAACTCACTGGCACCAAAATTAGTACCGGCGGTGACATTGGAATTTGTAAAAGCATACATGTTCTGGGTCAGTACCTCAACAAGCCAGGAGAATGGTTTCACAGTCAGGATCTTAGCATTTCCAGAAGACAGGCAAGGGTAGCCTATGCATCTCACAAGAGCCAATCCCCCCCCCCCCAACATATTCATTTTATTCATTTGCAGTAGTTTTATTCTAATTGTTGGTTACACACACTTGCCTGGCCAAACCTTTACAATAACAACCTGATCAGTTCAATCTGCTGTCTGAATCCACTCACTGCAGTGCTTCAGTCTACTGTCAGATTAGAAACCGTATCAAGCACTTGTACCATACCTTACATAATTTACATTAAAAAATAATTTTCATGCACAGTGTGTCCAACGAACAGGATCTATCTTATTTTCTGCTACTGCTTGCTAAATACATATGTCAGGGGGCCTCTAGGGACTTGGTGGGGGACCCCTTAAAGGAAGGACGGGTTCCTGGAGATAGATTTCTTCTGACTGAGATATACCCGAGGCCTGTCTATTACCATACTTTGGGAGGTCCCCTATGGTGGCAGAAGCGGTTGCAAAATTACTTGATGATGTAGCTATTACCCCCCTTCTTTTTCCACTTCTGCTACATTGTTGTGTCCACATGATTTTTAATAAATGCCAGGTGGCTAAAAACTTGGGAATATTTTTTTTTCCTTTTTTATTCACTACAATCTCCTGCAGGTACAGAGCATGAGAGGGAGTCATTAGACAAGATCTTGCTCAATGACCTGTTCAGCCACTCAGGAAAAACATGATAAATATGGTGGAAAGGGATTATCACACACATGGACTGTGGACTGGCATTTTGTACAGCCTGTGCTGGGCTTGGTATCCTTGATAAATTTCCTTTTCTAGTTGACCCATCCATCCAGGGGGTGAGAGCATGCTGAGCACATTGATAGAGGAAGATTGTCAATTCAAACATCTTCCCATCAGGAGGGAAGAAACACATGCTTTGTAACGCTGGTCTATAGAAAGACAGGCAAACATTTCTGGTGAGTAGAGACACTATAAATCTATAGTCAGACAACAAGGTTAATGTAAAAAATAAATAAATAAATAAATAAAATAAAAAAAATAAATAAAAAGGGACAGACTCAATGGACCACTCAGTCTTTTTTTGCCGTCACTTTTCTATGTTTCTACGAGTAAAGCTGGCCATACAAGGTTCAAATCTCGAATTCAAACCTTTAATGGGCAGGCTGAATGTATCAAAGTTGATCGATCAACTTGGGTACAACCAGCCTGCCGGATTCTCTTGTGATTATCGCTAGCAGCTGTTATATACGCTAGCAACAATCAATGCCTTCTCCCGGCGGGCACAGCTAAATTCTGGACTTTGAACGGATGTAGAGAAGAGAAGACTGCAGATAAACAGGTACAATTTAAGTAGGAGGATTTGTTTAATCTTTGTGCATCACCTGGAGATAGTCACTTCACTGGGTATGAGGGTTTACATCCACTTTAATTTACCATTGACATTTTTACTGAGTGCCAGGAGTACTTCTGGTCTCCTCTCCTGCAGCTACAGTGCTGTATGCAGCCACTGTGCCCGCCCCTCCCCTTCTCCTGCCCAATCAGAGAATGCTTTGTTTTACGTGAACCTATTCACAAAATACAAAGCCTTTTGTGAATGAACCGCAGAAGGGAGGAGCAAGCAGAGAAGATGTGTTTGAGAAGACCGCATCTCTCCTGTCAGAGCACGGGAAGTATAGCAATCATTATACTCCCAGTACTCAGTAAAACTGTCAGGTCTAAACCAAAGGTGAAAATTGCACCAAAAGCCTTGTTACTATTTAGTTTATTCATTTCTATGTCGATATGTTTGGCTAGCATTCTACTTTAAAATTTAGACTTTTAGCTTGAACTAATGTATATAGCTTTTACACACAGGCCTTTAAGAACCATACAACCTATTACACTTCTGTTGGATCTAGAATGGAACATTTACATACAATGAAAATACACTTTTACAAAATAGTACATCAATAAACGTCTTACTTTTAGAAATTCCTGACATTCATTATTTGTGACCAATTGCAACATCTATATCTAGAGAATATACAGAGCACACATTCAGGGTGCTGCAGGCAGCTCCCACTGTGCCATCACATCTGGATTATATTTGACATGAGCTAATTTGCAGGTAACAAAAACAAATCTTTCCAGTCACACCAGCAAAAGGACGCCTAAATGAGCGTCCAGACAGCAATAAAATTAAATTATTACGGGTTCCACCAGTTTTGAGGTTTACGCCTCACCCTTAGGTGAACAACATCATAACATAGGAAACATTATCGATATGAAACCACCATCTGTTATGTTGTTTGAATTCTCTAGGACAGGGTTTCTCAACCAGGGTTCCATGGAACCCTAGGGTTCCTCCAGAAGTTACTAGGGGTTCCTTGAGCAATGGTCAATTTCTACCTCTCAGATAAATTCCCAATAACACCATTGATCTTTTTAGCGATCTGTAAGGGGGGATTCTTCCCAATGACCACAAGTGTAAGGAGCATTCTTCCCATTGACCATCACACTAATGTATCAGGAGTTGTAGATTTTTCATTTTTAGCAGGGGTTCCCCGAGACCGGAGAATTATTTCAAGGGTTCCTCGGTGTTGAAAAGCTTGAGAAAGGCTGCTCTAGGACAACAAAACACTTTCTTAGAAGCACTATTTAAATCACTGCTAATCGGGGAAGCTAGTCTCATGCTACTCAAGACTTTACTCTTCTCTACTCTTTTTTAACCACTTCGTACCCACGCCATGTTTGACACTTAACTCCCACATTTTAAAATCGACTTTTTTTTGCTAGAAAATTACTTAGAACCCATTATACATATACATACACACACACGTACACATACACACATATACAGTGCTGCCCATAATTTTTCATACCCCTGGCAAATTTTAACTTAAATTTTCTTTTATTCATCCAGCAAGTCATTTTTTGACGGGAAATGACATAGGTGGCTCCCAAAAGATAATAAGACGATGCACAAGAGGCATTATTGTGGGAAAAAAACATTTCTCAGCTTCTATTTACATTTGAGCAAAAAGTGTCCAGTCCAAAATTATTCATACCCTTCACGAACTGTCACAGTCTGTGGGAAAATCAAAAGTTCTATACCATTCCAAATAGTCCAAGCTGTTCTAAAGCATCCTAATTACCATAATTAATTGGGAACAGCTTTTTTTAATCAACTCACCAGGTGAAAAACAGCAGCCCTCTGCAGTTGGTTTGTGGACAGTCATGGCTAAGACAAAGGAGCTCAGTGAGGACCTGCAGCTGCGCATTGTGGCTGCTCACAAGTCAGGAAAGGGCTACAAGGCCATTTCTAAATGTTTTCAAGTTCCAGTGGCTACAGTGCAAAGTATTAAAAAATACAAGATGTTCCGCACTGTGGAAAATCTCAGAGGACGTGGTCGGAAGCCAAAAGCGACACCTGTGCTGGCCAGGAGGATAGTTAGAGAGGTGAAAAAGAATCCAAGGATCACCACCAAGGCCATCCTGGTGAATCTGGGCTCTGCTGGTGGCAATGTCTTAAGGCAGACAATCCAATGGACACTGCACACTGCTGGGTTCCACGGATGCAGACCAAGGACGACGCCACTTCTCCAGATAAGGCACACAAAAGCTCGCTTGGACTTTGCAAAAGCTCATCTGGACAAAGAAGAAGACTTCTGGCCTTCTGTGTTATGGTCAGAAGAAACAAAAATTGAATTGTTTGGTCACAATGAGGTTTCCTTCATTTGGCATAAAAAAGGAGAAGCCTTCAACCCAAAGAACACCATCCCCACTGTCAAACAAGAAGGTGGGAACCTAATGCTTTGGGGGTGTTTTTCAGCCAATGTATCAGGGAACCTAATCACAGTAAACGGCATCATGAAAAAAGAGCAATACATGAGGATTCTCAACGACCACATCAGGCAGTCTGCAGAGAAACTTGGCTTTGGGCACCAGTGGACATTTCAGCATGACAATGACCGAAAACACACAGCAAAAGTGGTGAAAAAAATGGTTAGCAGACAACATTAACGTTTTGGAGTGGCCCAGCCAGAGTCCAGACTTGAACCCAATTGAGAATCTGTGGAGGGAGCTAAAGATCAGGGTGATGGCAAGAAGACCCTCCAACCTGAAAGATTTGGAGCTCATTGCTAAAGATGAATGGGCAAAAATACCTGTGGAGACATGCAAAAAGCTGGTCTGCAATTCTAGGAAGCGTTTGATTGCTGTAATGACCGCTTCCGATGACGTCCATATGACGAAACGCGTAAGGCGGGGCCAGCACGCACGTTCGCCGCACCAATACGTCACTTCCGGTTAAGAAAAAATCGAAGGGTGGAACGCAAGCCGCCGCGAGGAGGAAGGGAGACGTCCCTTTTTCAAAACGGCAGCAGAGCTGCTGCTTAAGCATTCACCTTTTTTCCGGATATATGTTTATGGAACTGTGGATGTAAAGAGCACAATAAAACTGTTTAAAAGGATACACACTATTGTGCATTTCAATTCTATTCCGGTAAACCTGATGGAGGAGCATCTGAACTGATCAAAACGTGGGAGATCGTGGAGAGCAACCAGGATAGTGGACGCAGGACGCTCCCAGGACCAGCTGAATATAGTGGAGGACGCGTGGAGGAACAGGGTCCCGGAGGCATCTGGATAAGGTTCCCACAGGCCCGTACCCCTGCAGGGGTGTCTGCATCTGGTGAGTGGGGACACATATGGGACCACGGAGTGAAGTCACCAATATACATTATATTTCTCATCACTAGGAAAAAGTCACTTATAGATTTGATCAAGACTCACAGCACCAAGAAAGGAAAGTCACTTTATTGATCGCATGAAGATCGTTGTTGTTTTTTCATCTAAAAGAATCTTTTTCATCAGTCAATGTTATTTCATCATATAATTTAGCAATATTTCTAAAGACACTGTGGACTATTAACTCCTTACAATTTATTTATCATTAATTATTTGCTTTATATTATTGAAAAAAATTTTTATGGTTTTCTACACACGTCTATTTGAATAATATACGTTTTTGCACAGGTTTATATACATGTCTATTGGATGAGAGTCTAAAAAATCTGACTAATACCTTGAAAAGCATAGGATTGTAGCCGTAGACTTCATCCATTTCCTGTAGTCACATTTTTTGATACACATATGCAAATTAATTGTATATTTATAAATTTCTGTTTATTTTGTGTACACAATTCACTATTAGATATATAATTATTTATTTCTGAAAGCACAGTCACTTTACTATCAACTCACAGGTGGTAACACCCATACAACACCACATAAATTATTACAACAGTGCCACAAAGTCCCCCTAGTGGTCAAGCAGGAGGACACACAGGGGAGCGCCAACTGCCTATTTTTCTTCTAAATTATTCCCTCCTTTGGGAGGTTCAGACAGGGCAGCTCCCTCATATAATTTTATCTGTACCATAGCGCGGAGTTTTCGTTTATATAGCAGGACAGGGAGGGCGATCGGTGCGGGGGAGTTGGGGAGAATACAGGAACAATGCCCTGTTTGTCTCTCCTTGGGGAAGCTGAAAGACAGTTTCTTTCCTTATTTAAAAGTTTAAGTCACCATTAAGCCCCTTTTTTTTAAAAAAAAACCCCAGACATTCCTAAAAGCACACCTGCCTAGTAAAAAACATCAACCTTTCATATTTTCCATCCTGGCAAAGCCATTTCAAGGCTTGAAGGGATATAAATCCATTGACAATCCCTAGTGATAAAACTGATTCAGTAGTATTATAACTGAATGAGACAGTTGTCTCATTTTAATTCAAATAATACATTTAAGCCATAAAATTATGTTTAAGCAAATTTTGCCTTTTTATGTAAAAATGAGACAACAGTCTCAATCATAATGCTACTGAATGAGATGGATTTATCGCTAGATATTTTCAAGGGTGGGATGTCCCTTTAATTGTGTCCCCAAGGCATGATTTCCTGAAAGGTGACTGAATGCACATATGGGTAAATGGCTGTATGACTGTGTTCACATACTGTATGTGTATGTGAATGCGTGCAGGTGTGGGTAAGCGACTGTGAATGACAGTGTGCATGTATGAGTAAATGGCTGTGTAAATGAGTGCAATTGTATGGATAAATGACTGTAGCTCTGCCTTATTGTCAAGTGAGTTTCACCATAGGACAAAATATAAATACAGTTTTGGTAAGAAAAATTTATTTATTTATTTTATTTTTTTTTAGAAGAGACTCTATACAATAAGACCCCTTTCATACCAAGGCGTTTTTCAGGCGTTTTTGCTCTAAAATTAGCACATAAAAAGCGCACCAAAAATGCTCCCCATGCATCTCAATAGGTGCTTTCACATCGAGGTGTTGCGCTTGCTAGGCATTGCTAAAAGTTCTGCAAGCAGCATCTTTTCAGCATGGTTTGTGCGCTCAAAATAGCTCTTCAAAAACGCCCATGTCCATTGAAAATGATGGTTAGGCGCTTGAAAAACGCATGAAATGTGTACTGAGGCTGTGGAAAGGTCACATGATTGAAACACAAACACTTGAAAAGTGTTAAAAACGCCATTAGAGGGGCGCTATTCATAGCGCTAGTGCGGCAAAAACACACACTAAAATCATGGTGTTTTACAGGATTTTACAGGCTTTTTTCCAACGCTTGGTGTGAAAGGAGCCTAATATGGTGGGTGTTGCAATTTATGTCACACGGTATTTGTGCAGCATTTTTTTCAAACAGTTTTTTAGTAGATTGGGACCCCAATTTAGTCCCTTGGACAAGTAGTTTTGTAAAAAAAAAAGTTCCATACCCCTGTTCCACTACTTTTAGGCCTCATGCACATAGGACGTTATAAAAACACCAGTAGCATTAGCTGTAGAAAGTGTTTTATAGCGTTTTTACAGTAGCTTTTTTTAGTCAAACTATAGTCCCACAAAAGCTTATGCCTCAGAAACCCTGATAAACGCCGAATAGCCACATTTTTCAACGTTTTTCAGCTTTTATCAGAGTTAGAGCATTTTTATAGCTGAAATTCCTCTCAAAACCCACTAGTTCTGGATTTTTTCTTCAGCTAGAAACCACCCCTCCGCAAAAACTGCTGATAACAGCCTATGTGTACATGGACACATAGGATAACATGCTGGGTAGTTTTTTTTTCTGCAGTCAATAAACTCCCCAGCATATTATCCTATGTGTCCATGTACACATAGTCTGTTATCAGCTGTTTTTGAAAGGGGTGTTTTCTAACTGCAAAAACCCAAAACTAGTGGGTTTTGAGAGGAGTTTTTCAGCTGTAAAAACGCTCTAAGGCTCCATGCACACTAGCTTTCTTTTAAACTCCTAGAAGCTATTAGAAATTTTTATGCTCCTAGAAGCTAAGTAATGTTAGCCTATGTGTCCATGCACACTACTTTAGGCTATTAGTATTTTTTGAACTTCAGCTTATAGGAGCAGAAAAAAAAATTGTTTTTGTAAAGTTTCCTCGGAGCGTTTTTCCAGCACAAATGCTCCTAACTACTTCTAAAAACTACCAAAATGTTACTAACTTTGAGTTTTTTCTTCATGTACAGCAAAAATGCTAATAAAATGTTAATGCTCCTAAGGTATCCTTTCACACTTGTGTGACTTGTCCTACGACTTGGGACTGCAAAGCCGCATGACAAATTGTACCCCATGATTTCCAATGAGTACCATTGATATCTGTGCAACTTCAAAGTAGTCCCTGCATTACTTTGGTCCGACTTTGATGTGACTTGAGGTCTATAGACCTTAGGATTACACGGGGCATTGCTTCAAGTTGCATCAAAATCGCTGTAAAATCGTGTGAGTCGCACAAGTGTGAAAGGGGCCTAAAAGCTACTAAAATACTACTAGAAGCTGGCACAAAAATGCTATTATCAGCATTTCTCATAGCTTATAGTGTGCATGGAGCTCAACTCTGAAAAAAGCTGAAAACAGCTTAAAAAATGTAAAAAAAAAAGCTGAAAAAACGCTACAGCTAGAAAAACACCAAAAAAATGCTTAAAAACGCTATTACAAAAACGCTGATAAAACTAACTCTACAGCTACAGATTTCTACAGCTAACATTACTGTCTCTTTTATAATGTCCAGTGTGCGTGAGGCCTAAAAACAACAAACATGTTATACTTTTCTGCTCTGTGCAGTGGTTTTGCACAGAGCAGCCCAGATTCTCCTCTTCTTGGGTCCCTATTCGGTGCTCCTGGCCCCTTCTTCCTGTCGAGTACCCCCACAGCAAGCAGCTTGCTATGGGGGCACCTGAGCCAAGCCGCAGCTCCGTGTCCATTCAGACACAGAGTTGCGTTTCGGCCCCACCCCCTCTATCTCTCCCGATTGGCTGACTTTGATTGACAGCAGCGAGAGCCCATGGTGCCACTGCTGTATCTCAGCCAATCAGGAGCGAGAGTACCAGACGGCCGAGATACTCAGTGCAATTTTTACCCCAGACCAAATCACGTTTTTCGTGCTTAAAAGCACCAATTTTTTCCTCCTAGCATTAACAATGCCACAACAGATGCTGTTAGTAAATTGCAAAAACAAAAACACCTGAAAAAAAACAGAATAAAAAAAAAAAAAAAACCAAAACACAAAAATGTGCTACAAAAACACACTGAGGGTCCATTTACACCGGCTGTTGTGTTGCAACTGCAGTGGTGTGAACTGGCCATACATTTTGCCTTGTCTTCGGGGGGGACTGCGCTGGAATAGCCATCCAACGCGGTCTCACCACACCTGATGTGAATAGACCCCGAAAGGTGCATGGTTATTCAGCAGCATTGTGCACCTAGGCTAATATATACAAGGACTAATAATGCACATGGGCTTCTGAGATTGGTTAAGAGAAATCAGTGCTTTGCATTCTCATCTCCCAGGGAGGTCTCACTGTTAAAGGGTTTTAGGCTTTTTGCATCTGAAGGGTTATCTCCAGCAAAACTGCATTAAAGTGTATTTTAGGGTTTAGGCACACTGACCATTATAGCAGGGCTTGACAAATTTGCCTTGAATCTAGGAGCCAGCTAAAAAAGTTAGGAGCCAGTTTTTTATAGCGCAGAGCAGCCAGTCAATAACTCCACCGTTACATCAGGGTCTCGTTACTTTTCAGTGACACCCCCTGTGTGTACATCCGTCCTTCACCGACGTTTCTCCGTCGTCTTCTAGTCGTCGCGACCTTATGAAAAGTAGAAAAAAAACATAAAATAAATGTTACAGTGATTCCGAAACAAATCTACATGTTCAACCCACCATTTTTACACGTCATCTCTGTACAAAAACGGTGGGTGGTAACCGGAGGGAATCCGTCGTCTACTCCCACAAAATGTACGGTGTCAGTGCTACGTAAACCGTATTATTCCTCAAAGGGGGTATTGTCTAAAAAATCACAGTGAGAAAGACCGGTCGGATATTGGGACTACATTGCCACCTCAATAACTGACCGACGAGACG
>BLSH010500868.1:317895-329137 GCA_018402905.1 Glandirana rugosa | reverse complement strand
AACTCCGGTCCTCGGGACCCCCCAACAGGCCAGGTTTGCAGGATAACTGAAATACATCACAGGTGATATCATTTACTGCTCAGTGATTGCAGTAGTCTAATCTGCATCTCCCCAAGGTAATACTTAAAATCTGGCCTGTTGGTGGGTCCCGAGGACCGGAGTTGAGAACCACTGGATTAAAATAACTATAATAGGTGGTTTCAACGTATTTTTAGATTAATATTAACAGCTTTTAAAGGCATAAGTGAAGTATGTAGCAGTAAACTAGGCAAGCACCATAATGTTGTCCTTTTTAGCAATGACAGCTAGCTGTCATCGATCTTGCCTTATGTTTGTATTTACACTCTGGAAGCTAAGGCACAGAATTAGCTGTGCAGCTTTTAAGTAACACATTGGAAACGTGAAGCCCTAGACTGTGTTGCCAGGAGACAGTTGATTCCAAACACAGACAACATCAGTGTCTGTGATCGCATTACACAATAATTGTGTTCCAGGAAGAGAATTTTAACAAAGCACATGACTCATTATAAAAGTAACACAGTCAAAATGATATTTAGCCTGTTACAGTCCCAGACACAAATAAATACAAATGTGAACTCTTCCTCTGTACTCTAAACAGTTTTGGAGACCTGGTAAAAAGCGAAGCTATAGGCAAGTTACAGGTTTAATTTTATTTTTTAAACAATCTATTTGGAAATAACATGTTGTTTTTGAAAAAATGTATATAAAATATCACCAAGTTCCATTAAAGACAAAAAGTAAGTAACAAAATTGCAAGTGTAATAATCAAAAAAGTAAATGTTATAAGAGTGTTATAGAAGACTGTTGAAAAATGAAAAAAACAAAAAAACAAAACAGTCATGAACAAATTACATTGAACTAAAGAACAGTGGCCAAAAGTCAAAGCTGACACACAGCTATATACAGACACTTAACAGCATAGCTGATAAGTGTTATAAACATACATCCTCCAAAAGGACCAGACTTAACCAGCAACTTGGAGATGCAGGTGTAACATCACTTTGGGCGGGGGGCTTGTGGAACCCAGCTTACCTTATAGAGCTCAGAAACCCATTTTTCAGCTTCCCCGGGCCCTTTTATCTATAAGTTGCCATGTGTCTATTAGGGGCACAGGGTGACCGACAACCCCAGTTGAGTCTGTCCTAACCAGACTCACCGTACAATCACTCCAGACTCAGCATTTACTTATACCCCTGTTATCCAGGGTTCTATATGTGTGGTTTGTGTTGCAAGAATAAAGGGGCTCTTTCACTTGGGACAGTAATATTTCTTGGGGTTGTTATGTGTTTATTGTTAAAGTGGCTGTATCCCATCGTTCCAATGTTTTTGTCTGCCTTGGGAGCAATCTATTATGGGATGTATAGGTGTATGTGGATTGGCTTAAGGGTTACTGAACCCACTGTCAGCTATGTGTTGCTTGGGAGGTGGGGGGGGGGGGGAATTTCTCCTGCAGCCCTTCCTAAAGGCTATCTGTGTGTCTCTTGTTACTGAATTTAGTTTACCCCTCCCTGTGTAAGGGGGATTGTCCCCTGAGTGTATATCTCTTTGTGCCTGTGTTTGAATAAACAGAAAGATCATCCCTTGAACAATAGGACACCCGGGCACCACACTAATGCGCAGAAGTTTTTGCTTGCTGTCTTCCACCACCCTACCAATGCCTCTGTGAAAAGGAGCACACCGCGCATGCATGAATGGGTAAACTTTTGCGCACACATGGGAACGGGTGCTGCGCATGCGCGCGCGGGAACGCACGCTCGTGCAGGAGGTGTGCGCCCACACTTGTGATTGTTCCTGATGCCAAAAGTGGGCTAAACTCAGCTGTGACATGGAATCAATGCTGTCTGGTCTACAGCATTCCTGTGACTCCTGCCACCTGTTACACTGCTGATCCTGTTCCGGTTATCACTTGGCTTTTTCCTGACTCTCCTGCTGTCTGCCCGCTGTCAACCTGGCTTGTGTCCTGACTATTCTCCAGCCTGCTCCTTGGTACCTTATCTACCCACCCGCTGTCTGACTTGGCTTGAACTCGGACTTCACTACCTGCATCAGCCCCTGACCTGCCTATCTGAAGATTGATCTGGTTGCATCCTGCCAGCCCATCGAGTGCTTCTTCACCTTTACCTGCTGCATCTCCAGTCCTGCCAGTGGATACTGCATCAGTGATCCTGCCAAATACTCGTGCCATTCTGTACTCCCGAACTGCCTGTCTACCATATCAGAGGTTCCAGAGTCAGAATTGTAAGAGAGGCTGTCCCCTGCGTAGCAGACTTCACCACCAGGCACGTGACAGTACCAGACAGCCATGTCTGAGTCTGCGCAGGGACCCTCTCCTATGGACAACCTTTGCCAGCACCTCACCGGTCTCACCCAGGCTGTCAAAAAGCTACAAGATGGCTATCACTGCTTGGAGGAATGCATCCAGAAGCTTTCCTCCCCAGCTACACAGGGTACCAGTCACCCTTCGGCCTCCGCAAGCAGTGCTACAGCACCTAAAGTTGTCATGCTACCTCCAGAGCCCAAGGTCCCAACACCTGAGAGGTTTTCCAGTGAACACAGCAAGTTTCGCTCCTTTCGTAATGCTTGTGAACTGTATTTTGCTTTGCAACCCCGCACATTCTCACTTAAAGCAACTAAAGTGGGATTCGTAATTTCACTTTTACAAGGAGAACCACAGTCTTGGCCTCATCGCCTCCTGCATCACTGGAGGACATGACTTCCTTCTTCCAAGCTATGTCCCAGCTTTACGGAGATCATCAGACCACAACAGCAGAGGCTGCTTTACATGCATTCCAGCAGGGGCGCAGAGCAGCACAGGACTATGTCTCTGAATTTAGACGGTGGAGTTCCGATATCAACTGGAACGATGCTGCTCTGTGCTACCAATTCCGCCTAGGACTTTCTGAACCACTTAAAGATGAACTGGCTCGAGTTGGAATTCCTCAGTCCTTAGGCACTCTCATTAACTTATCGATTCAAATCGATCGGCATCTGAGAGAACGAAGGTCTGAAAGATCAGCGGGACCTTCTTGTCCCACTTGGATGTTGCCTCGAGTTCCCAGCTTCCCCAGCTCTACTCCTCCAGCTGCTGGAGTTTCTTCTCCAGATACCTCAGAACCCATTCAGCTGGGCCTTCTCCGCTGCACTGAAGAGTGTCAAAGCCGGTGGGCAAACAACCTTTGTCTTTACTGTGGTGAACCAGGACAATACGTGAGGACATGTTCAGCAAAGCTCCATAAGTGTTTAACTGTTGCATCTGATCCTGTGTCAACTTTTTCCAGCAACTCCGCTCATATCACCTTACTCATCTCGTTTCAGCTTCCAGGAGGGTACATCAAGGTCCCCGCCATTATTGATTCCGGGGCCTGCAGCAGTTTCATGGACTTATGTTTCACTACAAAGCATCAGATACCGTTGCAGCCCAAGGCCCAAGGAATGGCGGTACACCTTGCTGATGGGTCAATCATCAAATCTGGACTGGTAACCCATGAAAACAGCTCCTCTGCCTGCCACCATAGCCAGCAACCACCACAAACGTTTACGCCTCAATGCCATAGCGTCACCTCTGTTTCCCGTTATCCTTGGCATGCCATGGTTGCAGGCGCACAACCCCCACATCAGCTGGGCCGTGGGGGAAATTCAGTTTCAATCACCCTACTGCTTACAACACTGCCTACAGGAAAGCTCAAGTACACCTTCTACTCTTTCAGCAAAAAAGGGGTGGAAACTCTTCTGCCACGCAGGTCTTATGATTTCCCCATTGAGCTTCTTCCAGAAGAATCTTTCCTCTAACCAAACTTGAACTCAGTGCTCTTAAGACTTACCTGGACGATAACCTAAAAAAGGGGTTCATTCACCCCTCCACATCCACGGCAGGTGCAGGCATTTTCTTTGTGGAGAAGAAAGACCACACCTTACGGCCCTGTAATGACTACAGAGAACTGAATAAAATCACAGTCAAAAACCGTTATCCCCTTCCACTGGTACCTTAACTTTTCCAGAGACTCGGGACGGCAGTCACCTTCACCAAGCTGGATCTCCATGAAGCTTATAATCTGGTTCGCAACCGAGAGGGTGACAAGTGGAAGACTGCTTTCCGCACTCGTTTCAGGCACTACTAGTATCTGGTGATGCCATTTGGGCTCTGCAACACTTCTGTCACATCCCAACACTTTGTAAATTATATTTTCAGAGACTAGCTAGATCTGTTCATCATAATATACCTAGATGACATCTTGATCTTCTCACCATCAACATGTCAAAAGTGTTTTGGAACGATTGCGGCAACATGGACTTTATATCAAGCCTGAAAAATGCATGTTTGAACAACAGAGCATCCAAGTCTTGGGACTGATTATCTCTGTCAAAGGTATCAAGATGGACCAACAGAAAGTCTCAGCCATCCTGGACTGGCCTACACCCACTGACAAGAAAGTTCTGTTGGATTCACCAATTTCTACCGGAAATTTATCAAGGGGTTTTCAGCCATCATTTCCGCCATCACCCAGTTAACCAAACAGGGCATCCGGTTCCATTGGTCCATGGAAGCACAGACAGCTTTTGAAACCCTCAAAAACCTATTTACTTCTGCGCCCATCCTGAAACACCCCGACCTGCCTCTTCCCTATGTTCTGGAAATGGACGCATCAGAGACAGCAGTTGAGGCAGTGCTCTCCCAAAGACAAGGCGCTAAAGCCCTACTACACCCGGTTGCCTTCTTCTTCCGCAAGTTATCCGTATCTGAAAGAAACTATGATGTGGGTGACCAGGAACTGCTGGCGATTAAATCTGCATTGGAAGAGTAGCGGTACCTACTGGAAGGGGCGGCACAATCCTGATCTATACTGATCACAAAAATCTAGAATACTTAAGGACTGCAAAGAGGTTAAAGTCACACCAGGCCAGACGGGCATTGTTCTTTTCTAGATTTTCATTCCACATAACGTATAGGCCTGGGTCAAAGAACATAAAGCCTGATGCGCTTTCACACATGTACAGTGAATCAGGAAACCTGTCATATTCCGATACCATTCTGCCTTCCAGAAGTTTTCTGCTGCTTCAGGAAGATCTGTTGTCCCAAATCAAGCGTGCCTCAACAGGATACGCTGTCTCTTCTGAAATAAATCTACAGTTGAAAGACGGTTTGCTGTGGCACAATAACAAAATCTTTGTGCCTGAAGAAATGGGAATTACAGTCATGGGACTCTGTCATGATCATGAACTGGCTGGGCATTTTGGTGCCTATAAAACATCCAAACATCTTCAACGTTCGTTCTGGTGGCTGCAAGTGGAAAGTGACTGTAAATGTAATGTAGAATCTTGTACCACTTGTATTCAAAACAAGAGCAGCAAAACTAAAGCTTGGGGTCTATTGAGACCACTCCCAGTACCGGAAAAACCTTGGAGGATGATTTCTGTGGATTTCATCATGGAATTACCCCCATCGGAAGGCTTTCAACCATTTTTGTGGTGGTAGACAGATTGACCAAATGGCCCAATTTGTGCCAATGAAAGGCACACCTTCTGCCCCTGAAACTGCAAAGGCTTTAATCAGGGAGATTGTAAGGCTCCACGGGGTACCAACAAACATTGTTTCGGATAGAGGGGTACAATTTACCTCCATATTTTGGAAAGCTTTATGTGAGTCCTTGAAGATTGAGCTGTTCTTCTCTTCTGCCTATCATCCAAAACTAACAGGACTAATCAAACTTTGGAGCAGTATGTGTGGTGTTTTCCTCCTTCTCACAAAATGACTGGGTTCCACTGTTACCACTAGCCGAATTTGCATATAATAACTCTGCACACTCTACCATCAAACAGTCCCCGTTCTTTGCAAATTACGGGTTTCACTCGTCTTTTTTGTCCAATTCCATCCCAGAAAGTTCAGTACCAGCCGTACACGAAACAGTGAGTTTCTTCAACACCAATAACAAGCTGCTGCAGGAAATAATTTCAAAAACTCAAGAATACAACAAAAGGGTGTTTGACAAGAAAAGATGAGGGGAACTGGATTTGGAACCTGGCGAACAAGTCTGGCTATCAACGGCAAACCTAAAGATGGCTTGTCCATGAAGAAAACTGGGTCCTAGGTTCATAGGACCGTTTCCTGTAAAGAGAAGAATCAACAGTGTGGCTTATGAGTTGGAATTACCAGACTCATTACCTATCCATCCTGTTTTTCATGTAACCTTGTTGAAGCCTGCAATTGCTGAGCCCTTTCCAGGGCGAAACGCAGGCCCACCTGAACCTGTGGTTGTTGATGGAGAAGAATGTGAGGTAGAATCCATTCTGGATTGCAGAAAAAGGGGTAACCATGTCCAGTACCTCATTAAATGGAAGGGGTATGGCCCAGAAGAGAACTGAAGGTAATATCCAAGCCAAGAGACTGATTCAGGCGTTCAAAAGGGCCCACCTGGGAAGGCTTGCCCATTGAGGGGGGCAATGTCAGGAAGGATGAAGTGTCAGCAGAAAAAGAAGGGCCATTTTCAATGCCTCTGTGAAAAGGAGTGCACTGCGCATGCACGTGCGCAAATGGGCACTGCGAGGTGCGTGCCCACACTTTTGATTGTTCCTGGCGCCAAAATGGGGCTATTTAAACTGAGCTGTGACATGGAATCAATGCTGTCAGGTCTACAGCGTTCCTGTGACCCCTGCCACCTGTTACTCTACAGATCCTGTTCCGGTAATCACTCGGCTTGTTCCTGACTCTCCCCCGCTGTCCGCCTGCACTGATCCCGGCTTGTGTCCTGACTATTCTCCTGCCTGCCTCTTGGTACCTTATCTGCCCGCTTGCTGTCTGACTTGGCTTGAGCTCGGACTTCTCTACAAGCATCAGCTCCTGACCTGCCTATCTAAAGCTTGATCTGGTTGCATCCTGCCAGCCCATCGAGTGCTTCTTCAGCTCTACCTGCTCCAGTCCTGCCAGTGGCTACTGCATCAGTGATCCTGCCAAGCACTTGTGCCATTCTGTACTCCCGAACTGTCTGTCTACCATATCAGGGGTTCCCGAATTGTAATTGTAAGAGAGGCTGTCCACTGCATAGCAGACTCCACCACCAGGTATGTGACAGTGACTGTGTAGGCTAAGGTAGCCCTCAAATGAGGACTGGCAAGCGTGGGCTGCCTTGGAGCGGGGGCCGAGCACCGCTGGCAGGCAGGGTTGAATGGGAGCCATTCTCCCAGAGATTGCCCCAGGGAAGAGAGAGGAGAGCAGGCGGCTGGATCATAAGAGAGCGGGAAACATCGCTGTAACAGCTTTCATTAGAATTGTCGAGTGTTCTCCACACTCGCTGTCACACACAGTCCCGCCTCCTGGCCCAGGTACTTTGATAGACAGATCACGCGTCCAATGCCGGGATGTGTGATATGTATCAAAGTACCCGGCCCAGGAGGCGGGACTGTATGTAAGAGCGAGCGCAGGGGAAACTCGGCAATTGAAATAAAAGCTATTACAGTACTGTTCCTGTACTGTTCCCGGCTCTGTGATGATCTGCACTGCAATCCTCTTCTTCTCCTCTCTTCCCCTGCACAGGTGGGCTGCATTGATGGACACAGGTAGGCTGCATTGATAGACACAGGTGGGCTGCATTGATGGACACACGTGGGCTGCATTGATGGACACGTGGGCTGCATTGATGGGCACAGGTAGGCTGCATTGTTGGACACAGGTAGGTTGCATTGTTGGGCACAGGTAGGCTGCATTGATGGACACAGGTAGGCTGCATTGTTGGGCACAGGTTAAGCAGCATTGATGGACACAGGTAGGTTGCATTGTTGGGCACAGGTGAAGCGGCTATGATTTAACATTGTACACGTCTATGTCAGGAATATGACGTCATTCAATGACAAGGGGCAGGTCTGGGGTCAATTCCTTAGTCACGGATTAGTGGATGAGTCCTTAAATAATATTTGGTTTGTATCACGATTTGTCACATGCCTTATGAAGTGGCTAAGTGGCTCTGAAACGTCGTCCTTTGCTGTAACGATGTGATCGTTAAATAAAGTTTTGGACTCGTTTGGAGATCTCGGGGTGCTGGTGACACTACTTGCTCTCTGATGTTATACGGTTCCAGCCGTTGGTCGCTTCAACACCTGTATTACAACTCAGCAATTTGTGCAGGAATGTGTGCGTTGTGAATACTGCAATTGTAAATCAGTTTACATAAGGCACATCATTTGGAGCAAGGAAGATAAAACCTGGACCCTTGAGCAGTTGAAAAAAAAAAGTCTGTTTAGTCACCTAACTGGTAAATTACATCTTGATGGATTTGAATTTGCAGAAACATAGAAGATAAAATCGCAGCTCAACAAGCTATAATATAGACCAATTTTGGTTACTGCACCAGAGTTGCTTAAAAGTAAAGTTATTGCAAAGGTATGTTTTTTAAATTACAAACATGTCATACTTACCTGCTCTGTGCAATGGTTTTGAACAGAACAGTTCTGATTATTCTCTTCTGGGGTCTCCTCCTGTGCTAATGGCACCTCTCCCCTTCCGAGTGCCCTTATAGCAAGCCGCTTGCTAGAAGGGCACTCATGTGGGCACGATCACGAGCCGGGTCTTGTGTGTTCATTGAGACATGCAAATTGGCTTGGTCCCGCCTCCACTCTCTCCTGTCACCTGCTGCTTCCTCCATGTCCAGTGAGGAGAGAGGATGGAGAGAGCCGCTGCTCTTGGAGACAGCACTGGATCAAGATCGGGCTCAGGTATGTTTTTAGAAGGGGCTTGGGGGGGAAGTGGAGCACAGAAGGTTTTTTAACCTTAGTGCAGAGAATACATGAAGGTAAAAACCTTCTGCCTTTACAACCATTTCAGGGTGACAACTTTTTAACCACTTTCCAACCAGGCCAATTCTGACATTTCTCTCCTACATGTAATAATTATCGTTTTTTTTGCTAGAAAATTACTCAGAACCCCCAAACATTATATATATATATATATATATATATATATATATATATATATATATATATATATATTTTTTTTTTTTTTTTTCAGCAGAGATCTTAGGGAATAAAATGGTGGTCATTGCAACTTTTTATGTCACGCGGTATTTGCGCAGCAATTTTTCAACCGTGTTTTTTTTGGAAAAAAAAAGTTTCATGAATTAAATAAAAAACAGAACAGTAAAGTTAGCCCAATTTTTTTGTATATTGTGAAAGATAATGTTACGTCGAGTAAATAGATACCCAACATGTCACGCTTTAAAATTGCGCCCACTCAGGAAATGGCGCCAAACTTTGGTACTTAAAAATCTCCATAGGTGATGCGTTAAATTTTTTTACTGGTTACATGTTTAGAGTTATATTGGAAGTCTTGGGCTATAATTATTGCTCTCGCTCACATGTGTGATTTGAACAACGTTTACATATGCGGGCCCGACTAACGCATGCGTTCACTTCTGTGCGCGAGCTCGCGGGGACAGGACGCTTTAAATTTTTTTTTTAAATTATTTATTCTGAAATTTATCTGAAAAAAAAAGAGCGATCTCGGTCTTTTCCGCCGAGTAAACCGTCATTGTTTACATCACGTGACCCGGACGTGACGTCATACGTCGAGCCCGGGCCTCCGAGACGCATTGAGATGACTGGTGACCATCTGGTCATCACTACGCTCAGCAACCACCGGCGAGGGATCTGTTCTCCGGGCCGCTGATGGCACGAGCGGCCCGGGAGAAGCACCGGAGGGCGGCGGGAGGGGGGGTCCCCTCCCGCTGCTGATAAGAACGATCAAGCGGCTGAACTGCCACTATGATCCTTCTTATGGTGCAGGGAATCGCTGGCGGAAAAAAATGATACCTGAATGATGCTGGTAGGTGCCGGCATCATTCAGAGATCACCACTCAAAGACAAGGACGTCTTTAGACGGCCGGTGGTCGGGAAGTGGTTAAACGGTTTTCCTGTTAGAAACTCCACCTTTATTTGTCCCTCTCAAAATGGTTTTTGACTTTAGGGCTTTTACAGAAAATAGCTTATGCAGCCAAGGGCATACAGTAGAAATGAAAAGCTGTGCAGCTTTGTAAAATATATATAAAATCAGCGCTGGCTGTTAAAAAATCCTATACCCCAGTCCATATATTTTCAGTGTTCACTGTAAGGAACATAGTGAAGAAATGGAAGAACACAGGCACAGTTCTTGTTAAGGCCAGAAGTGGCAGGCCACATAAAATATTGGAGAGGCAAAGGCGAAGGATGGTGAGAACGGTCAAACACAGCCCACAGACCACCTCCAAAGACCTACAACATCAACTTACTGCAGATGGTGTCACTGTGCATCATTCAACAATTCAATGCACTTTGCACAGGGAGAAGCTGTATGGGAGAGTGATGTGAAAGAAGCCTTTTCTGCACACACGCCACAAACGGAGTGGCTTGAGGTATGCAAACGCACATTTGGACAAGCCAGCTTCATTTTGGTTATAACAAGGGGCTTTATGCATGGCGGCAAAAGAACACAGTGTTCCAAGAAAAACACTTGCTACCCACAGTAAAATTTGGTGGAGGCCAGTGCCAGTACTGGGAATCTGGTTAAAGTTGAGGGTCGCATGGATTACACTCAATATCAGCAGATTCTTGAGAATAATGTTGAGGAATCAGTCACAAAGTTGAAGTATCGCCAAGGCTGGATATTTCAACAAGACCCAAAACACTGCTCAAAATCTACTCGGGCATTTATGCAGAAGAACAAGTACAATGTTCTGGAATTGCCATCCCAGTCCCCAGACCTGAATGTCATTGAACATCTGTGGGGTGATTTGAAGCGGGCTGTTCATGCTCGGCAACCATCAAACCTAACTGAACTGGAGATGTTTTGTAAGGAGGAATGGTCCAACATACATTCATCCCGAATCCAGACACTCATTACATGCTATGGGAAGCGTCTAGAGGCGGTTATTTCTGCTAAAGGAGGCTCTACTAAATATTGATGTGATTTTTCTGTTGGGGTGCCCAAATTTATGCACCTGTCTAATTTAGTTTGGATGAATATTGCACATTTTCTGTTAATCCAATAAACCTAATTTCACTACTGAAATATTACTGTGTCCTTCAGTTATTTGATAGATCAAAATGAAATTGCTGATCCAAACACCCAACACAGACCTAAGCCCTACTTACATACAACCTGGTAAGGAGGAATGTTTTGTAGAGGTCAAGTCAATCCAAACTACCAACGGCTCGTACTTGTCGGGCGAAGTTTAGTGGGGTGTCTACAAGTTACTGTAAG
>BLSH010500868.1:280484-303857 GCA_018402905.1 Glandirana rugosa | reverse complement strand
AGTAAAAAAAAAAAAAATAATAAAAACGCCATAAATCAATTCCCAGTTTGTAGACGCGATAACTTTTGCGCAAACCAATCAATATACGCCGATTGCGATTTTTTTTTTTACCAAAAATATGTAGAAGAATAAATATCGGCCAAAACTGATGAATATTTTTTTTAATGGATTTGTACTTTAGCAAAAAGTAAAAAATATTGTTCTTTTTTGCAAAATTGTCGCTCATTTTTTGTTTATAGCGGCGATCAGAAATGACGCAGCGGTGATCAAATACCACCAAAAGAAAGCTCTATTTGTGGGAAAAAAAGGACGCAAATTTTATTTGGGTACAACGTCGCACGACCGCGCAATTGTCATTCAAAATGCGACAGCGCTGAAAGCCAAAAATTGGTCTGGGCAGGAGGGGGGTTTAAGTGCCCGGTAAGGAAGGGGTTAAAGAAGGATGAACTCGGGTTGAGGTTTCCTACACACAGATTGAATATCTATGCAATTGTTCTCAGAAACTTGGCTGGATGGTACTATCCCTGTAGAGGCCATTGAGATAACAGGCTTCTCTGTCTATTGACCAGATAGGACTGTGCAATCTGGAAAGACGAAAGCAGGTGGTCTGTGTACATATGTCAGCAATTAATGGAGTGCAGCTACCAATGTAGTTGGAGACATATTGTTCACTGGATTTGAAATGTTATGTTACATAGTCAGGTTGAAAAAAGCCACAGTTGATCCAGAGGAAGGCAAAAAACCCCAGCAAAGCATGGATCCAATTTGCTATAGCGGAGGAAAAAAATTCCTTCCTGATCCCCCGAGAGGCAATCAGATTCACCCTGGATCAACTTTACCTAAAAATTTTAGTACCCAGTTATATTATTTACATTAATGAAAGCATCCAGGCATTTTTTAAAGCGAATCTACCGTGCTGGTCAAAACCACCTCTCAAGGGAGTCTAACTCCACATTTTCACAGCTCTAACTATGAAGAAACCTTTCTGTATTTGGAGATGAAATCTTTTTTCCTCTAGATGTAAAGAGTGCCCATTGTCCTTTGTGATGACCTTAAAGTAAATAACTCAACACCAAGTTCACTATATGGACCACTTATGTATTTGTACATGTTGATCATATCCCCCTTAATCTCCTCTTCTCAAAAGAGAATAAATTCAGTTCCTTTACTCTTTCCTCATAGCTGAGCTCCTCCATGCCTCTCATTAGTCTGGTTGCCCTTTCTCCAGTTCCCCGATATCCTTTTTGAGAACTGGTGCCCCAAAATGAACTGCATATTCCGGATGAGGTCTTACTAATGTTTTGTACAGGGGCAAAATAATGTCTATCTCTGGAGTCCATACCTCTCTTAATACAAGAAAGGATTTTGCTTGCTTTGGAAACCGCAGCTTGGCATTGCATGCCATTATTAAGCTTATGATCTACCAAAACCCCCAGATCCTTCACTATGGATTCCCCCAGTTGTACTCCCCCTAGTATGTACGATGCATGCATAGTCTTAGCCCCGAAATGCTTAACTTTACATTTATCAATATTAAACCTCATTTGCCACACAGTAACCCAATTAGACAGTGCATTGAGGTCTGCTTGTAAGTTGGAGACATCCTATAAGGACGTTATTCCACTGCATAGCATGGTGTCATCTGCAAACACTGAAATGGTACTTTTAATCCCAGAGCCTATATCATTTATAAATATATTGAAAAGTAAGGGTCCCAACACTGAACCTTGGGGTACACCACTGATAACCTTAGACCATTCAGAATAAGAATCATTAACCACTACTCTCTGCATTCGGTCTTTTAGCCAGTTTTTCTGTCCAAGGTTGTACTTACCTCCTCATAAAAAGATCAGGTTTGTTTGAAAACTTCTTTCATGAATCCATGCAGTCTGTTGCTTAAAACATTTTTTTCCAATAATATCTAATCTATGTGGTCTTTTATTAAATTCTCAAGTATCTTCTCAGGTACAGAAGTTAAACTAACAGGTCTACAGTTACTTGGTAAAGACTTTGACCCCTTTTCAACCACTTGCCGACCGCAGTCTGACGGCGACAGAGTGACACGTTATCGCAAACCGCCATCATAGGACGGCGGCTGCAATAACTAGTGCTGTGAGCGTGCCTGCGCGCGCTGCCGGAGGCGCGCTCACTGTGTCCGGGGGGGTTCAGGGAGCGGGTAGAGCGGACTCGATCGCCGCTGGCTACCCGCAATGAGGGGGAAGGGCGGTGATCACAGGCTTCCTCTATATGGAAGCCGTGATCATCCCCTTTCCCCAGCCAGGGCAGCCCACACAGTTCGAATACGCCCAGGGAACACAGTTAACCCTTAGAGCGCCCCCTGCAGGTTAACCCCTTCACTGCCAATGGCATTTACACAGTAATCAGTGCATTTTTATAGCACTGATTGCTGTATAAATGCCAATGGTCCCAAAAAAAACTGTCAAAATGGTCCGACATGTCCGCTGCAATATCGCAATACCGCTAAAAATCGCAGATCTCCACCATTACTAGTAAAAAATAAAAACCCCAGAAATTAATTCTCATTGTCCCTAAACACGGCAACTTTTGCACAAACCAAATGCCGATTGTGATTTTTTTTTTACCAAAAATATGAGGAAGGCCAAAACCAATGAAAAAAAAAATGTTTTTTTATTTTTTTTTGGATTTGTATTTAGCAAAAAGTAAGAAATTTGTTTTTTTTTCCCTGTGGTTTGCGGTGCAGAGCGCTGAACCACTGAACCCGGAAGTGATGTCAAAAAACCGTGACGGACGTGCGTGCTGGCCCCGCCTAACGCGTTTCGTCATAGGACGTCGTCGGAAGCGGTTCCGACGACGTCCTATGACGAAACGCGTTAGCCGGGGCCAGCACGCACGTCCGTCACGGTTTTTTGACATCACTTCCGGGTTCAGTGGTTCAGCGCTCTGCACCGCAAACCACAGGGAGAGGAAGGGAGACGTCCCTTTCTCAAACAGCAGCTGCGCTGCTGGTTTGTCTATGAACCCTGTTTTTTCAGTTTTTACTCAGTTATACTCAGTTTTTATACATCTTAAAATTGTGCAAATCGTTTTTTATTATACATTTCTGATCGCTGAAATAAAATTTATATTTTTTACGGGGTTACACTATTTTGGATTTTTTACTCCTCTTTACACGCAAACGTGGAAGCCCCACTCTTGCTCCTTCCGTGACCAGAGGACTCCTCCCAGGACATCACAAGGACCCGATTGATCCAGGACCACCAGGAAAGGGAACCATTAGTGGTACGACCACCGTGGAGCCATCTTCTTACCCCCATCCAGGGCAGAGGTCCCTACACGCGCGTTACCCCTGCAGGGGTGCAGGCTTCTGGTAAGTAGGGACTCAGGAGGGGAGCACCATGTGGAGTCACCTATGATGTATACTGTCACGTCCACTTTCTAATACCAGACTGTTTCAAGCCATCTCAAACATTATATTGGATATTTGACATTATATTGGATATTCATTAACAAAGACTTTTTGGCATATGATGAACAGATGAAATAATTTAAATTGATTAATTATCTCTCGCAGACGCCTTTTTATTGCTAGCTTGTTGTCTCACAGTATTTTGGTCTCATCGTTTTTAAAATTGCAGAATATGCGTTGTTATTTTTAGGTTTACACTTATTTTTTTCTTTGAAGCACCACCACTTTAACCACATATATAACCTGCAGAAGTCCATACAATTTTTTGATACGAATTTTATGATACGATATTTTACTTTTTTACGCAGGTAGCACGGTCACTTTTATTAGAATTTTATTCCACTTGATATATACACATATTTATTTGTTACTTCACTTACACATCACCTGTTATTGATAAAAGTATCCAGGTTAGCGCCATCTGCTGTCTATATTATATTTTCCTTTTTTCCCCAAAGGGATCCATGCAGGGCAGCTTCCTGTTTATATTATAGTTCTTTATATATACATAACTAACTATATCCTTGGCGCGGAACTTTTTTCCTTAGGTTAAATATGGGTACCACATTGGCCCTACGCCAATCCAGTGGTACTATTGCAGTCATTAAAGAGTCCCTAAAAATGAGATACAATGGCTTTAAAATGACAGAGCTCAATTCCTTTAGGATCCATGGATGGATGCCATCTGGTCCATATGTGTTATCTACCTTTATTCTGTCTAAATACTTCTGGACCATTACACTTTTGAGCCATTGTGGTTCATTTGGGGCTGTGTCACCACCACCACCCCCATTATGGACATGAACTCCCCCATGTTCCTTTGTATATACAGAGCTGAAGAACGTATTTAATACGTTTGCCTTCTCTTTGTCCCCAGTCACGCACTCTAGATTATTGTGTAAAGGGCCTACATGCTCAGACCTGACATGAACTTTTTATTAGTAATATATTTGAATAATTTTCTGGGGTTTGTCCTATCTTTTGCAATCTGTCTTTCGTTTTGTATTTTTGCGTCCTAAATTTTCTTTTTACATATTCTGTTATATTCTTTGTAACATTTAAAAGATGGTAGTATTCCCTCATTTTTATATTTTTTAAAATGCTCTTTTGTTATTTAGAACTTTAACTTTGACCATGAGCCACACGGGTTTTATTTTTAGCCTTTTAAACTTATTGCCCATGGGAATATATTTTGCAGTGAGTTTGCATATACTCTTTTTGAAAAATTCCCATTTCTGTTCGGTGTTCATCGATGCCAATATTCCCTCCCAGTCGAAGTCCCGGAGAGCAGCCCTCATCGTAAAATTTGCTCTCTTAAAATTAAGTGTTTTTTACCTTTCCCGTATGGGTTTGCTGCTTGCAGCTTACATTAAATGAAATCATGTTATGTTCACAGTTACCCAGATTTTTGTTATATGAATATTGGTAATAAGCATGGTTTGAGATTACCAGGTACAGCAAAGCGTCATTCCTAGTTAGGGCCTCAAACTGGACCATAAAATTGTCCTGTAATAGGTTTATACATTTTTGCTCTTTAACTGTCCCAGCAGTGCCATTACTTCAGTTAATTACCGGGTAGTTAAAATCCCCCATTTTTATCACTGTCCCAGCCCTTGCAGCTCTTTCCATCTGTCTCCACCTCCTCTTTAACACTGGGAGGTCTAGAACAAACTCCAATGATAACCTTTGTAGTGTGCACATCCATATGCAGATCTACCCATAATGCTTCAGACTCATCACACTCTCCATTAACTAGGTCATCATTCACAAGCTCTTTGCAATCACTTCTCACATAGAGACAGACACCACCACCCTTCCATTTTACCCCATTTTTCCGAAAGAGGGCATAGCCAGGAATATTTATAGCCCAGTAATGTGAAGAATGAAGCCAAGATTCAGCAATACCAATTAAATAATACTTCTCTTCATGCACCAGAACTTCCAACTCACTTATTTTGCTTGGCCAACTCCTGGCATTGGTGAACAAACACTTTATTTCATTGTCTCATTTTGCACATGTATGTTGCAAATTTTAGTACAAACAGTACCATTTCCAATGGCTGATTGTAACATGGGAACCTTCATATCATCTTCCATAGCCCCCACATCTTTCCCCATTCCACCCACCACTAGGGGCTAACCCCGTCTGACCGGTCTACTCCATTATAATCAAATGCACCCCCCCCCCCCCAATCCTAGTTTAAATACTCCTCCAGCCTTCCCATAAACCTCTCCCCCAGCACAACAGACCCCCTTCCATTTAGGGTGTTAAAATCTAGACTTTTTTTTAATATACCCCAGGAGAATTTACAATGGTAGCTGTGTATATACCTCCACATGCAAATTCAGCACTGCCACCAGGAATTGTATGCCACTATAAATTCAGCTGAATGTGCATCCAGAGGGGTGTGTATGTGTGGCCAGATTTTAATCATGTAGCACTGGAAACCATTCTTCCCAAATTTCATAAGGACTGTACACTATCCAACAAGGAAGATAGATTCTAAATACAGTATACACAAATTTTGCATTCAAAAGATACTTTGTTGCCACATGTTGATCAATCCTCTGTAATGTTGTTTCCATGCGTAGAACAAGTTCAAATATTAAAACTATACAGGTTCGGAGTGTGTAGGTAAATTCACTCTTGCAGGAGTGTTTGGAACTGACAGATTGGAATGAATGTAGAATTATCATGTGTTCTAGGTTATATATGCTTTTTGAATGGAGAGTAAACTTGTCCAAAACTGAACTCATAATATTTCCTACCCCACGTGCCATTTCCCCCAACTTCTCTGTCAAGAGCAATAGCACAACCATCCACCCATTCCCACATGTCAGGGTGCTTGGTGTTATCCTGGACTCTGAACTCTCCTTTTGGCCCCACATCCAATCACTTTCTAAGGCTTACCGCCTCAATCTCTGCAACATCTCTAAAATACGTCCCTTCCTGACCAATGAAACCACAAAGCTCCTGATTCACTCCCTGATCATCTCTCGCCTCGTCTACTGAAACTCCCTCCTCGCTGGCCTACCTTTAAATAGACTATCCCCCCTCCAGTCCATCATGAATGCCGCTGCCAGACTCATCCCCCTTACAAACCGTTCAACGTCTGCCACCCCTCGCTGCCAATCCCTCCATTGGCTGCCACTCGCCCAATAAATTCAAAATAATAACAATCAGCTACAAAGCCATCCACAACTCTGTTCCCAGCTATATCACCAACCTACTTTCAAAATACCAACCTAACCGTCCTCTTCACTCCTCCCAAGACCTCCTGCTCTCCAGCTCCCTCATCACCTCCTCTAATACTTGCCTCCAAGACTTCTCCCAAGCCTCTCCTGTCCACTGGAACTCCCTACCCCAATTGGTCAGAATGTCCCCAAATCTATCCACCTTCAAGCGATCCCTGAAAACTTCTCCTCTTCAGGGAAGCCTATCCTGCCACCACCTAACTACACTCCTTAGTTTCTCAATCAACTCATCCCCCACAGTTATCACCCTTTTGTATCATTTAACCCTCCCTCTTAGATTGTAAGCTCTAACGAGCAGGGCCCTCTGCTTCCTCCTGTATTGTAATTGTACTGTCTGCCCTAATATTGTAAAGCGATGAGCAAACTGTCAGCACTATATAAATCCTGTAGAACAATAAAAAAAAATAATAATGGAGAGGTTATTGGTTGAAAAACCTATTGTGTTCCAAAATCAAAAGCCAGGGCAAAATTAGAGCGCAAGATAGGTGGAGTTTAGGTCAGGTGACCCTGTGGTCTACAGGAAAGCCTGGTATTAAAAAAAGAGAGGCGAAGGGTAGATATAAAATCCTTTAAATCTTATTTTGAGGATCAAAATTCTCATAGCATGTGAAAGAGGGATTAAACTGGTTTTAAAGCCTTAAAAGCGGTTGTATGCTATGTTTTACACTATGTACTGCATCAGCTATATATGGTTGAAATGACAATAAAAGCTTCTCGACTTCTTTTTGACTTGCTCTTCAATAATTTCTGAAATCTAAGCATTATGAAATTCAATAATATCTTACAATTCAAACTCTGATTAATGGCCCCATAAAAATGTTCCTACTGTAAATAAAAATTATATTTAGTCCACCCCTGATCACCTGCGCCATTGCTACTGTGGGCTTCCACGTCTTGTACAGGGTATTTTATTTCTACCCTCACCTACTTTTGCTGGCCGTAAAAACTCCTCGCCTAGGCGTAATATCACATGATGCCGGGGCTGACAAAAGCAATAGGAAATGATGCAGCCCCGGAATATACCCTGCATTTTGCGGTTGAGTCTTGGCCTGCCAGAAAATGCAGCACTAATGAGCATGCGCAGGCAATGTCACTACACAAAAATACGATTATAGCAAAAGGATGCAGGTAAGAAGAGAGAGAAAGAACGCAATGTAATATAACAGCAGCAATATTTTATGTACTTGAAAGTACGCAGAATAGGCATACAACCACTTGCAGGGTTTTACCTTAAAGTGGTTGTAAAGACAAAGTTTTTTTTTTTTTTTTTTTATCTTAATGCATTCTATACTGTAAGATTAAAAAAACCTACCGTATGTAGCAGCCCTTCTAAGCCCCCCCTAATACTTACTTGAGCCCCATCTCTGTCCAGCAATGTGCTGGAGTGCCTCGGCTGTCCAGAACTCTCCTTCCTGATTGGCTGAGACACAGCAGCCGCACGATTGGCTCCCATTGCTGTCAAAGTCAGTTAGCCAATCAGGAGAGAGAGGGGGTAGGTCCAGACTGCAACTCTGTGTCTGAATGGCCATACAGAGCTGCAATTTGGCTCAGATTCACTTTCACTCAGGCACTTGACAGGAGGGAGGAGCCAGAAGCACCAAATAAGGACCTGAGAAGAGGAGGATCCAGGTTGCTCTGTGCAAAACCATTTCATAAAGCAGGTAAGTAACCTTATTTTTAAAATGGAAAAAAAAAAAAAAAAAAAGACTCAGAACATCCCACCTTTTTATACTTACCTTCGCCTGACCTTGATCCAGCATTGTGCATGAGAAAAGAAGCCCTCTTGGCTCTGACACTCGACATTGAGCAGATTGATAACCGTGAAAGCCAGGAGCTCCCGCTGCTGTTGATGAAATCCTATGATGAAGGGGTGGGACCTAGCCCCCTCTATAGACAGAGGGAGCTCACACAAGGGCCCCCATAGGAAGCCGCTTTCGATGGTAGGAAAGGATCAGAGCTGCTCTGTGCAAAACCATTGCACAGAGGATGTAAGCATTACTGGTTTAAAAATATAAATATATATATATATATAGTAACATTTTAACCACTTCCGCGGCGCTGTGTACTGTCAGGACGATTAAAAAAACAAAACAAATTTATTATATATATATATATATTTATATATATGTTTTCATAACCCCATATTAGAAACCTTAGGTCATTATGCAGGTGAAACTCTCAGAACAGAATACAATGCCATTTATCACCTACAAAAAAGTTTTCTTATAGGATGGGGTTTTCAACAAAGCCTAGAAGATCTAGAAATGGCCTATGTGTGAACAAATTAAAAACTTAAGGTCGCCCATTATCAGTATAGAAGTTGGTTTTGCAAGTTGCAGACTTAATTAAGCCACCATTGTTTCACCTGGTGAAAATACAAAGAAAACCCCCAATAACTAGTTACATTCTATCTAAACAAGTTGAAGGATATCCAAACACTTGTGAATATATGTTTATCACAGGGGTGATTCAGAGAAAAAGAAAAAACAATATATTATTTTGATGTAAAATCTATTAGAATAAGATGTGTTTCGAGTATATCCAATGATTGTTAAAGAGATAAATATATACAGTATATCTTAACCATGTATAAATATAGGTCTAGATATATAGAATGTGTTTTAATAATAGTATCCGCAAAGGATGTCCCAGGGTAAATTTTAAACATTTTCTTTCTAAATATTTTTTTAACCCAGGGAAATTTCAAGATACATATGATTATCATTCAAGTTATAAAGTATCTTTCTGGTCATAGATACAGTTATGATTTTGCATCTACCAATAATGATAATTCTGTGACGAGACAAAAACATTATTTTGATGTAAAGTCTATTAGAATAAGAATTGTTTCAAGTATATCCAATGATTGTTGTGAATGATATAATATATATACACATTATAATCATGTATACAAAAATATGTCTAGATATAGAATGTGTTTTAATCATAGTATCTGCAAGGGATGTCCCAGGGTAAATTTTAAACATTTTCTTTCTAAATAATGCTTTAACCCAGGGAAATTTCAAGATGCATATGATTATCATTCAAGTTATAAAGTATCTTTCTGGTCATAGATACGGTTATGATTTTGCATCTACTGATAATTCTGTGATAAGACAAAAACCTATATATTATTTTGATGTAAAGTGTATTAGAAGAAGAATTGTCTCAAGTATATCCAATGTCTGTATACATGGTTAAGATATAATATATAATATATAATATAATATACATACATACATATATTATATATATATTTATCTCGTTAACAAATATAGGTCTAGATATAGAATATGTTTTCATTATAGTATCCCCAAGCGTGACATAGATATTCCTCTTCAATCATTTTAGGCGGTATTAATTTTACCCCATCATACTGGGGACAATTGCTCTTAAATATTAGAAGATACATTTACAATAATATAGTCAGAGGCATAGTACAAAAATATAACATTTGATAAGAAATCCTTAAAAAAAAATAGTTTCAATTAAACATTTCTGCTGTAAGATGATCCCGGGTGGTTCTGGGGCAGTGACAAGATACTCAGAAGGGACATCCTAACCGGGTGGAGATTAACCCTTCACCCAATGAAATTAACACCACTCCTTCTGGGCCAGGTTCCCAAGTGATGGTCGGATACACAACCAAACAGACATCCGCTCCATCACATCCACACCTCTATCCATTCATACACCCTCCATGCTCATAGGGACTCCTCTACACTTCCTGCTTTGAAACTCTAAGAACTCAAAACGCCGCCCCTTGGGAGTGCAGCCATATTGAACTTTGGTAACTATTACAATAGACCAGTAACTACTTTTGAAAATGTAATTATATTGTCTAGTTTACCTTAATTTGAATTGTTTTCGAATATGACTTATTGAACTATTGTTTATCATCAAGTACAGTCAGATAAGTACTTCTCTCGAATTCCTAACACATGGTAGATTTTTCTCTAAAACGTACACTCATTTTTATTATAATTTTTGTAATTTTATCCTTTGGACATAGCAGACATCCAATTGTTATTTCACGATATTGATCACTTACCTGCAGTAAAGGAACGGTTAAATTTGTGAAATATCGATGCTCTGTCTAATTGTCATATTTTTTGGTTACGAATTTCATAGGGAGGTCTTACAAACGGTGTACTTATAGAGTATTAATATTCCCCATTAGCGGGTATTTCAGCTATCTTTAATTTTATATAGTATTGTTTGTGTCCACCTTTATATAACTATGTTTGTATGAATAAAATGTCTGACTAATAAATATCCTTTTTTTTTTTTTTTTTTAGTCTGTGTTCATATTGGTTGATCCTGTATCTTAAAAGGTACTCTCGTATATAAAAAAAAAGAACTTAATACATAAATACCGTGCGGGAAAAAAGTTTCCTCATAAGCACGACAGTACTGCGAATCGCCGTAAATAGACGGCGATTTGTGGAGTGGCAGATAGGGGGGGGGGGCGCACGCGCCCAGCACACACTGGTGGAACGTGCCCGCGGCTCGGGCGGACCCGGTGGCCGCCGGCGAGCCGCGATGAGCTGCCAGAGTAAAAGAACGGGGAACCGCCGATGTAAACACGGCGGTTCCCTGCTCTGTCAGTGGGGACATAAGAGATCTACTGATCCCTGGGATCAGTTAGATCTCTTATGCCCATAACAGCCCAGCCCCCTCACAGTTAGAACACACCTAGGAAACACAGTTAACCCCTAGATCTCCCCCTGCAGGTTAACCCCTTCACTCTTAACCACTTCCGGACCGCCGTACGTCGTTTGACGGCGGTACTTTGAAGTGGAATACCGTTGTTATGGTAGCAGATAGCTACCATAACCCCGGTATCTGTTTTTTCAGGAAGCAATTCTGTACAAGATAAAAGTGGTCTTAGCGGCGGATTCGCCGCGAGATCACTTTTATCAGCGGCGGGAGGGGTGCCCCCCCCCCCTCCCGCCGCTTCCCAGTCATCTCCGCCGCTTACCGGACCCGCCGGCAGCAGCGGAGATGATCCGATGCTCTCCCCCCAGTGTCCGTGAGCCGACTGAGCGGCTGAAGCCGCTCACTCGGCTCCATAACATGGCTGGGCGGAAGCTACGTCACAAGTAGCTTCCGCCCAATGCTCTTAAAGGGGACATTTTTTTTTCACCCCTGCCATTTTTTTAAATTGTTTTTTTTTTTTTTATGCATTTTAGTGTAAAAATGAGATCTGAGGTCTTTTTGACCCCAGATCTCATATTTTGGAGGTCCTGGCATGCTTTTTTCTATTACAAGGAATGTTTACATTTCTTGTAATAGGAAAAAAAGTGATCAAAATTTTTTTTTTAAAAAAGAAAGTTGTAAAAATAAAAATTAAAAAGTAAAATACATAATTAATAAAAAAAAAAAAAAAATTTTTAAAGCGCACCGTCCTTGCGAGGTCACGCGCAGAAGCGAACGCATACGTAAGTCCCGCCCACATATGAAAACGGTGTGCAAACCACACATGTGAGGTATCGCTGCGATCGTTAGAGCGAGAGCAATAATTCTAGCCCTAGACCTCCTCTGTAAATGCAAAAATGCTAACCTGTAGAATTTTTTAAACGTCGCCAATGGAGATTTTTACGTTGCAAAGTTTGTCGCCATTCCGCGAGCGGACGCTATTTTGAAGCATGACATGTTGGGTATCATTTTACTCGGCGTAACATTATCTTTCACAATATGGAAAAAAATTGACCTAACTTTACTGTTGTCTTATTTTTTAACTAAAAAAACTGAATTAAAAAAAAAAAAAAAAAAAAAAAAAAAAAAAAAAAATCGCGCTTTTAAGACCGCTGCGCAAATACGGTGTGACAAAGTTTTGCAATGGCTGCCATTTTATTCTCTAGGGTCTTAGAAAAAAATATATATATGTTTGGGGGTTCTAAGTAATTTTATAGCAAAAAAAAAAACAGTTTTTAACTGATAACCTCCAAACTCCAAAAAGAGGCTCGGTCTTAAAGTGGTTAATGACATTTATACAGTAATCAGTGGGACATTTAAATTTCTGATCGCTGCATGTCATTGGTCCCAAAAAAGTGTCAAAATGGTCCGACATGTCCGCTGCAATATCGCAGTCTCAATAAAAAAATCGCAGATCGCCGCCATTACTAGTAAAATAAATAAAAACCCCAGAAATCAATTATCCGTAAACGCAGCAACTTTTGCGCAAACCAAACGCCGATTGCGATTTTTTTTTTTAACCAAAAATATGAGGAATATAAATCGGCCAAAACCGATGAAAAAAAAAAAAAAAAAAGGGTTTTTTTGGATTTGTATTTTAGCAAAAAGTAAAAAAAAATAATTTTTTTTTGTAAAATTGTTGCTCTTTGTTTATAGCGGCGATATACCACCAAAAGAAAGCTCTATTTGTGGGAAAAAAAGATGAATTTCGTTAGGGTACAACGTCGCACGAACACGCAATTATCAGTTAAAGCGACGCAGTGCCGAATCGCAAAAAGTGCTCTGGTCCTAACGTGGGAAATCCTTCCGGGGGTGAAGTAGTTAAAGTGATTGTCACGCTTCTAAGCCCACAACAGTAAAATCACAGTGGAACCCAAGGGCTTAATCCTCTGCATTGTGTAAAAACGTCATTTGATCCTGTCTTCTGACCCTCCCCTTCTTCCGCTATCCCAAATCTATCTCCTGATAAGACAGCGCCTTTGGAGTCACTGCACATGCTCAGTTTGGTGTGTACTGTTAGAGGTTTTTTTTATTTTATTTTATATGCATGTGATCAGCACAGGGCCAAATCATCATTGTCCAGAGGGGCAGGGGTCCTGCAGCCTTATAGTACAGTCAGAGTAAAATGAAAACCTCTCCTACAAGCTTTAACCAGACACTGATAGAAGTCACAAGACTGCTATATACTGCTGATGAGAAAAGGTATTTAGCAGTTTAGATCTACTTATGCTAATAATTGCATTTCCATGTTCGGTATACTGTGTCAAACCAGATAAAGTGAATCAAGAGTCTTAGGTTTAGTAACACTTTAAAATAACGGGAGATTTAAAATCTACAATAGAAAAGCACAAGTCTGTAACCCAATACTCAACCTTACACTAATTTTTTACTCACTTTGGAGGATCAAAATCAGGTGTGAAACCCATGTTAAAACAAACCTGTAGAGGGGCAGCATATAATGGTTTTAAAATCACAAGAGGTCAGATTAGGTTCAAGGAAGGACTGACATCAGAAAGGCAGCTCGAACAGACCCAGCAGGCCTTCTACAGATATGCACGTGCAGATCAGTTAGCAGGTGTCTGTCTTCCCTAACAAAAACGGGATTTTTTTTTTTGACTTACCGTAAAATCCCTTTCTCTGAGGTCGGCAGGCACAGCGACTCTTAGGACTAAGTGGGTTATACTGCCCTCTTCAGGAGTTTACTAGGCAGAACAGGCAGTTCTAACATCAAAAAAGAACAGTAACAGACACAGCCCCTCCCAGGGGGCAGTCCCCACTGGCAGATAACCCCACACCCAGCTCTGCTAGCCAAGTTCGTAACAAGCAGTGCAACATCAGATGGGTGGGTGCTGTGCCTGTCAACTCAGAGAAAGCAATTTTACAGCAAGTCAAAAAAATCCCGTTAGGGACTAAGTGGGACGTCCAAAAGCAGTGCCAAAAATGAGAGGTGGGTAAGAGAAGAACTACACCCAACTGAACCCTCAGTGAGGAACCACACGTGTCTCTCACGGCCGCCTGCAAAACTTTGCGGCCAAACGCAGCATCCGAGGATGCTAAAGCATCAACTTTGTAAAACCTTGAGAAGGTGTGCACAGAGGTCCAAGTAGCCGCCTTGCACACTTGAGACACAGACGCCTGATGTCGAAAAGCCTAGGAAGTGCTAATTGCCCTGGTAGAGTGAGCCGTGACCGGAAAGGGAGGCTCCAGACACCGAACAGCATAGGCTCGGGACACAGTCTGTCTAACCCAACATGAGATAGTGGCCGATGAGGCCGCCAAATCTTTGCGTGGGCCATCCACCACGACAAAAAGTCTGACCTCCGAAAGGAGGCATATCGACGCCAGATACACCCGCAGGGCCCGAACAGTCAGGGAGTGCAAAGTGACCTCCTTAGGGTGCAACGGGCACGGGCAATGCGAAGGAAGGACAATGTCCTCATTTATGTGGAAAGATGACCCCACCTTTTGCAAAAAACAAGAGGACGGGCGCAAGACCGCCTTATCCTTATGTAGGACCAGATAAGGAGACCTACAAGACAGAGCCGCTAACTCAGGCACCCGCCAGGCGGATGTGCTAGCCATCAGTAAAACCACTTTCTGCAAAAGCAAATGCAGAGAGATTTCCCTGATATTCACGGTTTTGTTGGGGTGGAAGGCAAATACAGGTAAGAATCTGTCTTCCATGGGGGACTATAACGGTGCTGAGTTATGGGTTGAATATCAATTCGGAATAAACAAATTAAGTATAGAAAGGTTTTAATATAAAATATAATTTTTTATTATTAATTTGTATTAAAACAGCACATAATAGTGCTGATCTGGTACTAGACACTTAAAACCATAGTACAGTAGGAAGAGATCAAGCCGTTTGACAATAGGGTACATTGAATGTTCATGAATAATACAAATCTGTGTTGGTGTCCAACATGTTTCGCCTGTTAAGGCTTCCTCAGGGACTACAACAGATACATTCCTTATACCAGATCTCCCACAATTCAAGACCCTGCCTGCATGCCAGACCTCGACCGTTCACCCACCGCTGGCGTCACACCGAGGGCGGGGGTGATGCACATCCACCAACCAACCGCAAACCAAGCCAGCGGACTTATAGCTTGAAAAGATCCCTCTAAGGGTGTTCAAATATTAGGGATGCGTTGAAAATACAGACCCCAAATAAAGAGGGGTCATGGATCACCACAGCAGCTGTGCGGCGTGGTGAAGTGTGAACGGTCCGGAGTCTGAGGGATATTCACAAAAGGCGGCTTCTGAAGCACCGAGAGGACCAAAGGGAGGTCCCATGGTGCCAAAGGGGGGGGGGGGGCGACATGCCGAACCCCCTTCATGAAAGTACGAATCAGAGCAGAACACCTGACCCTTGATAGTGCTCAACACCAGTTTTTGGTCGAGGCCCTTCTGCAGGAAGGCCAGAACCAGAGTTCGAGAAGGAACGAGTGTTCCACCCCCCGGCTTCGCACCAGGCAATGTAAGCCTTCCAGGTGCGATGGTAAATCGTACGTGAAGTGGCCTACATGCCTTCAACATGGTAGGAATCACCGAGTCCGCGACCCCTCAACACCTGGGATTCAATAGCCAGGCCGTTAAAGCCAGAGAGGGTAAAGCAGGATGCAGGATGGGTCCCTGGGACAGAAGATCCTCGCTAAGCGGGAGCTGCCAGGTTACGTCCACCACCATCCGTACCACGTCTGCGTACCAAGGACTCCGTGGCCAATCTGGAGCTACCAGAATGGTCGATAAACCCTCCACTTCTATTCTGCGCAGAAGGCGCAGAAGCAGTTTCAGCGGAGGAAAGGCATAGATGAGCCGATACCGAGCCCACGGAGCTACAAGAGCATCTGCCGCGACTGCTAGGGGGTCCCCTGTCCTGCTCACAAAGGTCCGCACCTTTCCGATTGAGACGGGATGCTAGTAAGTCCACGTCCGGGACGCCCCATCTCAGACAAATCTGATAAAACACATCCAGGTGCAGGGACCACTCTCCCTGGTCCAGGCGCTGACGACAGATAGTCCGCCTGCCAATTTTCTACGCCCGGTATGTGGACGGCAGAGATTTCCAGAACGTGGCTTTCTGCCCACTGCAGGATGGGAGCTACCTCTGAGGCCGCAGCCGAGCTTCTCGTCCTGCCCCGGTTGTTCACGTATGCCACAGCCGCGGCATTGTCCGACTGAATCCGGACAGGGCACCCGTGTAGTCTCGATGTCCAATGCGAAAGGCAGCACCAAATCGCCCTCAATTCCAGGACACTGATCGGGAGACAAGACTTCTCCAGAGACCACCGTCCCCAGGCTGAGAGCAGCCCCAGGACCCCACCCCAGCCTGTCAGGCTGGCGTCCGTCATGATAACTGACCAGTGAAGGGGGAGGAAGGACTTCCTGACCGAAGAGCCGGGGGCTGCAGTCACCAGAGCAGCGAGGCCCTTACTTGGTGGTCCATCCTGACCATCCGATCCTGGGAAGCTGAGGACCTGTCCCATCTCAGGAGAATCTCCCGTTGCAGAACCTGGGTGTGGTACTGAGCATAAGGGTCCGCCTCGAAGGAGGCCACCATTAGGCCCAGGACCCGCATGCAAAACCAGAGTGAGGCCCATTTCCGGGACAGCAGGGACCAAACCGCTGACTGAAGCGTCCGCCCCTTGGTAGTCGGAAGGAAAACCTTCGCCTGGGCTGCATCCAGGATCAGCCCCAGATATTCCAGGTGGTGAGACGGAATCAGAACTGACTTCGAGAGATTGATCACCCATCCAAACTCCTGCAGAGTGATCATCACATTGTCCGAGTGCTGGAGCCCACTCCACTCGCAGGAGGTGGTCGTCCAGATACTCCACCACCGTAATACCCCTCTGCCTCAGCAGAGCCAGAACTGGGGCCAGCAGTTTGGTGAAAACCTGAGGCGCCGATGCCAGGCCAAATGGGGAGGGCCACGAACTGGTAGTGATCCTCCCCAACCGCAAAGCTCAGGAAGCGCTGGTGCTGGGCGCAGATGGGAACATGCAGGTACGCATCTTTGATGTCGAGAGAGGCCAGGAAATCACCCTGGTGCAGGGCCGCCACTACCGAGCGGACCGACTCCATCCAAAACCGGCGGACCCACACAAACCTGTTGGTCTTTCAAGTCCAGGAAGGGACGAAGCCCATGCTTCGGAACCACGAAAAGGTTGGAATAAAACCCTTGGGAACGTTCCGCCCGTGGGACGTGAACAAGCACCCCTTGACCCAGCAGGTCCTGCACAGCCCCGAACAGGGCCCACAGGCTGCCCGCAGGCAGCTGCAGGTTGGAGGCAAGGACCCCGTCTGGGGGGCGGGAACGGAATTCTATGCTGTACCCAGAGGAGACCACCTTGAGCACCCAGTGGTCCGAGATGCGAGGGGGCCACCTGTCCGTGAACCCCAGGAGACGTCCCCCCACCCGAAAACCGGGCGGGGGGGGGGGGCAACCCTTCATGCGGAGGAGACCTTGTCCTCTGGCTTGAGGCACTTATGCAGCCAGGAACGCTTCTGTCCACCCGCTTGGTGGACTGTGAACCTTTGCCCCGAGGAACGGAAGGGACGAAAAGGCCGCCTATGGGCCAGAAAGGAGGGACCCTGTCAGCGACGAGAGTCCCAACTCCTCCTAGACTCCGGGAGAAAGGAGCCCTTCCCTCCCGTGAGATCTTTGATCATCTCATCCAAGGGGTCACCGAAGAGCCGCTCCCCCCCGGAAAGGCAAGTCCTCCAGGGCCTCCACCGAGACCGGACACCTTGGATATCGGGGGGCCGTGTCCAGGGCTGCATCGCACAGATACTGCATCCCTTGGATCATGCAATCTGCAAGATCCACACACTCAGGAGCCGCCTGCATCTTGTACAACTCGGTGTGTAGCAGCTTCGCCCACTCAGTGAGAGTTTGCGACACCAGCGCAGAGGCCACAAGGGGCTGCATGGCAGACCCCTTTAGAACAAAAATCGGGATCTGACGCAAGCTATAGCCTTCCTGTCAGCCGGGTCCTTAAAAGGATGGCGTGCCTTCCACCGGGATGGCGGTCGCCTTACTCAGGCGGGACACGGGGGAGATCAACCACGGGAGGTGATGCCCACTTCTTCAATAATCTATCCCCAAAAGGGATAACGCACAGCGAAACGCTTCGGAATGGGGAGAGAGCTCTGGGGCCAAGCCCAGTCCCTATAAACAAACTTATCCAGGAAAAAAAACACATACAGAAAAACCCTGGCTGCCGGGCTGGTCTATGTGACCTGAAGGGGACGGGTCCTGCTGCTTCTTCCAGGTGATCAGAGCATCTACAAGAACCTCCTTGTGCGCAGCAGTGGATGCCTCAGACTTTTTTCCTGCTATCAGGGGCGTCTGGGATCTCGCCATCCGACAGCTCAAGGGGGGTCGCCACAAAGGAGGAGCCCCCCTCGGGGTCCGAGTCCTCCCCAGAAGAAGGGGGGCCAAGGGACGCTTTTTGGTGACCCCGCGGTTCAACAGCGACTCTACCCGGGAGACTAACGTCTCCAGAACCGTGGACATGGTGTCTACAAGGGAAGGGGCCCCTGAAATGCTGGCTGCAGGCACCGAGAGGTCCGGTGGGGAAGCACCCGCATCGGCTGCCATACTGTCACCTACCCTGGCTGCCCCAGAAAAAAAAGAGGCCTATTGCCAGGAGACCACTGCACCCCCCACCCCACAGCTGTGCAAGGCTTGTCACAGGGGGCACCCCCAGGGGACTCACCACCCGACCAGAGAGGAGCCACTTGCCGCTGCCTTCACCACTTCTGCTGCCCACACTGCCGCTGTGCGCAGAGCCGCCGCTGCTAGGGAGATCGCCCCATGCTGGGGGGGGCTAAATCGGCGCCAGAAACGGCCAGGACCGCCCCCCCAGTACACACAGGCCTTACATGTGAAGAAACCACAGGAAAATGGCTGCCGATGCACACTAGAGGCCAAAACCTCGTGCAACAGTGCCTCGGCTACGCCAAAATGGCCGCCGAACGATCCCATGCAGACAAATGTGGCCGGCTACAAGAAAATGGCGGCTGGGCGCCGGCAAAATGGCTGCCGGCAATCCTAACCACTAAACGAGGCAAGAGGGGGGGGGGTGGCAGGGGGAGAGGCGGAGGTGGTCCACTAAGGCCCATACATACACCCTGGGAGCCCCGGTGAGGGAGGTGCGACAGCGCGGTACCGGAGGGTGGTGGTAGGGGCACGAGCGAGGGGGGGGACCACCCACTATGCTCACCCCGGAGGGGGGACCCGCCAGCTCCTCCCCAGGGCCCCCGTAGGGGAGGGGGGGACGTACTTACCCAGTCTAGTCGTGCGGTGCGCGGATCCCAACCCGGGACAGGGAGCTGTTGGTCCTGGGCGCACTGCACGCGATGGCGGGGCGTTTAACCCGCAAGGCCACCCCGTCCAGTCGGGGTTTGTCGTGGGCGACCCAGCGCGAAGCATCTAGTCTAAAGCGTGATGGCCGGCTGGGGAGAGTACCTGGGTCCAAGACCCAGCCTGCTGCCCAGCACGGCTGCTTGATTGTAGTCTTCATCTGTGAGGCTGTCTCCTGGCAGATGAAGTGGCCCAGAGAGGTACCACAGATCCCAACAGGGAGCCTAGGTCTATTCCTTGCACTAGGCAGAAGAAAACTGAGCTAGCAAAGCTGGGTGTGGGGTTATCTGCCAGTGGGGACTGCCCCCTGGAAGGGGCTGTGTCTGTTACTGTTTTTTTGCTGTTAGAACTGCCTGTTCTGCCTAGTAAACTTCTGAAGAGGGCAGTATAACCCACTTAGTCCTAAGAGTTGCTGTGCCTGTTGATGAACGAAAGAGAAATTGAATTTGTCACTGCAACAAGCTGCAGTACACCACCTTGTTTTACAATTATCCCCATACCTAAAAAATCAGCAGTAACACGCTTAAAACCCATCATCCAGTTGCTCCAACTCATATCATGTAGCATTTGAGAAGCTTGTATGGTCGTATCCAGTCATGGCCAAAAATATTGGCACCCCGCATTGGTCAGATACAAGCACCATTTCACCCAGATTTGTCCCCCCCCCCCCCTCCCACTTTGTGTCATACCAATAAAAACAAGAGACAAAAATTAACAGGAGAATGCCTAAACCTTTGTAATTGCTACAATTTTCTGGGAGAAGTACAGAAATGCAGGGGTGCCAATATTTTTAGAAATGATAATCTTCATTGATTTTAGTTCAGCATTTGACACCATAGTGCCTTACAAATTAGTGACGTTAACTGCTTTAGACATATACCCACTGCTGTGCTCATGGATTTCTGAACAAATCGACCATAAATTGTGAGAAAAGGAGTTCAAGTGCCTAATACAACTATTCTGTATACAGAGGTACGGATGTCGAGTCCAGCCCTGTTTACACATTACTGTACTCCCATACATGTGTCAAATACTATAGTCATGTTTGCTGGTGCCACTACTTTAGTTGGATTCATATGAAAGAAAGACCAGGCTGAGGCAAGAGATTAAAATATTAATCCCAAAAAGGAAATAATTATATTGCAGCTTATTTCTTAGAAGACAGCCTTAAAGAAAATGAATGCAACCATCACATCTATTTTCATGTGATGATCCTGCTAGAATGCGTTTTTCAAAACAAGCAGCTCTCCAAGCAGGATGCATCAGTTGCAGAGATGAGACACTATTGAACACTTGGCAGGTATGCTTACAACTACCAGATAAAAACCGTTATCCCAAAAAAATCCCAAAAAAAAAAAAAAAAATTATAAAAAACCTGTTTCGTGTAGCGGCTTATAAACTATTAACTGGAGTTTGTCTTCAGTTTGTTAGTGTATTTAAATCTGCTTGTACATCTTACATTCCCCTCCTAGACTGAATGCTGCTGCCCAAAAGGTGCACCTCTGTGTTCATTCATCCAGAGTGGGGACACTCTAAGACAGGTGGTGTGTTACTGGTCAGATCACCAGATAAAACAGAGGGAACAAAGTCTGAGGAAAAAAAAAAAAAAACAAAAAAAAAAAAAACAAAAACTGATGCAGCAATCATCTAAGGATAGTTTAGCTCAAACAGTACATTTTTAGTTTTGGGTTTAATACCACTTGACTCATTTTCTATACACCACTCAACCAAATACTGACCAGCCGCCGTATAACATCAGCTTGCGCTCTATGTCCGCCAGAGACCCACGATCGCCTAGTACAGAGGCAGAACGGGGGATCCCCGTTCTGACAGGGGACATAACAGATCTACTGTTCCCAGTCATCTGTCATGTCCCTGCCAGCCCACACCCCCTCAGTTAGCACACACCTAGGGAACACAGTTAACCCCTTCCCTGCCAGTGGCATTTTTAGATTGATCACTGCATTTTTATAGCACTAATCAATGTCACTGGTCCCAAAAAAGTGTAATTTGGGGTCAGATTTATCCACCACAATCCAGAAAAAAAAATGCATATGCATTATAGCAAAAATAATAAAAAAAAAAAAAAATTGTTTTTTTCAAACTTTTCACTATTTGTTTATAGCGCAAAAAATAAAAAACCACAGCAGTGATCAAATACCACCAAATGAAAGCTCTATTTGTGAGAAAAAGGGTCAATTTTGTTTGGGTACAGCGTCGCACGCCCACACAATTAGAATTAGAAAAATAATTGTACAGTCATCCTTTATATATTGTGATGTTATGCGAGGCACGACAATGGACGTCACCGCTCACGTGATCATTTTGAGGCAACTAGGGGGGAGACCGACCCGGGTTTTGCTGGCCACCGTGGCAGAGCTGGTTCCGGCCTGGACCTTCTGGTCTACTCAAACCCCTCTCCACCTGCATTTAATGATCAGAGATTTCACTTGAGCTTGATCCTGAATCTCAGAGAGAAAGCTGAGAGAGCTGTGTACACCAATTTGGACTCTAAAATATGGTTTGCAATGTGCTTATGTTTTGTGGGTGTCGGGGACAGCCCCACACTGTATAGAGAGGAATCTTTAGTGTAGCACCAGACGGCAAGGTTTTGTTTTTGGTTTCCGTTTTGATCTTGCAAACCTGTAAAAATAAACCTGGCAAGCCGCCAGACTTTAAAGAGACTGACATCCATGCTGTATCTTTTCCCCTGAAACGTGATCCCCACAAGCTAAGCTCCCACAATATGAAAAGATGCAACTCTTGAGTTTAACGTAAAATATTTAGCACCGGGAATATTGTAGTCTGTTACAGCCATCAAAACATTTTCTCATGAGCAAGCATAGTGAAAAAGAGAGAATGTAAACATGAAAAGGGAGCAGCTATACATAGGTTATAATACAAAAAAAAAAAAAAAAAAAAAATTATATATATATATACACACACACACATACATACATACTACACATTTTCCATCCGTCTGGCAAATCGGATTAAAAACGGACAGACGGTCCGTGTTCATCCGATTCTCCATAGAGGAGAATGGAGCTCTGACAGGTCAGAGACTGTCCTGTCATTCACCGGCTCAGAGGGAATAAAACGGGCTCTGCTCGTATGAAAGGACCCTAATAGTTGTAGCATATATTCACCTTCACCATGTGTGTATATGTGTTCATGTTTACACAATGTGGTACAGGGGCCATCATCACTTTTTCCCCCCATTCACATTTCTTACTACCTCTCTGTAGGTCAATGTTCTGGTTCCATAAAGCAAAACGAAAAAGGTTAATAAATCCTCCCACCATTTGGCCCCATTACATTTGACCTTGGTCTTGTAACTGGATGTCTCTCCATCATTCTTTACACTTACCCCCCTTTTTCACTACTACCGGGGACATGGTGTAACACATTTGTACTTGTGTATATGTGTGTACCACTTCCACTTATATACGATGTTGATAATCCCAGGAAAGTATGCTCGTCTCGGGCAAAATAAGGGAGACTCGGCCACTTACTGTCCTGTCAGAGACTGGACAGTCTCGAGGTAAGAGGAGATACCTCTTAGCCTACTTGTGCCTGGCAGACAGGCAAAAATTAG
>BLSH010500868.1:240155-266305 GCA_018402905.1 Glandirana rugosa | reverse complement strand
TTTATTATTAAACTTATGCAAACAGTATCACACTATTGGGACCTTTATTTCCTATATGTCTGGGTGAGCCGTCCACTTGAGCGATTTGGAGGTATCCACAGTGGGAACAAGAGTCGTTAGTGTTTGCAGCGGCAGGAGGGGAGACTACCTGATTGCAGCAGCAGGAAGGGAGACCATCCATACTTGTAAACAAAGCGTGTTAGACCACTCTTATCAGGGGGTCGCATGCTCTCTGGTAAGAGTATATCGGCAGGGGTGTTGAGTGGCACCTGAGTGTTTTTGTTTCCTCCCTGACACGGATTGGGACTTTCTTCCTGTGTGATTTCATCCTTGAACACCTATCATTCCCTGGATGTATTGACTAATTAGACTGTTGATTGATTGAACTAGCGCTGCACCTTTTTTCTATTCTAACATATAAACAGACACTGTTCAGGATTAGGGGCTACAGTAATTGTTCAACAGGATGACCAAGTCTTGACCTGTCCACGTCTCTGATCCTTATACAGGGTCCAGGCATCACCTGTCATGATGGACATACTCCAAATGGGTTTTCCAGCAACTAGGTTCCATAGAGATGGACCATGGCCCTGGACCTGTGTTGCACAAAGTGCCAAGGTGAGGGCCTATGCAGGATCCAGTGCCAAAAGCAACATTACAGGCTGTCCTAACTGTGTGGGGTCAGGGTACCGTTCCCAAGGTTAGACTGAGGTTACACAAGTTAAAGGATAAACTAATTAGCCAAGTGTGATATCTCCATAGGGGAGAAGAGGTCCATCCACTTAGAGACAAGCAAAAAACGGAAGAGTCACTTGGTGGGGTAGGGTTATAGGGGGATGTCCATGAGGCATGTCCTCAAAAGACTTGTCAGTGTCCAATCACCTGAGATACCAGCCTATAACTCATGGTCTAGGAATATTCATTCCTGTACTAGCTGTAAGAAAGATTTTGTGGATACAAAAGATATCCTTGAGCTCCGAAAGAACAGAGAAAGCAGGAAAAACTTTAGTATGTAGCTACTGGACAGTGGACTTCGTCTGCAACTTCAAGTCCAAGCTGCCATAAAGACCAATAAACATCCCACCAGTCCTTCAGTGTGGGCAAATTTTTATAGTGAGGATGATTTACCTCCAGAAACGGAGGACTTGGGGGTCTAGCTCTTATTACAGAACTGTGAAGTGGGCTTCACAAACCTGACTGCTTAAAAAATTAACTCTTGAACTCAGAAGGTGTCACTAGTTTGACTAGTCACCTTTGCCGCCTTCTTAGGGTGTATGTGCGTGCTTTCCCCCATAGTGATCTTCTGGATGAAGGCATCTAAGGATGATTCGAACAAGCTTCCCCCCCTCAAAGAGCAGCCAGTCAATTTGCTTCTTGCTGGGAAGTTCTGCTGACCATCACTTGAAGCATAGGAATCCTTAGAAGCTCAGCACTCTCAAAGTCTTCGAGGAGCTGCCATCTGGATCTAATACTTTGGAAAACAACACGCGCTTTGCCCAGACTCAGGGCCTTGCCAACTCAGGCTGATGAACCACTCCTTAACCCCTTCAGATCCGCGTTATAGCTGAAGTACGGCTCCAGCACGGATCTGAATTTCCAGGACGTCGTCCCCTGTGCGCGCACTCACAGGCGGCGCGCGGCCACTGCACGCTCTGTGTGCGTGCCTGCGGGTCGGGTGGATTCGATGTCCGCCCGAGACCTGCAATCGCCTGTCAGAGCTGCAAAATGGGGAACCGCCGATGTAAACATGGCGCTTCTCCGTTCTGTGACAGGGGACATGGCAGAGCTAATGATCTGTTTTGTCCCGGCCAGCCACGCCCCCCCACAGTTAGAACACACCCAGAGAACAGTTAACCCCTTCACTGCCCCCTAAGTGGTAACCCCTTACCTGCAAATGACATTTATACAGTAATCAGTGGCTATTTAAATTTCTGATGGCTGTATAAGAGTCATTGGTCCCAAAAAAGTGTAAAAATGTCCGCCCCAATATCGCAGTCAAGCTAAAAATCGCAGATCGCCGACATAACTAGTAAAACAAATAAACGCCATAAATTCCCATAGTTTGTAGACGCGATAACTTTTGCGCAAACCAATCAACATACGCCGATTGCAATTTTTTTTTTAACCAAAAATATGCAGAAGAATATAAAATTGGCCAAACCCGATGAATAATTTTTTTTAAATTTGTATTATAGCAAAAAGTAAAAAAATATTGTTCTTTTTTTTTAAAATAATCGCTTTGTTTATAGCGCAAACAATAAAAACTGCAGAGGTGATCAAATACCACCAAAAGAAAGCCATTTGTGGGGAAAAATGACAAAAAATGTTGTGTCGGTACAACATCGCATGACCGCGCAATTGTCATTCAAAATGTGACAGCGCTGAAAGCCAAAAATTGGTCTGGGCAGTAGGGGGGGTTTAAGTGCCCAGTAAGCAAGTGGTTAAAAGAGAGCCTCTAACGTCTCATCCATGGCATCTTTAAAGATCGGGACTTTGCATTCTGTCTCCATGGGATACTGGTGAGTAACACACTTTGGGCTCACACAGTGTTGATCACCACCAAACATCATATTATAACTTCTTGTGAGATTGCACTGGAAAAGACTTGAGATTTTTTGGTTGCTGCCAGGACCAAAAATCAGCAGCACCTTATAGTTTGTCTGTACCACATTCACAAGGAAGTCCATTGTGGTCTTCTGTGACTGAGATGGCCCTGGACCCTGGAGATTCCTACTTAAAGGACTTGTTCAGAGCAGATTCCTGACCCTTCAACAGCTTCCAGCTTTCTTATTTTGAGAGAGAGGGCAGGGCCGGGGATCTGTGTCTGAATGGATACACAGAGCTCTGAATAGGATCGGGTGCCCCCTGTAGCAATTTGCTGGCTGAGGGGGCACACGATAGGAGAGGCCAGGAACTGCAATGAGGGCCCCGAGAAGAGGAGGATCCGTGCTGCTCTGTGCAAAACCAAATGCACAGAGTAGGCAAGTAGAACTTTTTTTTCCTCAACAAATGGGTCTTGAAAAGAACAAAAAACACACTGAGGAAGCTCCAATGCTGTATCTAATGAGAAGGGAAAGAGCCAAGAGAGCCTCAGCTCGCCTGCACAATGCTGGACCAAGATTGGGCTCATGTTTGTATTTAGGGGAAGCTGCATGCAGCAAAGTAAAAAAAATTAAAAACCTTTTACCTTTACAACCACGTTAAAGAAGCTGTTGCCGGGCTTCAGCAAGCTTAAGCATTACTTGAAACTTCCTGAAAACATGTCTGCAGCTTGCTTAAAAAAAATGACAGCACGCCCATTTTCATCTACCTTCCTCTAAACAGATAAAATGCTTCACAAATTTAAGTACTCATTTTTCTGGGAACTTTCTAGTCCAATTTTTGTACATGTACTACTGGTTGAGGGCTTTCATCATCACAGGGTTATAAAGGATTACATAATTGGCATATGGTTCTCTTACCGGACGCCACCTCCATATCCATGGGCGACTCCCCTTTGCTTCTGGAGGTTTTCTGTCTTTTCCTTTCCGAATCTGAAGCAGACAAAGATCTCTTCTGGCTTGGCTGCGAAAATCCAAAATAATCAAATACATATTAGAAAGCATGCAGGAAATGTAGTATTTGCAGCAAAAAGGTTCAAAAATCAACTGATCGTGATTCCATGTAACCTACACAGTAGTCTTGTCATATAAATCACTTCCACAGTGCAATTTAAAATTACAGAAAGCAGTAGTAGGGAACTAGAAAAAGTAAGGGATGCCCAAAAATGCCTAAAGCTGGAGTAATCTCACAAAGACAGAAATTTGCATACAGGGAAGCGCATATATACAGTATCTCGCAAGAGTGCGTACACCCCTCATGTTTTTTATTATACCTTTTCATGTGACAGCACTGAAGAAATGACACTTTGCTACAATGTAAATTAGTGAGTGTACAGGTTGTATAACAATGTAAATTTGCTGCCCCCTCAAAATAACTGAACACAGCCATTAATGTCTAAACCGCTGGCAACAAAGAAGAGTACACCCCTAAGTGAAAATGTCAAAATTGGGCCCAAAGTGTCAACATTTTGTGTGGCCACCATTATTTTCCAGCACTGCCTTAACCCTCTTGAGCATGGAGTTCACCAGAGCTTCAAAGGTTGCCACTGGAGTCCCCTTCCACTCCTCCATGATGTCAAGCAGCTGGCGGATGTTAGAGGCCTTGCACTCCTCCACCTTCCGTTTGAGAAAGCTAAATAGCGTTTAGGTCTGGAGACATGCTTGGCCAGTCCATCACCTTTACCCACAGCTTCTTTAGCAAGGCAGTGGTAGTCTTGGAGGTGTGTTTGAGGTTTTTTTTAAATCAGAAAACATGTTTGAGATTTCCACAATACACAGACATGTATCAAACAATGAAAGTACAATGGGGCTTCAACTAGACATACAGAAGCAATCATCACTTATTGCCATGAAATGCATATTCTCTCGCACATATCTCCAGAGCCCTTGATTGTGCAGTACCTCTCCCTGTCCACAGATCTCTGCCCTCCTGTGATACCTGTAGAGCACTCTTGCATTAATCAATAAAGTACCCGTTCCATAATCAGGTCTGTCGGGGCAAGACCCGGGGTATCCAACCAGCCACCCCACACTCTCTCAAATTTAAATGTGCTCCCTCTATGTTTATATAGAAGCTTTTTGTAACGCAGCATCATGCCCACTTGCTCCAGCCACATCTTCGTCGTCGGTGGATCCGGGGAGTTCCAATGTAGCAGAAGCAATCTACGGGCATGAAACAGCGCCCTAGCTGCCACCTCCTTCAAGAATTTATCAGTAATCACACTATCCAACACCCCTAGAATACAGTGCTTTGGGTCTAATGGAATACCCACTTGTAATGAATTATTAATGGTTGCCAGTATGGAATGCCAATATTGATGAAGTTTGGGACATCTCCATAAAAGATGGATAAGATCCCCCACATCTCGTCTACACCTGGTGCACAAAGGATCCGGCCTCAACCCCATTTTATGCAATTTAAGTGGAGTGTGGTGTGTTCTTGGCAAGATATACAATTCAGACATTCTTTGTGCTACACTAAGAGCCAAGATGTACATTCTCAATTATCTCTTCCCAAATCTCACCCAGGATCTCGCCCACATCCCTTTCCCATTGTTCGCAAGCAGAGCTGGGAAATTTTGATAAAAAAAGCCCCAATAATGAGGCAAAGCAGCTGGAGATGATACCCTTAGTTAACAAAGCCTGTTGTAGCAGTGAAAACACCGGGGTAGGACACATACTAGGATTATCCAGGGATCCCTGGGCTTTAATGGCATGCTGTAGCTGTAGATAGTAGAATAGCATGGTGTGCAGTAGACTACATCTCTGCTGTAGTTGAGTGAAGGAGAGCAGGTCTCCATTCTCAAAGATGTGTTTCAAATGAGTTATGCCCCACTTACGCCACCTAGCGGCATGTTGTAGTTTTAGCAATTCCGGGTACGTGTGATTGTCCCATATTGGGCCGTAAGTGGTAAACCCCTGCACCCCCTGAAATTGTTTTGTTTTATCCCAAATCTTTTGAAATAATCTATACATTGGAAACTTTTTGTTAGGCTTAGCAAACTTTTGCACCTCCAGCCCCTCCACCAGTGTATCCGCTCCACAGCACTGTAGCATTATCATCAATGAAGCGTCACTTGCTGGCCCTGTTAGCCCTCCTACCATTTGTTGGTTCTGGGCGGCTAGATAATATAGCCAGGGGTTCAGCAAAGCCAATCCCCCGGGCCTTTGGGTTTTTGTAATTGTATTAGTATTGACTATTCGAAATATCTTAAGAGGGACTACCACCAGCGAGTTGTGAAGGGGGTACAATAATTGTGGCATTAAGACCATCTTAATTAAGTTGGCTCTTCCCGCCACTGTCCAGCCACAATTTATTCCAAATAGCCACTCTGTCAACAAATTTCGCTAGTAATGGCTGAATATTGAGCTGGCAATCCACTGGTCTCGCTGTAATCAAGATACCCAGGTATCTAAACTGAGAGACCACCGGAACTGGGCAGCAGGCCTCCACCTGGTGATGCTCATCCTGATCTAAATGGAGCAGGGCCGACTTGGTCCAATTAATTGTCAGCCCGGAGTATTTTCCGAATTCTGTAATGATGGCCATGACTGTTTTTAGGGAAGAGTCAGTATCTCACAGCAATAGGAGCATGTCATCAGCATACAGGAGAATTTTCTCCCATACCTAAACCCCTCAACACCCTCGTGCTCTCTAATCCGTGCTGCCAATGGCTCTATTACAAGAGCAAAGCGCGGCGGTGACAACGGGCACCCCTGTCTTGCCCCCCTTCTCAGTTTGAAACAGTCACCCTCACGGATGGAAGACGTCGGTTGACTATATATAGTAACAGCATCCAAGATCTAAACGTGTTGCCAAATCGGAACTTTTGTAAAACCGCCCAAAGGAAATCCCACTCTGTCGAATGCCTTGTAGGCATCTAATAACAAGGCTCGACGTCCCATATGGTCTGCTGGAGTCTGGATATTAACATATAGGCAACGCAAATTAACCACCGTGGATTTATTGGGCATAAAGCCTGCTTGGTCCTCGTGTATTAGGTCCGCTATAACCTTATTCACCCTTCTGGCAAGTACCTTCGCCAATATTTTCACATCCGCCTGTAGCAGCGAGATAGGCCTATATGAATTGGGTTCCGTGGCCGGTTTATCTTTGTTCACTTCTAGCAGCCTTTAGTACCTCCATTAATCTAGGAAGAACGATGTCTGAATATCTCGGATACACCTCAGTAGGCAATCCATCATCTCCCGGGGCCTTAGAGCTAGGAAACATACCTACTTGCTTCCTGTAATTCCTCTAACGTAATCAGGGCATCCAGTGCAGCTCTCTGGGTGTCCGAAAGCTGGGGTAAAGAGATCCCCCCCTATGTAAGCTTCAAATTCCTCCTGGTGATATACTACCTTAGAGGTATACAAGTCCTTATAAAACCTTACCAACTCTGACAGAATACCCTCTGATGTGTTAGTCAGTTGGCCTGAGAGAGTTTTCAGAGCACCAATAGCTGGTATTGAGGGGCGGACATTGACTATTTTAACAAACAGTCGGCCCGTCCGCTCCCCTTCCTGAAAGATCACCACCTTGAAGAAATGTTTTCTTTCTGCCTTCATACTAATAAATTTATTCAAAGCGTCCTGAGCTGCCATTCATGAGGTCCTAAGGTCCTCGGTCGGATTGGCTGCGTACTGGCTCTCCAGATCCCCCACCAGCTTTCCCAGCTGGACTTCATGCTCCCTACTAGTGGACTTAACCCCATTAATGGCAGCAATAAACACCCCCCGTAGAAAACATTTAAAAAGGCATCCCACCACGTCAGGACATCCCCATACCCCGCATTCTCTAGAAAATAGGTGTTGATTTGGGAAGTGATACTTCTGGTGGGATCAAGTCCAGCCAGAAAGCATTTAGACGCCAATGGGCCTTCCTAAGATTAGTAGGTGACCGTACTTTCAGCCATACGATGAGGGGTGAGTGATCAGAGATCCCTCTTAGGGTATATTCTATTTTACTGACCGCTTGAAGAGCCCTGAGTTCATTTCAAGTGTGCCATTTGCATTTGGAATCTGTTGCTGTCAACTCTTAATATGAGACCCAAAGAGTTGTCACTATCAGTGAAGCAAGCCATCATTAGGCTGAAAAAAAACAAAACAAACCCATCAGAGAGATAACAAAAACATTAGGTGTGGCCAAATCAACTGTTTGGAACATCCATAAAAAAAAGAACGCACTGGTGAGCTCAGCAACACCTAAAGACCCGGAAGACCGCGGAAAACAACTGTGGTGGATGACCGATGAAATCTTTCCCTGGAGAAGAAAACACCCTTCACAACAGTTGGCCAGATCAAGAACGCTCTCCAGGAGGTAGGTGTATGTGTGTCAAAGTCAACAATCAAAAGAAGACTTCACCAGAGTGAATACAGAGGGTTCCCCACAAGATGTAAACCATTGATGAGCCTCAAAAACAGGAAGGCCATATTAGAGTTTGCCAAACATCTAAAAAAGCCTTCACAGTTCTGGAACAACATCCTATGGACAGATGAGACCAAGATCAACATGCGTGGGCATGTATGGCTGCCAATGGAACTGGTTCCCTTGTCTTTATTGATGTGACTATTGACAAAAGCAGCAGGATGAATTCTGAAGTGTTTTGAGCATTATTATCTGCTCTTATTCAGCCAAATGCTTCAGAACTCATTGGAAGGCGCTTCACAGTGCAGATGGACAATGACCTGAAGCATACTGCAAAAGCAACCAAAGAGTTTAAGGGAAAGAAATGGAATGTTATGCAATGGCCAAGTTAATCACCTGACCTGAATCCGACTGAGCATGCATTTCACTTGCTGAAGACAAAACTGAAGGGAAAATGCCCCAAGAACAAGCAGGAACTGAAGACCGTTGCAGTAGAGGCCTGGCAGAGCATCACCAGGTGTGAAACCCAGCGCCTGGTGATGTCTATGCGTTCCAGACTTCAGGGTGTAATTGACTGCAAAGGATTTGAAACCAAGTATTAAAAAAGTGAAAGTTTGATTTACGATTGTTAATCTGTCCCATTACTTTTGGTCCCTTAAAAAGTGGGAGGCACATATACAAACTGTTGTAATTCCTACACCGTTCACCTGATTTGGATGTAAATACCCTCAAATTAAAGCTGAAACTCTGCAGTTAAAGCACATCTTGTTTGTTTCATTTCAAATCCATTGTGGTGGTGTACAGAGCCAAAAAGATTAGAATTCTGTCAATGTCCCAATATGTATGGACCTGACTGTATGTGGAACCCAGGCTAAGAAGTGACTTTAACATGGCTTCAATGCCAGAGTGTGTAAAAGTCTTATCAAAGTTCGATCAACGTAGTGTAGGAACCTTTTCTGAGATTGCAGTGACCCTCAGTAGTGACAATTGGAACGGCTTTCAGAGATACAGAGTATTTCATATGTCCTGAAACTTTGGTTCTGAAATTCGGATCCTAAGTCGCAGGAGTGTGAACCAAGCCTTAACCATTTAAGGACCGGAAGGATTTACCCACTTCCTGACCAGGCCATTTTTTGCTATAAGGCACCGTGTAGCTTTTACTGGCAATTGCGCAGTCGTGTGACACTGTACCCAAACAATTTTTTTCCCCACAAATAGAGCTTTCTTTGGGTGGCATTTGATCACCTCTGTGGTCTTTATTTTTTGCGCTATAAACAAAAAAAGATGGCAAATTTTGGAAAAAAAAAAAAAGGATTCATCAGTTTAGGCCAATATGTATTCTTCTACATTTTTGTTAAAAAAAAATCCCAATAAACGTATATTGATTGGTTTGCGCAAAAGTTATAGCGTCTACAAAATAGGGGATTTATAGCATTTTTATTATTTTTTTTTACGAGTAATGGCGGAGCTCAACGATTTTTAGCAGGACTGCGACATTGTGGCAGACAAATCGGACACTTTTGTGGGACCACTGGCATTTATGCAGCGATCAGAGCTGTATAAATACACTGATTACTGTACAAATGACATTGACAGGGAAGGGGTTAACACTAGGGCGATCAAGGGGTTAAAGGTGTTCCCTGGGAGGTGTTTATAACTGTATGGGTACTGGGCTGACTGGGGAGGAGAGATTTGTGTTCCCGATTACTGGGAACAGACGATCTCACTCAACTCCCCTGACAGAACAGGGTTATGCTTTGTTTACACCGGCAGATCCCCGTTCTGCCCGTCTCTGGAGCGATCGTGGGTGGACATAGAGTCTGCCCTACCCGCCGATTGGCTCCCCCGCTTGGCAGTAGGTGCGTGCGCACCCACGTACAGTGACAATCTGCGGGAACGAGCCACATTGCCACAGTAAAATGACGGCGGGTTGTCAAGTGGTTAAACTAAGGAAATTGGAAATGACCCCTATAAGACAAGCTGGATAATCATGCAATGTGTTCTTCCTTTACATATCAATTTCAATACAAAACAAAGTCGTAACTAGTGAAAAAAAAAAAGCGAAACAAATTTTTCGGTACCAGTTAACGTGTTAACTGCCACAGTTTAAAAAAAGCACTTACTTTTGGATAGTTCTGAGACAGGTAGCTGGCATAAACATCTTTCTGGTGCGATGGCTGCATTGGGACTGATCCAAAACTCCTCCATTCCTGATGAAAAAACAAAGGCAATTTTGTGGAAACATGAGATTATAGAAGTATAAAAATAAAAGAAGCCAGAATGGGTCCAGACAAAAAAAAAACCCCACAACCATCATCCACGATTGAGCATCTGTTATACTCCCCCATTCCACTTCAATCTCCCACAATCCTCCCTCAAATACATCCAGTTGCATCCCCTAAACCACAGTTTATTCTATCCAACACCCTACATGCTTTGAAACAAAGAAATGAGCTTAAAAACAATTACCAAGACACACTGGTCATAATAAGTAAGAACCAATAACTTGGTAGAGTATCCCTGAAAATCAAAAAGGCTGTGACCAACCCACCAATATTGGTGTAGTACGGTCTCCTTGAGAAAAAAAATACGCACATGAATAATAAAGGATTACAGATCCAAGGGTTATCGCATACAGAAAAAAGGTTAATAGCGAGTTTACTGATGCAAAACATAATCCAATATTAAATAATTAAAAATGTGACACTATCACCTGTGCAAAAAGTTAAAGTTGTCCATAGGCGTCCGAAGAGAGCTGCTGACAGCACATCACACAAATGACCACTGCAATCATACTTCCCAAACACACCGCCAATGATAGCCACTGGTTACTGCAGTTCAAAGTAAATACAGGGAATGTTTGAAGGCAATGATGGGTGTTACAACAGTGAACTAGATGATAATAAATTGCATCACTCCTGCAAAGACAAGTTCCCAATTCAGTGACAACCAGGTGGATTTTAGGAGCGGGTGTCACTGAACACAGTGAAGGGTGTGGATCCATAGAGCTGATCTGCTGGACAGGTGATGGTGAAGCAAGCTGCGCTGGGATATGAAGTAATTGTACCTAGTAGGTAGACAACGCCGGGATTCAGTGAATACAGTCACAGATCAAATAGCTAGTATAAAGCACACCATAAGGACCTGGTATACGGCAAACTAAATGGTGGAATTACACAGGGAAACTCCCACACTGGGGAAATGTAAAAGTCATGATTACTCAGTCAGTGTAATGATCCCCTCCGGCAGAACATCGTGTTCCACAATAGTCCAGCAAGGCAGCTTCGCTGTGATTAACAAACAGCCTGCATAGTCCCAGCTTTCCTGACCATACCGCTGGTCTTAGTTGTGCGATCAAATAGATAAATCCATCAGCGTAAGCCAGTTCGCCTGCTCCAGCATGTGTGGGACCACAAGCTTCCACAGAATAAGGAGTTGCTAATGATTGGGGCTTAAATACCCCAGCAATATAAAGGTAGTTCAGTTAATAGCCACTAGATGTCCTCAGCAGCACACTCCTTTCTACCGGACATCCACATACATAGTTGGAATGAAGGGTGTAAAAATGGGATAATTCCACCGGAAAGAAAGGTGAACATAATTACAACAGCACAGAGCATACCTTGCCCATTCATAAAAATTGCCTCAGTGATAATTAACAATATTTAGGGATATTGGCATTACATGGTTATTGAATAATGCATGGGAATACAGGTAATCACTATGACTCGAAAAAGGCTGAAAGATTACACTGTGTTGAACCATTAGGCATCAGAGAATTGAGACGAAAGAGCCACTTTTTCTCATTATGGGTGCGTATGGTATCAAAATCTCTTCTCAGTGGGAGATTTAAGGCATAGATTCCCTTCACCAAGTCTTTCAGGGTTGCCACCATGGGCCTCCAGAAAGTGTACTGCCAACGGAGTCTCAGCTGTCGCTTGGTTTTTGCAAAATAAGCTTTGCACATGGGAAAGTCAGCATATAAACGACCCATGTTGAAGAGCAGTTTATAAAATCAGATTTTAAATAGTCTGCTGCCATCCGAACTGGAGAACATATATTGGTCATTTCCACAAAGCAGCATGTACCGCAGTGGCCACATGGATACATTCCACCCTACATGCTTTTACCCATTTGAATTTTTCCATAAAAGGACCACAAGATTACTTGGCCTCGGATTAGTTATACTTTGTGTTAACACATCCCATGTTTCAGCTGAGATTCAGGCTCTTTTAAACCTACAAAACCAAATACATGTTTACCATACATTAAAAGCAAGCACTAAAACTGACCATAGGTTATGCAATTTCTTTCCTGCAACAATGAGTTACAGAAAAGAAAAACGCTCAATTCTATTGAGCTATAATCTGAGCAGTGCACATGAAGCTCAGTCCACATTTATGACACATGCTCTGTTCCGGGGCGATTTGAATCCTGTGCACATGCACAGGAGCGATGTGATGTCATCGCAGGCTAGCCAGTCAAGCGGCCATAGAGACAGTAACCCTGAAGAAAAACTGGGCAAACTGGAAACACCCAGGACCAGTGGTAACAGTAAAAAGGCAGCACTGGAGGGCTCTGTTTGCACACTAGCACATTGTGGAATAAACTTGGAGGGATAGATAGATAGATATATATATATATATATATATATATATATATATTTGCAGGTTTAATACCGCTTTAAAGCAAATGACTCAAATAGGAAAAAAAAAAAAAGGAATAACTGATATTTGTACATATCGACAAGGAGAATTAAAAAAAAAAAAAAAAAGTGCCAAAATCACATGCAATGGAAAATTTGAAACCAAAATCACATGCAAAGTCCTTTAGGCTTCATAGACCAGGCATCCACATCTAGGACATGCCAAACTTGTGGCATTGATTTTCAAACTAAATCCAGGACTGAAATAGGGCTTTTGGCTTTGCACTTAGAAAAAAAGGTGCCAATAATGAGCACTGAAGAAAGGCATGTGATACTGCTGTGACTTTACTGCGCTTTTCATAGGTCATGTGACTTAAAAACGCATAAAAATAGGCAACATTAGTGCGTTGCATTTCAATAGGGAGGGAAGTTACATAACAGAAGCGCAATGGACTAGTGTAAAGACATGCATAGAATTTAAAGCGTTTTATACTCCTGATGATGCGTGTACACGAAACAGCTGTAGAGGTTTATTATTATAAAACGCCTGAGGTCCTGGCCACCACTCTGTTTCAGATTGGAGGCGCTTCATGTAAGTGCAAGCTTGCCATTACACACAATGTTTATGCAAGTGCTATAGGCACAATGGTTTTCTAGGTTTGTTTTTATGCTGGTTCGCCAATTTGCACCATGAGATTTTTTTCTTTTTTGTCATTGGTGAATTATTAGTACAGATGGGATAAAGGGATTTTATTAAAACTTACCGTAAAATCCTTTTCTCTGAGTTCACCGACAGACGCAGCCCTTCATTGACAAGTGGGGTTATATGCACATCCTACTAGGAGTTGACAAGGCAAATAGAAAGAAAGCAAGCTGGCCCCTCCCAGGGGGCCGTCCTCTCTCCCATATAACCCCCCTGCTCTGTATAGCATATCAGTTCGTAACAAGCCGTACAAACGCAACACGTCTGTCAGTGAACTCAGAGAAAAGGATTTTACAGTAAGTTTTAATAAAACCCCTTTTTCTCTTACGTTCACTGACAGACGCAGACCTTCATTAGACAAGTGGGGATGTCCCAAAGCTGTGTCAGCCAAGAGGGGTGGGTAAATGGCAACAACTGTACCCAACAGAATCCTCTTAGGAGGCGCCAGCCGCGCCTACACTGCCGCCTGTAAAACTTAACGGCCAAAAGCAGCATCCGCAGATGCTGACACAACTTTGTAAAACTTAGTAAAGGTGCACTGAGGCCCAAGTAGCCGCCTTGCACACCTGTGACACCGAAGCCTGGTGTCTGAAAGCCCAGGAAGTGCTAACTGCCCTGGTGGAATGAGCTGTGTCTGGAAAAGGGGGTACTTTGTCCAGAACAGTATACGCATGGGTCACGGTCTGTCTGATCCAACGGTAAACAGTAGCCGACGAGGCCACCAATACTTTGCGCGGCCCATCTGTCAGAACAAACGCATCAGACTTCCGAAAGGAGGCTGTAGACGCCAAGTACACCTGCAAAGCCCTCACGACATCTAAGGAATGTAACTCAAATTCCTTGGGATGCACCGGGTGCAGACATAATGAAGGAAGAAGAATAATAACTTCATTAAATGTGAAAAGAAACCACCTTCGGTAGAAACTAAGGAGACGGGCGCAAGACCGCCTTGTCCTTATGAAGGACTAGGTAAGGAGACTTGCAGGACAACGCTGCCAACTCAGACACCCGCCTAGCGGATGTGATGGCCACCAAGAAAGCCTCTTTCTGCGATAGCAATTGTAAGGGAATATCCCTGATCGTCTCATAAGGCGGTTTCTGCAGCACAGAAAGTACCAAATTCAAATCCCACGGCGCCAAAGGCAACCGTACTTGAGGAGCCACATGGCACACACCTTGTACAAATGTACGAATCAACGAATGTGACGCCAAAGGCCGTTGAAATAGAATTGCCAGAGCTGAAATCTGACCCTTGAGAGTACTCCATGCCAATTTTTTATCCAGGCCCTGCTGCAAAAAAGCCAAGACCCTGGATACAACGTAAGAGAGAGGGTTCCAACCCCTCCACCTCAAACCAGGCAATATAGGCCTTTCAGGTGCGATGATATATCTTGCGCGAAGTACATTTGCGCGCCTTAAGCATGGTAGGGATCACGGAGTCAGCGACCCCCCTATCCCTCAACACCTGGGACTCAATAGCCAAGCCGTCAAAGCCAGCGAGGGTAAAGCAGGGTGCAAGATGGGTCCCTGAGACAACAGATCTTTGCGCAGCGGAAGACGCCAGGGAACATCTGCCACCATCCGCACCACGTTGGCGTGCAAAGGACGCAGAGGCCAATCCGGAGCCATCAGGATTGTCGGAATCCCCTCCGCTTCCACTCTGCGCATGTAGCTACGGTAGAAGCTTGATGGGAGGAAAAGCGTACAGGAGTCGATACCGACTCCAAGGCGCTATCAGCGCGTCCGTGCCGACCGCCAGCGGGTCCCTTGTCCTGCACACAAAGGTTTCTACCTTGTGATTGAACTGAGACGCCATGAGGTCCACGTCTGGCATGCCCCACTTGTGGCAAATCTGGCGGAACACTTCTGGATGTAGGGACCATTCCCCCTGATCCAGCGTCTGAGGAAGTCCGCCTGCCAATTCTCTAAGCCCGGAATGTAAATGGCAGAGATTGCTGGCACGTGGAGTTCTGCCCAACACAGAATGAGAGCCGCTTCCACAGGCACCGCTGAGCTCCTCGTTCCGCCCTGATGGTTCACATATGCCATCGCCGTGGCGTTGCCCGACTGAACCCGAACCGGGAGGCTGCACAGCCTTACCCTCCAGTGGGAGAGGCAGAGCCCGATTGCCCTCAGCTCCAGCACATTTATCGGAAGGAGGGATTCCTGCATTGACCAACGGCCCTGAGCAGACCACTGCCCCAGGACCCCACCCAGCCCGATAGGCTGTCGTCCGTCATGACTATCGACCAATTCAGAGGAAAAAAGGACTCCCCCCGACCCCCCCCCCCCCCCAACATCAGGGCCGGGGCCGAAGCCACCAGGTCAATGATCCCCTGGTCTGATGATCCAATCCGATCAGCCGGTTCAGGGACCGGGGAGACCTGTCCCACCGTGACAGAATCGCTCGCTGAAAGAGCCGAGTGTGACTCTGGACGTAAGGTACCGCCTCGAAGGCTGAAACCATGAGCCCCAACACCCGCATACAGAACTGTAAGGACCACCAGCGTGACAACAGGGTTCACACCGCTGCTTGCAGAGTCAGCAACTTGGCCAGAGGTAAGAACACCTTTGCCTGCTCTGTGTCCAGAATCAGACCCAGATATTCCAGGCGACAGGACAGTGTCAATGTCGACTTCTGCAGATTGATCAGCCTCGACCCCTTACCCACTGCACCGGGGGCACGAAAAAACCTCTTCTGACCCGAAGGATTAGGACCCTGCTTGCAGCGGAACTCCCGCCATCTGGGCTCCAGAAGAAAAGTACTCTTCTCTCCAGTGAAATCCTTAATGATTTCATCCAACTGCGCCCCGAAGAGCCAACCTTAGACGTGTGGTCATCCAACTACGAGCGCAGCTAGAGTACCCGTCTCATGATGACTACGAAAACAGACATTTTTGACATGGGAAGCAGGTCCAGAGCTGCGTCACACAGGTACCGAAGACCTTGAAACACATGGTCAGCTCTCTGCGATGCCTCATGCGACCTCCCGCAGTTCAAGTCATTCTGCAGCTCCGTCGTACACTCAGACAGAAATTGCGCCGCCATGGCCGACCGCATGGCTGAGCCTGCCAGCAGAAAAAGTGCTTTGGACACCGCCTCCGTCCGCCTATCAGCTGGGTCCTTAAGAGGGAGACCCCTCCAAGGGAATGGTCGTAGCCTTATTCAGGCGTGCCACCGGAGGGTCCACTGCGGGGGATGCCCACTTCTTGACAAAGCTCTCCTCAAATGGAGAACGTATAGCGAAGCGTCTTGGCAGGGCAAAGGAATTCTGCGGACGCTGCCATTCATGATAGACCAGATGGTCAAAAAAATGATCAAAAGGGTAAGCCTTAGGGGACCTGGGCGGCCTTGCAGACCCGCAAACGTATGCGGACTCCTGCGACTCCCCAACTTGGTCCAGTCGCAAAGACGCACGGATATCAGCAATCAGTGCGACCACCAGTGCCTTTTCACACGCAACCGAGGCCCCCTGGTCTTCCTCGCCGTCTGAGGGATCCAGCTCGCCTTCAGAGCTCCACGGGGGTCCCCGTGACCCCTGATGCCACTTCCGGTTCAGACTTCCCCCGAAGAAAGGGGGGGGGGGGGGGGAGGCGGACGCTTTTTAGGGGCCCCCTTAACCTGGCTCGGCCCTGCCCGGGGAAGGAATTCCCCAAATACTGCTCTCAGCTGGTCCAGTGACACCAGGGCCCCCAGCGCAGGACGCGCTAGCGCTGACTCCTCCTCAGAAGGAAACGCAGGGTATTCCGCCATTTTAGCCACCGGACCTGACATGCAGAAGAAAAAATGCACTGACACCCCTACAATACAGCCTCACCGCCACCCCACAGAGCAACCACGGAGACCCCAGGAGTACTGCACCCACCGCTACCAGCACCCCAGGAAGAGCCCAGCTATACTTGCTGTTTGTAGCCCCACAAGCGCTGCGTCCCAGTAGGAGTGCTTAGTGACCGCCAGTCAGAGCCTGCACCGCCTGTGTCATCCACGCTGTCCCAGGGTGAAAGAGGAAGTAAAACGGCAGCAGCGCGTTTTTCTTTCCAGGGACATTCCACATGGCCGCCGAGCGTTCACTAGAGGCTAAAGCCTGTAATACAGGCCGCGACTACGGCAAAATGGCCGCCGCTCAGCACTAGAGGGAAAACCCCAGGAAAATGGCTGCGGCTACAGCAAAATGGCAGCGGAACGCCGCATGGCAGTGCGGAAGCGCGGGACGACACTAGCCCAGCGAAACACGATCCACCGGCCGGCATCGCTAAAATTGCACAGCCCCCCCCCTCCGCGCCCCTAGAGGGGGAGAAAGGGGGTCACTCACCAGTCAGATGGGCGTAGCGGGTAGCCACCTGGGTGCAGACCTTCCTCCCACTGCCGGAGAGGGATGCTGCAGGCCGCAGGCCCCAGGCCCCTGGACAGGAACCTGGTCCAGTCACCGGGTGCAAGTGGGGGTCACCCACTGGCAGCCCGCACGGAACGGGCACGATGCGGCAGGCCCGCCAAGGCTAATGCTAGCTCGCATCGGTCAGCCGTGCTGGGGAAAGTGCAGGATTCTAGCTATCCTCTATGCCCCAGCCGGCTTCTTGATAGCAGTCTTCATCAGATAGCTTGAAAAAAAAAAAAATAAAAAAGCGGTAGCAAAAAAAGATGAACCGCAGGTCCCATAAGGGAGCCAGGTCAACTCCTTGCACTAGGCATAGAAAACTGATATGCTATACAGAGCAGGGGGGTTATATGGGAGAGAGAGGACGGCTCCCTTGGAGGGGCCAGCTTGCTTTCTTTCTATTTGCCTAGTCAACTCTTGGTAGGATGTGCATATAACCCCCACTTGTCTAATGAAGGGCTGCATCTGTCAGTGAACGTAAGAGAAATGCAGAGTCATTTTAACCATGAGAAAAAACTTCCTGGTCATGATCCATGCACTTGGATAATCCCTGAAGAGGGTCCTGTGATTCGGATAGAGGGGATAAATGCGAGCTAATGATGACTACATTCCTCTGATGACCTGGGTCTTATCTGCAATTTTGCTAATCTATCCATTAGACAGCAACTATATCTGGTGAGTGCATTTTTCTGACATTGGTGGTGGTCACACTGGGTGATTGATGCACTAGAGGAGGGAGATCACCTAAATCATATCACTTGATACCTCATAAGAACTATTCCAAGTTTGTTTCTTTTGAATAGTTTCAATGTTAGACTCCCCATCATAACACTTCAGGTGTTTTGTTTTTATTGATATTGTGCTGATCGCTGCGATTTTTCTTAATCATAGAATTTAAAAGGGATGCATTATCTTTGAGCCAGTCTTGCACTTTAACCACTTACCACTCTTGCACTTTAACCACTTACTTTTTCATGCTGCTGTAACAAAGAAATTTCCCCACCGTGGGACTAATAAAGGTTTATCTTATCAACCTGGGCCCTTTTTTTTTACATTTGCTGGTTACAAGCTAAAAACGTTTTGTTTTTTTTTTGCTAGAAAATTACTTAGAACCCCTAAACATTATATATATATTTTTTTCAAACAACCTAGAGGAGAACAAAATGATCGTTACTTTTTGTCACACGGTATTTGCGCAGCGGTCTTTCAAGCGCGATTTTCTAAAAAAAAATTTCACTTTGAGTTAAAAAATAAGACAACAGTAAAGTTAGCCCAATTTTTTTGTATATTGTGAAAGAGGATGGTACGCCGAGTAAATAGATATACATGTTACGGTTGAAAATTGCTCGCACTCGCGGAATGGCGACAAAGTCCGGTACTTAAACATTTCCATAGGCGACGCTTTAAAAATTTTGAACGGTAACCAGGTTAGAGATGCAGAGGTGATCTTTTGCTAGAATTATTGCTCACACTCTGGCAATCGCGGCGATACCTCACATGTGTGGTTTGAACAGTTTTCATATGCGGGCGCGACTTACGTATGCGCTTTCTTTGATGCGCGAGCTCACGGGGAGGGTGGCGCTTTAAATTTTTTTTTATTTTATTTTATTTTTAACACTGTTCCTTTAAAAAAATAATTCTGATCACTTATTGCTATCACAAGGAATGTAAACATCCCTTGTGATAGTACTATATGGTGACAGGTACACTTTTTGGAGGGCTGGGGGGGAGGGTCTAAAAGACCCCCCCATCCCTCCTTTGTACTTCACAGTATTCAGATCGCAAAAAACGGCGATTCTAAATACTGTCATTTTTTAAAAACTGGCGCCCTTAGCCGCCGAGTAAACCGGAAGTGACGTTATGACGTCGCTTTCCGGAATTTGCCGAAGGAGACTCGATCGGAGCCGATTCCAGCTTCTATCAGGTAGTCTCCTAGTCGGCGGATGCGCCGGATCGTCGATCCTGTCTCCCGATGGGACGGGAGGCAGGAGAAGAGTGGTGGAAGGGGAGGATGTCCCCTCCTGCCCCCGGGGATGACGGCCGAGCGGCTCCCGGCTCATCCCCGGGTAGCAAACCGTCCACTATAAAAACCGATACCGGGCTATAGCCTGTAGCTGCAGGCTATATCCCGGTACAGCGACTAAAAACCAGCCGCCGCCTATTTACGGCGCTCGTCGGGAAGTGGTTAAACAATAAAGCACTTGTTTTTGGCCAAGTGCATCTGGAATTTTCCGTTTCGGTGCACCGCTAGATTTTTCCTGAATAATCAGTGCCGCCGGCTGGAGCAGACAACACTGATTGTATTCTGAAGACGGGGAAGGCTCCCTGCTGTCAGAATACCACAGCGGGAAGCTTTATTTTTTTTAATGAATAAAAAATTATATGGCTTAACCTCCCGAATTTCACTGTGTAGCTTTCTCGGTTTGACAGAAGCCGATTAGATCGGAAAACTTTGGTCAGTGGCTTGCAGTCAATTCAGCTACAGCACAGATCAGTGCACTCTGACAGCATAGAAGCCCCGCTGTCTGAATACAATGTCCTAGCTGCGAGATGTGGATGCAAGAAACTGCTAGTTTTTTTTAAGTGTTAATGCAGGGCTCAACAAATCCCAGGCACCAGGTCACCATGACTACTTACAAATTGCGTTCTGGCGTCTGGGTTTTTATCAGCCTATTCACTGTCCCGGGCCCCACAAGGTTTGTGCCGCAGGCAGGCTTGTAAAAACTGGTTGCCGCCATCCTTCATTAATGTGAGATTGTCCGCATCAATAGATATGTCAACCCGGCCCGCCCACATAGCAAGCTAGCAGGCTGGACTGGGACTCGGGAGATTCTAAATGAAGTCAAGAGGGAGGGATGGGTGCCTAGGGAAAGTACTTAAGCTACCCACTGGCTGAAAAGGTAGCAGGAGGCAGGTACACAGCCACTTCCTCTAAGCCAATGGGTGCACAGGATGCGGGGTCAATCGCTTAAAACAAGTTATTCTGCGGGCTACCTGCGTTGCTGCGGTGTGGTCTAGCGACTCTGCAAAGAAGCTGCAGCAGTGTTTGAGGCGAGGAATAAAAAAGGAGAAAGTGTTTTGCCCCAACAGCAGTTGAAAGCTGCTAGCAATCCCCCCCCCCCCCCCCACAGCCCCTGGTCACCTTATTCTATTCCTCCACAAAATTGCCCAGAGCCAACCGGAAACTTTGCTAGATGCAAAGAGTAGGTATTATTGGTATATAATGTGTGCAAGGTAGCCCTTCCCAATACCTACTACCCCTGCACCAGGAAAAGAAAAAAATAGATTACAAGCTGCTGCCTATATATACTAAGGTAACATAATTCAAATACCATACATGCAAGAAGAACATAAATGGCAAGGCAGCGCTAAAAAAGAGATGCACTTATTTCAAGTAATTGCTTTTAAAAAATGAGAACACAGTCCATAGTCCAAATCACACAAGATACCAAGAGATGAATCAGGGGAGTGTAGCTGGATCAGCTGTGAAGCGTTTGGAAAGGAAACAAACACCCGCGATGTGTCACGAAGTCCCGCTCACATAGGGATTGCACTTATGAGGAAATTTGTATGATGAAACATGTCGGGGCATGACTGTACGGCAACCGAGTTGGTAGCACACGAGGAAGCTGATGAGACGCATGCAATGCAGGCAGCGTCGGGTGAGATCGATTACAGCTTGTCATAAGCCGCTCTCTCTCTCCAGCTATTTTTATGTGACCACATGCTTGTGTTTTAATTGCTTTGTGTAAGTGTGATGGCTTAAGGATTTTTAACAAAATAAAAGCGTTTGATGGTTCTGACATTATTACACTAGTGGAGATTTGTTCTCTTTCACATGTACCACCTGCTCAAGTATTTGTTAAAACCACTGAGAGCTGCCAAGCATGAATTCGACTTTTAAACGCTGTTCCAGCCAGGCATGAGAATGTTTGGCCATTGGCTTTGGTGAGTGCAATCTCTCTGGGAGCGGAACTTCGTGACACATCGTGGGTGTTGTTGGTTTCCTTTCCAAACACCTCACAGCTGATCCAGCTACACTCCCCCGATTCATCTCTAGGGATCTTGTGTGATTTAGACTATGGACTGTGTTCTCATGTTTTAAAAGCAAATACTTGAAATAAGTGCATCTCTTTTTTAGCGCTGCCTTGCCATTTATGTTCTTCTTGCATGTATGGTATTTGAATTATGGAAACTTCTCTGGCCTCTTGTATTTCTCCTTCTGTTTAGTGCAGGGACATGGCGGACAGCACACAAGCCCGACACCCTAACACAAAGAGCCGTCCTAGGGATGCCACCATGCATGCACAAACAGCACTGTTAAACTGGCCCCTAAACTTCTTTAGCTGGCTCCTAGATTCAAAGCAAATTTAATCAAGCCCCGGCTTAATGTATGCCAGAAAGTTACAGTCAGCATGTCTCATAAGCAGTTTGGCGCAGACAACTACAGATGCAAGTCACACACAATAGGAGGCTTGGTTCCATGCTTGTCAAACCCCCAAGGTACTGATAATTTACTAACAGAAGGGGAAACGCTGCTTAAGAAAAACTCACATCTGCAACTCCAGAAAGGGGAGGAGTATTAAAACCAGGAAAGCTGATTAACTTGGATACATCATAAGATGAAGACTTCTTCTGTGCTGCAGGATCTTCTTCAATCTCACCATCACTTGTATCTACAAAGCAAATGAGGAATATTGAATTTAGAGAGTCTGCCAGAACATACGCACTAAACAAAATGTCCATACTATATATAACCAATGTTTCAGGAGCAGTGGTATTCTAGCTGTAGCCAATGCCCTCTTGGGGGGTTGCTGAAAGTTGTGGTCCACCTGCTCATACTGCCCTCAATCACACTCCTCTCTTGCATTCAGAGTCCGAAAACAGGCTGTTTTTTTTTTCATTAGGGGGTTAAACTTTAATGGGGTAAGGGATGATTATGGGATGCCCAGGCATCAACAGTTCTTTACACGGGACCTCTATATGCAGTATATATACACACTCCTTCCTCCAGCACAATACTTCCTTCTTGTTCATCTCTCCTGAACACTTGCTTCCGGCCTAGTTAACACATGGTGAGGCCTGGTCTGGCTTTGACCAGGGCCTAGTAACCGCCTTTTGCAGGCAGGGACCGTGGGCTGCTATAGTGTAGAGAAAGTTTGTAGAATGTGCCAACTGGCCTGATGTACTACAGATCCCAGCCCATCTTCTTCCAGGTCTTCACAGTCCTGACTGAAAGCACATGCACAGTGCCCTGTGACATCAAAGTCACAGCCTCTTCCTGCACCTCTTCCAGACACTCTCCCAATCTGCTGGAAAGTGCATCTCCACTTCCCTGGGCTGTGTCACTCACCAACACCCAGTGGACTCATCCTGGAGACATTGCTGGTAGTGCTCTCCTCCTGCTGTCCTCTCCTGCTCGACCTTGTGCCTCTCTGCCAGGATCTCACTCCTTCTGGATGCACCCGAGCCCAGGTCACCCCCCCCCCCCCAAACTGAGGACTCCCTCAAGGCCCACTGACAGCCTCAGCACCAAGTCTCCATTCTCCAACTTCCACCCCAACTCTCCTCCCAGACTGGGTTGCCCCAGGCTATTTGAGAAGGCCTGCCTCTGCCAATCCAGGTTGTAGATTGGTCTTTGGGAAGCCCTGACCAATCAGTACCACCCACCTCTTCTGCCCCATTCCCCTTTTCCAGAACTTTCTGCAAAAGCAAGGAGGGGGTCAACCAAAGAGTGTCAACATCTGCAGTTACCAGCCACTCCCTGGACCACTCCCATGCCCAGAATGAAAACAATCAGGCCTGACTGGAAATTTACCTACTCTAACACAAAAATCCTCAACTAGCACCTACCCAACGTAGAGGGTGCCACATAGCTTATCATCTAAGTCAGGGATCGGCAACCTATGGCCCGCCAACACTAAATGTCTGACCCATCATTGCCCAGGATGATTCACGGGCACCCGACCTGCAGACATTTTCGCCGCTCTCCCCTTCAATGGACAGCGACCAATATCAAAGGGCTGGATGGGGGCGGGAACTACTGGAGCTAACGTTTCACATTAAAGCAGCAGGTGATTGGTTGCTGGGCGATCCCATCAACCAATCATAAGTCTATTAATATGAAAAGTTAACTTAAGCAGTTCCCGCCCCCAACTAGCCCTGTGATACCAGACAATCTCTGCTGTACACCTGTGTAAGGTAGGAGAGTTCTACCTACAGTGTGTTGGACACTATGAGGGTACAGGAGGACTCTACAGTGAGGGGTGCATGGGACAGGACACTGCAATAAAGGGGCCCCATTACGGACCCCATCATCCCTGGGGATAGGAACCCCATTTTGCCTAGGGACAGGAACCCCATCTCCAGACCATGCTACCTGGCAGGGCTGGCCTCATCCACCCTTGGGTGCCAGGAGGGGGCAGTAAAATCGGAATCCCCAGCCACATGTTCCCTCAGGTTGAACTGGCTTTGTATTAGTGAAGCACTAAATAAAGTGAGGTAAACCTGTATTATGTTAGGATCATCATCTTCATTTATTAGCAGGTGAATTCAGCTCTCCATACATTCACATACACTGAACCCGGCCCTTAAGTGGAAAAAGGTTGCTTACCCCTGATCTAAGTCTTAAGAACATACCTCTTCCATCATAAAGAGAGAGCCCAGAGTTCTCCAGTTCTGCATCTTTCAGCCATCCTGGAGGGTAGCCAAGTTGGCGCATTCGATATATAAATGGAGGAAGATGCTGATCTGTTATTCCAAGTGCCTCTTGAAGCTCTGAGCTGTATAGACAAAGAACCTTTTTTTTTATACAATTAAAATTGAATGTGTAATAGTCACATTAGTACAAGAATCAATGGGGTCAATTCACAAACCTTTATCGCATGCGATAGGTAACATTACTAAATTTGCATAAATTATTGCATGCGGGGGAAAAAAAAAAAAAAGGGATTTTATTAAAACTTACCGTAAAATCCTTTTCTCTGAGTTCACTGACAGATGCAGCCCTTCATTTGACAAGTGGGGTTTATGCACATCCTACCAGGAGTAGACTAGGCAAATAGAAAGAAAGCAAGCTGACCCCTCCCAGGGGGCCGTCCTCACTCCAGGATATAACCCCCCGCTCTGTATAGCATATCAGTTCGTAACAAGCCGTACAAATGCAACACAGAGGGGTGGGTGCTGCGTCTGTCAGTGAACTCAGAGAAAAGGATTTTTAAGGTAAGTTAATAAAATCCCTTTTTGTCTTACGTTCACTGACAGACGCAGCCCTTCATTTGACAAGTGGGGATGTCCCAAAGCTGTGTCAGTCAAGAGGGGTGGGTAAACAACAACAACTATAACCAACAGAGTCCTCAGGAGGAGCCAGCCGCACCTACACCGCCGCCTGCAAAACTTTGCGGCCAAAGGCAGCATCCGCGGATGCTGAAATATCAACTTTGTAGAGCTTAGTAAACGTGTGCACTGAGGCCCAAGCAGCCGCCTTGCACACCTGTTGAATATGAAGTAATATGCTATACCTATTCAGTTCCATTTTGATTTACAGCAGCCATTTCAAACTAGTTAAAAGTTTTGTATAGATGTTCTCACACACATTTCCCACCAGCTAAGCAAGTTTGACCAAAACATGTACTTTCCCCGAAATGACGCTTATGCATCTGCTAGCCAAGCTCCATTCTTGTCACATATTTTGACTATTATTTATGTTATGTTTTTCATTGCATTTGTTATGAGAACTGTTCCATCTTGTTATGTATTTCTGTGCAGCAGAAAATAACTATATAAACTGAGAGAATAAAGCACTAATCAGATCATTCTGAGCAACACCACTGCATGTCTGTGTCTGTTCAACCGAATTGATCTCCAAGCTTGCTGAGACGAGGACCAACCCGGGCAGGGCCATCAGTCTGACCCAAGACAAGGGTACCCCCAACAAACTAGCGTAGTCGGCAGGATAGTCAAAACAACTGTCCGGTAAGTGTTAAAATTTTATTTTTCCTTGCATGACCTATGTTCACGACTATCCTTAGTTTAACAGATCTGTGCGAGGTAGAGATAGACTTAAGGTGTTCTGGTAACACGAAAATAGACTCTGGTGAGTCAAGGTCCTGAGAGACCAATAAAGTGTTTTGGTAACACAGAAATAAAGTGTTTTGGTAACACAGAAATAAAGTGTTTTGGTAACACAGAAATAAAGGGATTTTATTAAAACTTACCGTAAAATCCTTTTCTCCGAGTTCACTGACAGACGCAGCTTCTTCATTAACTTCATGGGGTTTTATGTTCGTCCAACTAGTGAAATAACCAGAGAGTCCTGGAACTGAGTGGTCTCAGATAAAAGCACAATGGTCTTGTGGAATTCAGATAGAGATGGAGCGTGTCTAGACAATTTGATTCCTATCAGCACTTGTATCCAGTACGTTCCTTTTTATTTTAAAATTGTGAATGGCCTGTCAACA